>OX401419.1:21159175-21529175 GCA_947846245.1 Cerastoderma edule
TGCTTTTGATGGTATGACATGCAAATTAATGCAAATTAATCCCGTAAGGTTTTTATTTTAGTCAATTTAAGCACCAGAGCAGAAGACACAGTTTTGCTTTGGTTTATATAGAACAGATTTATGATCAATAAGGGTCGTGAGTTGCCAATGGTTTTCTCGCTTATCGATTCAAACATAAATGTCAGTAGCAATACATGTATATTATAATACTATTCATAATATAACACAATATACATGTGTTTTGTTACTGTTACCTGTGGATTCGCAAGAGGTCAGAATCCAAATCCAGTAATGTGTTGGTGTGAATGAGTTCGCGATTCTAACAGAAAGTAAGATACAATCGTCTATCATTGGTCTCTTCGTCTAATAAATGATCATATTACATCAGAGAAATAATCAAACAAAGCAAAAACAATATTCATTGGTTCGGAATTCTTACGGTAGTGTAGAATACCCATTACCGCCATTTTTAAATTAATTCGTTATTCGGATTACTTCGGGTTTTCTCGGTATACATCGGTCGGACCCGAAACTATTCGATTTGAGGCGAAGAGTTCCGACCCCTTCCGATGTATACCGAGAACGGAATGAGAATGAGTTTCAAAATGCCGGATTATAGGTATTGTACCTTTAACCAATAATCTAGACGTGTTTTCGAGGCTGATCGACAGTAGACTAGGGACCGGATATAACCTTTATACTATTGAAAGCTTTAATTTCATAATAATGTTGGGTAAGATTGTTTTCGCGAAGTAAACAGAAATGCCCAAGCACGGGCGATTTCACCTCTTTGATAATGCTTTGAGTCATCAGCGAATTAGGGTACATACATCACTCGGTATGTACTCACATTGCAGTTTTAACGAATAATCAACGGTGTACGTTCAAACGACCAAGTATAAGATGAATTCAATTACATGCAATCTTAAATCTTAAGAAATTCTGATTTAATTCCTCTAGTCTTATTTGATTCGTAAGTTCAATTTTATGACCAAATGACATTTACGATCGGGAGTTGAAAAACTAAGTAAACAAATATACTCACGCATATCCTCTAGTATCGAGAATTCATCATGTTCACACAAAATAGCATAATTCTCAGAAAATCCACTCAACCTACCCAGATCATGCTTAATACTTTCGATGAAAGTACCTGGCTGTCCAACGAACATCAGACATGCCAAAAGTTCTCCCTGGAATTCACAGCCTACACTCGCAGAAAAGCAATAAAAACTAAAAATAATGTATCACTACCTTGTTGTAAATCCCGAACAATTCATCAGTGGTAGCTTACCACCGCTAAGCCGACATGTATATAGATGCAGCAATCAGTGATTGTTATATGTATTCACCAATACAGTACTGTAGGCGTTACAGCCAGAATATACCGCCAATTGGCAAGAAAACAATACCGCACCTGAACGAAGAAAGTATGTTTTTATTTGCCACCGAGAAACACCGAAGAGAATGTCTCTCAGTGTCACTCTCGTTACGATTATTGCTTTATTGGGTACGAATCGGGAAGTGAATGCTTGGTATTAAACCCATCGTATGTATGAGTATGCACGCACGCATTTCTTTGTAAGTGTTTCTATGGGCGACAGAGTATGTCTATATTTATTTGTTTGTTTTTTCGTTTGAATGATCTTTAACACTGAACGGCTTTCCTTGATTCACCAGGACTAGGCTGGGCTCGGAAGTGAGTTTACAATTGTGCATGGGATGTTTGGAAGCGTCCGTGCGTGTTTTCAGCGTGCGCTTATAAGCGTTCTACCGTGCGAACGCGCGTTCGAGTTATTACGCAAAATGTATGCTTGTGTGTTGAGATACGTGTGATTATGCCTGTTTGACTGAATGTGTGTCTCTCTGTCTATCTGTATCGGTGTTTCCTTGTATCTGTCTAACAACGGGGGATAATTCATGTTACTATTAGTCAAATTATTCACGGTGGTTACTTCCGCTATATCCCACCAACCATCGCCTTCCAAACTCCTCACGGTGATCGCCCTTTGGTATACTGCAACCATCACTGTCACCACATGATCATCATCCAGCTTTGGATAAAATGTAAATGATTCCTTTTAAAGTTTTAACTGGATGAGGTAGTTGATCAAGTAATATGACATCTTCTGTCGATTTCTGACCTGTTAATTTGAAAAATATTTTAAAACACGAATGGATAATTTTTTAGTGTCGCCGCCATCTTTTACCGCTTCTTCCGTTGTCCATGGTCATGTGACATTTGTGGTAGAAGTGATACCATAAAGGGAGATCACTGTGGTAGTTTAACCGCCGTAACGTTTCTGAATACGATGAAATTCAGCTTATTTTCAGCTAATTTTCAACGATGATATCCTTTGGTTTTACCACAACAAGACATATAGTTTGTATGAGAAACCGTCTTCCTGCTTGGCCCAGGGATAAATGTTACGAACAATATTCGGGTCCCGTCGCATGTTACTTGGATGTCCCTTGGTCAATCTGAACACATCGGGTTTATCCAATAGAAAACACCTCTGAAATAATAGGGATGACGCCATATTGTTTCCCGCGAGAATGACGTCACTTTCTTTCGTTTCTAAAAATAGATTTTGAATGTAAAATCCAAAAAGTCATTAAATTTGATTGAGGAAACAAGTATACATGTCACAACAACAAGTTCGCCATTTGGTATGAGTTACTGATCAAAAGTGATTAAAAAGGATGTCCAACACTTCCATACACATTGAACTACTTAACATGCACGCTTAGAAAAGGTGTTCATTGGCGGGTGCCGATTTACCCGAAAAATTGTAACCCTACACTTATATCCGAGGTGTATTTCACAGCTCACGGAAATACCCGAGTAGTTCCGATTGGTCCCTTGGTAAGACACTTTAGAGAAATACCCTAGTATCAATGAGTCATATGAAGTCGTTTTGTAGTCGAAAACTATTTAGACGGTGTAACCCGAGTCGTTTGCCAGAAACGACCAAAATGAAATTCATGTTTTAACATTTACATTATACATATGATACATCAGAAGCAGTATCTCGTCTGACTCACGGAATGGCGATGGGTCCATCCAGCTTGAAAACTCCTTATGGTTAAGTTAGCGTGTGGTCTCCATCCGTCTACGCACCAAGCATTGCAAGACTAGTGAAACAATGCTGACGTCGTGTTAGTCTTAATAATGATCCGTGAACGAAGTTTTTTTTCTCAACATTTGGACATGTATAGTGCTTCGCTTCGAAGGCTTCAGTCAATATAGCAATAGCCTTCGAGACCAGAAATCTGGACTAATGACGTGTAGATCCCTAACAAACAAACTAACAAACATTTCTATATCATGTTTCGGACAATTCAAAAGATTTCCTCTTTTGTCACATTGCTCTACCGAATTCATACTGAAAACGTCATTGTATACACATATACTACAAAATCTGCATAATCTCTTGTTTCAGATTCAAACTACCGCGAGATTGCGTATGCTAGAATGGGTATGTTTTTGAAGACCGGTGTAACAAATGACCAAAACTGAAAGCACATTAACATAAGCACTGATAAGTGGGCGACAGTGGTACAGTGGTAGAGCGTCATACTGCTGTACCGAGGGTCCCGGGTTCGAATCCCCGTGAGGCGGGGTGAAAACTGCCGGGACTAACCCACAAACCGGCGCGATTACTGGTGTATTGTCCAGGAAGCAGTCATCGAGAGTGACACGATGGGCTTATATAGCCTCCTTCACAATCGATGAAAAACAAATTAAACAAACAAACAAACTATTAAACAGAGGGGAAATGCGCATTATTTATTCATTTTAATGTACAAGCGTCACTTTCGGGCGAAGGACCTTCCAGTACTAAGCTGAGAAAATGGGTCTTGCCCAAGGACACTCCATGACGAAATAGATGGCCGCCTTCGCGAATCAAACCCCAATTGACCGGTCTCTAATGTCCGACGCTAACCATCATAACGAGCATTGCCTCTTTTATCACAATGGTTTCATAAGTCTTTCATCGCATATAAGTCCGTAAAAAGTGTATAAACAAAATGATGAAGTAAACGTTTAACGTGTAGACCGGACACTGGTCTTAATTGTTTACACACAGACACCTGTTTATATCCTCTATCTCTACGTACCTCGTGGTGTGGAATCTACAAACAACACACAACACTCTTTCAAGCGTGGTGCATGATTAATATAGGACCAAGTTTTACACAAACGACAAAATGTAAGTCCACATGTTATTTATTTAGCGCATTTTTCGTTACGAAATTAAAGCGTCTGTTTATGACAAAATTATGTTTTTTTATACTATTGTGTGTTTTTACTGCTTCTTGTTCGAATATTTACAATTTATTTGCCTTGGAAACGTTTAAAGTTCTAGGACTGGTATGCTACTTCACGTCAAATTATTTTCACTAGCAAACAGGTTAGATCCAGACCAGCCGCCAAGTAAATTGGCGACTGGCCTGGATTTTTTTTACCTATTTGCTACTCTGAGTATCTTTCCTCATCAAAATTGAGCAAATTGAAGGTTTTGAAAAGCAGACAATACAAAAATATATTTTAAGAAAATTACCCAGCCTTCTAAGTGTTAACTTAAGAGTTTTGGCTTTATCACGCCGGGTGCATGGTTTCTTAGATAGAATAGAAACAAAGCGACGTTAACATTTGTTTTCACCGTTTCTATCACACATCTGTTTCTTATCCCAAGCTACAATGCGTTAATTGTATGTATGGAGGGATATAAAAAGGTCTGGTAAAGTCGTAAAAGCTCGCGGTGCGAACGATCAATTAATTAGAATTTGAGTATTAACGTACTATATTTGTTTCCGTTCTAAAGAAAGGGATTCTTCTTCCCAAATTCTTCTTCCCAAATTCTTCTTTCAACCGGGACCTTTTTTGCTATTGAATTGGACAAAAGGCCCAGGGGCCCGTTTTACTAAACAGTTTACGCTTAAGATTTGCGTAAGTCTAAAACAACAAGTCCTTTTATTTCAATATTTGGCAAAGCAAAATTGCAAAGTAACACATCATTGGAATCGTCTCTCCGAGACGCTTCCAATGACGTGTCACATTGCAATATTGTACTTTCATTGAAGATATTATCCATGTTAATCAATTATGACTTACGCAAACATTTTCCGTAAGTTGTTTAGTAAAACGGGCCCCAGAACTGTTGGCTTTTGGAAATTGTATCGATGAAATTGTTCAATTGGGAAACCCAAAAGCTGATTGCCATTGTTTTCTCGGGAATACAGAATGATTTTAGAGAAAACTCCTTTTAGGAAGGTGCATTTTATGGGCCCTAGTTATTTAAGGAGAAAAGGCCCTTACCTTATGAAGAACTATCCAAAAGGCCTAGTATAGTACAGTCTAACTTGTGTTAAGCAACCACCCTTTTAAGCAGCCAACCTGCCTTAAACAGCCACTACAGAAAGTCCCATTGTTAGATTTATAGTGTAAATCAATTTGTGTTAAGCAGCCAACCTGTCTTAAACAGCCAATTTACTCTGTCCCATAGGCTGGCCTCTCAACACAAGTTTGACTGTACCCTACTTACTGGTAGAGGAAGGCTGTAACATAACCGAAAAATTGTTGACACTGCGTAAACAAAACATATAAGCAAACAAATATGAAAAGGTAAATTTGAGATAATGCACCGATAACCGCTGTGTATCTTATCCTGGGGCATATTAAAGTAATAAACTAATAACTGTTTAACCCTTATAGTGCTGGAACGAACCGACTTCATGTTTTTGCAAACAGGTTAGATCCAGGCCAGCTGCCAAGTAAATTGGCGGCTTGTCTGTAATCTAACCTGTTCGCTACTCTGAATATTTTTCCCTGTCAAAGTCAAGCAGATATTCAAGGTTTTGGAAAGCAGACGACACAAAAATATATTTCTAGAAAATTACCCAGCTTTATAAGGGTTAATGTTTGTATCTGTCACTAATAGACAATGTCAACTAACCCTGTCCCATGTGTGGTAATGCAGGCCTTCCTCAACAATTTAGCTGACGACAATAGATAATACAAACAATGCATTTTATCATGATACTGCACAAAAGCAGTTCTGACTTAGGGATGAATTGTTCATTATGAGTAATTGTTCATTATGAGTAATTGTTCATTATGAGTAATTGTTCATTATGAGTAATTGTTCATTATGAGTAATTGTTCTTTATGTCACAGGGGCTTCTGAAGTTTTCTGCAGAAAAATCCATAAAATGAGGATTTACGCACCTGGGTTACGTTTTACTAAACAACTTACGGAAAATATTTGCGTAACTCAAAACTAATAAACATTGATAGTACCTTCAATGAAAGGACAATATTGCAATGTGACACGTCATTGGAAGCGTCTCGGAGAGACGATTCCAATGATGTGTTACTTTGCAATATTGCTTTGCCAAATATTGAAATTAAAGGATTTGCTGTTTTAGACTTACGCAAATCTTAAGCGTAAACTGTTTAGTAAAACGGTACCCTGTTATACAAATGTTTCTTGTTTTGGTTGACATGATAAGACTACCAACGCCAATTTGAATTTGCAAGTCCAATAGCTATGCAAGCGTCAACTTGCACTTTTAACTGAAAACCTGTTGATGCGATGTAAAAGTTAAATATATAAACACGCGATGTATGGCTGTTTAGTTTAACATGCCGTTTTTGAGCTTGACAAACTTCAAACATGTTAAGATGTTAGACAATTAAAATCATTTCGACGAAAGGTCAATTTTCGAATCAAAGTCTAGTTCTTCATTTACCACAATAACTTTAGAAACAAAAAGGAGCTGACTTTTCGTCCCTTGAAAAATACACTTGATTTTGCAGACTCCATTGAATAGCCTCTCCGAGAGTTAATTGGACAACTCGACTCAACCAGTCCTTATGGGCAGAGGGGTATGAGGTTTGCTTTCTCCATGAAGAGTCGGGAATCACAACATAATTGAAAAGAAAAATGTTGCCGCGATGTCAAACCCCCAGCACAAAGTAAAGTAGTTGTTTAGCACAGTCATATCGCTTGTATCATAACTAAACGATTCTCTTTTTTCCAGGGAACCGTTTGATTATTTTTACCACACCACCGATATGAAGTATCAGATCGTTCGTAGCGGAATAATTAACGAAGATACCCACTTCTGCTGTACGTTACTCCACGGCGAAATACCGGACAAACTATCGTATTACGGAAACTACCGAGTGGGCGTCGACGCCAGGGAGGTTCTTAGTACTTTCTTTGATGACCCGAGACTTTACTTCATTAGCTCGTCTAAACAGAGAAAGGTAAATACATGTACTTACATAAAGATAAAACTTCGGCATTGATGAACTTAAAGGTCGTATCTATTTAGAAACAGGATAATACTTCGTCATTGTCCAACTTAAAGAACAGATCTCCATAAGTTATAGGTGTTTTCTTCATACACTCAGGATAATACTTCGTCACTGTTCAACTAAGCGTTCGTATCCCATAGGAACAGGATAAATCCTGAGAGGGATATGGATTTTCATGAGAGGCAGTCTCCCGACTGACTTACGGAATGCCGATGGTTCTACCTGGCTTGACCACCCCTTTGTGGGCAGTTGAGTATGGGGACTTCCTCCATCTTTAAGAGTCGGGCATCGCTACCATCGCTACATAACTGAAATAATGTTGATGTGATGTAAAACCCATATTAAAAAAAAAGGAACAGGATATCCTCCAATGTTCATAGAAAAAGGATATTCTTTGTCATTGTTCAACTAAAAGGTCTGTCTCTATAGAGATAGAATAATACTACGGCACTCTTTAACCTAAATATCTTGTCTCCATAGAAACAGGATGATACTTCGCCACTGTTCAAATAAAAGGTCGTATCACCATAGAGACAGAATGATACTTTGTCACTATTCAATTGAAATGTCGTTTCTCCTCTAAAAAGTATCTTCTCCCCATAGAAAGAGGAAAGTACTTCGTCACTCTTCATTTAAAAAGTGTATATTGCCATAGAAACAAGATAATACTTTGTCCTGCATGGGTTAAAATCCTGGTGATGGCATTTAGATTTTCATGAGAGGTAGTCTCCCGTCTGACTTTCGGTTGATTATGAGGCCTTCCTCTATCATTAAGAGTCGGGCATTGCAGCATAACTGAAATAATGTTGACTTGATATCAAAAATAACAAAAAACATATGATAAATGAATGCAGTCCTACCAATTATCTTCATGTTTTTACTTCACAGCCTACCGTTAATATCTGGTATCATAACCTGCTACTTACCGACTCCTATCATCACGGTCTACCGTATCTCGATATCGAGGATAACGACTACCTCACCATGGATCTCGAATCCGACAACTTCTTCGTGAAACAGAACAACAGCGGCGAGTGTATCCGCGTGAGGAACCGTTTTATCCCAGAATACCACTGGGTCAACGTACAGATTGATCCGGAAGTTGATATCTACTCCGTCGATCATTGGTGGGATTGATTCCGGTAACAGCCAATCGTTGGATGTCTACGTGACACCAGAGCCTCGTTTTGGAGAGAAATGGTATGCGCACGCAGTATCGCGGGTACTATCATATGAGAATGCTACCTAGGATACCATTGACGATTTTGGGACGATATCTAGCAAGGGCTTTTTGTTCCTTTCATCCATAAACATCCACAAACATCAAGGTGGATGTAAGGAACGGAAATCCGGTTAGAGTTTGATTTCCGGGAACCTTGCAAATTGTGACGGGTGCAAGTCTCCTAGCTTACAATTTCGCTAAAATGCGATTTGTGACTGACCTTGAATCATGCAATCATGTGTAATTCCTGTTTTTCATCTTCATTTTTTTCATTTAAGGAGGAATCTTATGGGTTTTTTTAATTCATACCAATGCGTCATTGTATGGATGGAACTAGGGACACATTAAGTTTATGTTATGTTATGTTATATTTGTTCTGCCGGCCGTGTTCTTTTTAATCCTTTCCTTGTTAATGTTCGCTGTTTTTGTATTTCAGTTTTCGTTTACTATTGGCTGTTAAACCTAAAGGGTAGAATTGAGATAAAAACTTTTGTTTTGCGTCAGAACTACCATAGTTGATAGTCAAAGAGAGAGAGAGAGAGGGAGAGAGAGAGAGAGATTGGCAGTGTTGTTCTATGAGGTTTGTGGAAACATGTGGAATCATCACATGTTAAAAAACGAACCGTATTGTGTCAACTAATATTCCTCTTTATTTTCTCTATGATCCAAGAGATTGATAAATGTTCTGTTGCATTGCCTAGCTTTAAAAAGAACTGCTGAGGTTTCAGTTTTAAGAATACAAAAAGGATATGTGTATATATGATATGACTTCTTATCTTTGAATAAATTGTCTTGAAAACGAATTATTTTTTATTCTGAGCATTTTCTGACATATAAGCATGAAATGGGTTCAAGATGGTTATGTTATAGTTCTACGAAAAGTAACTTTTAAACCCAGCTCAAAAACAATTTATGTGGACGTATGTAGACAGGTTGGGTCTACGTTATGTTATAGTTCTTACTAAAAGTAACTTTTAAAACCAGCTCAAATACAATTTATGTGGACGTATGTAGACAGGTTGGGTCTACGTTATGTTATAGTTCTTACGAGAAGTAACTTTTAAACCCAGCTCAAATACAATTTATGTGGACGTATGTAGACAGGTTGGGTCTACGTTTTGTTATAGTTATTACGAAAAGTAACTTTTAAACCCAGCTCAAATACAATTTATGTGGACGTATGTAGACAGGTTGGGTTAAGGTTATGTTATAGTTCTTACGAAAAGTAACTTTTAAACCCAGCTCAAATACAATTTATGTGGACGTATGTAGACAGGTTGGGTCTACGTTTGTTATAGTTATTACTAAAAGTAACTTTTAAACCCAGCTCAAATACAATTTATGTGGACGTATGTAGACAGGTTGGGTTTACGTTATGTTATAGTTCTTACGAAAAGTAACTTTAAAACCCAGCTCAAATACAATTTATGTGGACGTAGGTAGACAGGTTGGGTCTACGTTATGTTATAGTTCTTACGAAAAGTAACTTTTAAACCCAGCTCAAATACAATTTATGTGGACGTATGTAGACAGGTTGGGTCTACGTTATGTTATAGTTCTTACGAAAAATAACTTTTAAACCCAGCTCAAATACAATTTATGTGGACGTATGTAGACAGGTTGGGTTTAGGTTATGTTATAGTTCTTACGAAGAGTAACTTTTAAACCCAGCTCAAATACAATTTATGTGGACGTATGTAGACAGGTTGGGTTTAGGTTATGTTATAGTTCTTACGAGAAGTAACTTTTAAACCCAGCTCAAATACAATTTATGTGGACGTATGTAGACAGGTTGGGTTTAGGTTATGTTATAGTTCTTACGAAGAGTAACTTTTAAACCCAGCTCAAATACAATTTATGTGGACGTATGTAGACAGGTTGGGTCTACGTTATGTTATAGTTCTTACGAAAAGTAACTTATAAACCCAGCTCAGATACAATTTATGTGGACGTATGTAGACAGGTTGGGTTTAGGTTATGTTATAGTTCTTACGAAGAGTAACTTTTAAACCCAGCTCAAATACAATTTATGTGGACGTATGTAGACAGGTTGGGTTTACGTTATGTTATAGTTCTTACGAAAAGTAACTTATAAACCCAGCTCAGATACAATTTATGTGGACGTATGTAGACAGGTTGGGTTTAGGTTATGTTATAGTTCTTACGAAGAGTAACTTTTAAACCCAGCTCAAATACAATTTATGTGGACGTATGTAGACAGGTTGGGTTTAGGTTATGTTATAGTTCTTACGAGAAGTAACTTTTAAACCCAGCTCAAATACAATTTATGTGGACGTATGTAGACAGGTTGGGTTTAGGTTATGTTATAGTTCTTACGAAGAGTAACTTTTAAACCCAGCTCAAATACAATTTATGTGGACGTATGTAGACAGGTTGGGTTTACGTTATGTTATAGTTCTTACGAAAAGTAACTTTTAAACCCAGCTCAAATACAATTTATGTGGACTTATGTAGACAGGTTGGGTCTACGTTTTGTTATAGTTCTTACGAAAAATAACTTTTAAACCCAGCTCAAATACAATTTTTGTGGACGTATGTAGACAGGTTGGGTTTACGTTATGTTATAGTTCTTACGAAAAGTAACTTTTAAACCCAGCTCAAATACAATTCATGTGGACGTTTGTAGACAGGTTGGGTCTACGTTTTGTTATAGTTCTTACGAAAAATAACTTTTAGAACCAGCTCAAATACAATTTATGTGGACGTATGTAGACAGGTTGGGTCTACGTTTTGTTATAGTTCTTACGAAAAGTAACTTTTAAACCCAGCTCAAATACAATTTATGTGGACTTATGTAGACAGGTTGGGTCTACGTTTTGTTATAGTTCTTACGAAAAATAACTTTTAAACCCAGCTCAAATACAATTTTTGTGGACGTATGTAGACAGGTTGGGTTTACGTTATGTTATAGTTCTTACGAAAAGTAACTTTTAAACCCAGCTCAAATACAATTCATGTGGACGTTTGTAGACAGGTTGGGTCTACGTTTTGTTATAGTTCTTACGAAAAATAACTTTTAGAACCAGCTCAAATACAATTTAAGCGGACGTATGTAGACAGGTTGGGTCTACGTTTTGTTATAGTTCTTACGAAAAGTAACTTTTAAACCCAGCTCAAATACAATTTATGTGGACGTATGTAGACAGGTTGGGTCTACGTTATGTTATAGTTCTTACGAAAAGTAATTTTTAAACCCAGCTAAAATACAATTTATGTGGACGTATGTAGACAGGTCTGGTCTACGTATTGTTATAGTTCTTACGAAAAGTAACTTATAAACCCAGCTCAAATACAATTTATGTGGACGTATGTAGACAGGTTGGGTCTACGTTATGTTATAGTTCTTACTAAAAGTAACTTTTAAAACCAGCTCAAATACAATTCATGTGGACGTATGTAGACAGGTTGGGTCTACGTTATGTTATAGTTCTTACGAAAAGTAACTTTTAAACCCAGCTCAAATACAATTTATGTGGACGTATGTAGACAGGTTGGGTCTACGTTATGTTATAGTTCTTACGAAAAATAACTTTTAAACCCAGCTCAAATACAATTTATGTGGACGTATGTAGACAGGTTGGGTTTAGGTTATGTTATAGTTCTTACGAGAAGTAACTTTTAAACCCAGCTCAAATACAATTTATGTGGACGTATGTAGACAGGTTGGGTTTAGGTTATGTTATAGTTCTTACGAAGAGTAACTTTTAAACCCAGCTCAAATACAATTTATGTGGACGTATGTAGACAGGTTGGGTCTACGTTTTGTTATAGTTCTTACGAAAAGTAACTTATAAACCCAGCACAAATACAATTTATGTGGACGTATGTAGACAGGTTGGGTCTACGTTATGTTATAGTTCTTACGAGAAGTAACTTTTAAACCCAGCTCAAATACAATTTATGTGGACGTATGTAGACAGGTTGGGTCTACGTTATGTTATAGTTCTTACTAAAAGTAACTTTTAAACCCAGCTCAAATACAATTTATGTGGACGTATGTAGACAGGTTGGGTCTACGTTATGTTATAGTTCTTACGAAAAGTAACTTTTAAACCCAGCTCAAATACAATTTATGTGGACGTATGTAGACAGGTTGGGTCTACGTTATGTTATAGTTCTTACGAAAAGTAACTTTTAAACCCAGCTCAAATACAATTTATGTGGACGTAAAGGTTGGGTCAAAACTCATGAAACCCTTGTCCTGACTGTTGCATGAGGCTGCAAAAATGAATTTGATAAATGTGATAAATTATCAACATCCGACGGTGTTTGATAATTAATAACATATAATAATCTCCAGGCTTAATTTTCTTAAGTATCTTAAGAGCCTAGGATGTGAGACTATTGTGATATATTTTAAAATCTAAATTTAAGAAAGCCGTTACACAACTAACAAAGGTTGAAACGGCATTAAAACCATACAGAAAATGGGGATAAAATGCATTTTGTGTTGAAAATAACACATTTTAGGCACTTGATAACCCTACACTGCCTGGTAACAAGAAATATGAACCAACGAGGGGATAAATTTCGTATTAAAAACAATTTCCCCTTTTATCTCTGAAATCATCTGCTTTAGTTAAGATAAACTATAGCAAAAAGAGCTAATAATCTGATGTATGGAAATGGCGTTAAAAAGGCAATTTTGCAATCCGTATGAGACGTCGGAAATAGGGTATGCGTTTTGAAAATAACTAAGGGAAATAACTTCTGCTTTTTTAATTTGGAACTTTTATGAGAGTTATTTCCCTTTGACCACTAAAAATCCATCTCGATTATCTTGAAGTTGTCAAAAAGGATTTGTGCTAATTGATCAAAACGGTCTGATAACTTGTTTCCAAACCCGTTTGTATGGTGTTTAACGCCGTATAAACAATTTTTCAGTCCTGTTAAGCTTTCCTGGATTAAGCAGTACTAGGCTAGGGCTCGCTTTCAAGGTCAATCCCACGAAACCAGAAGTGTCGGAGGGGCTCAAATCGGGGACTCCCGGGTTATGTCCGCCACCTTAGCCACACAGAACCTTTCACCTTCAAGCTGTAATGGGGTTGGAAGGTTCATCCATGGCTAAGGTCATTTACACAGTTGGTTTGTGTATATGGGTTTAACATCTCATCAACATTTATTCAGTTCTGTTGCTTAACCCGACTCATGGAAATAGAGGAAGACCCTTATTTATCAGACGTTAAAGGCTGGTCAAGCAGGGTAAAGGATTGGCATTCTGAAAGTCAGTCGGAAGACAACCTCTCATGAAAATTCATAATGCCGTTGCCAGGATATGAACACATGCATAGAGAGGCCATGCGATTTTAAGATCTGTACCCTAACCGCAAGGTCTCATAGCCCCCTGGTGCTTGAAGAGGCTTGAGTAAATGTATTTAAATACACACAAATTGGTTATATATCACAATTGAATGGGTTTTTTTACCCTTTTCATTAAAGATGATCATATCAACACATTTTTGTTTCATATTTTGTCAATCGGCTCTTTTCGGCAATCCCCGGCTTGTGCCGGGGATTTCCGAGTAGATACGATTGCAAACAGACATGTTCTTCGTTGCTGACCTACTTTCAAAAATGGCTCCCCATTACCAGGTCTCGTACCTGTTACGGAGTACTTCCG
Organism: Cerastoderma edule; assembly: GCA_947846245.1. NCBI lineage: Eukaryota > Metazoa > Mollusca > Bivalvia > Cardiida > Cardiidae > Cerastoderma > Cerastoderma edule. Next base: position 21,173,366 of record OX401419.1, read on the forward strand.
GGTCGTAGTACTAAAAAGTAGTCCTATTTAGAAATTTTGAGTTTCGACTTCTGGTGCATAGTTTTTCTAGTAAGAGATGAGCTGGTAGAACACTGGTGTGTTTCCTGTATAGATTATAGTCCTGCAATGCTCCCAAAGTTTGTTTTAATTGCTTATTGCAGGACTATTTGCTTGGGATGTATGAACACAAATGCCGGTACCTCGGCTAGATTTGACAGCTAGTGCACTGATTTTCGAACGGTACTAATACACTTTGCTCCGTAGAAAAAAAATGAGACGATTGAGGTGTCCATTTTATTACAGTTTCTGATAGTTTAATAGCAAAAATTGGTGTTTTTTGGATATAGCTAAGCGTAAAAAAACAATATTCTTCACTCAGCAGAGTCTTGAAAAAGCCTGATTTAACATTGGAGTCAATGGGAATTCAAGATCACAAAAGTAATAGGTGTATGACCACCTCCGAGGTTATTTTAAGAAATGGCCGAGGTGATCCGAATGGCTAGTTACGTGGTAGGGTCAGAGTCTTGCTTCATTTAGCCCTTCTTTGTTCTATACAAAAACAGTCATTTTGGCATGTTCACAGTATCTTCCATGAAAAGATTCAGAGTTAATCCTTGTTGTCAATCTGAACACATCGGGTTTATCCAATAGACAACACCTCTGAAATAATAGGGATGACGCCATATTGTTTCCCGCGAGAATGACGTCACTTTCTTTCGTTTCTAAAAATAGATCTTGAATGTAAAATCAAAAAAGTCGTTAAATTTGATTGAGGAAACAAGTATACATGTCACAACAACAAGTTCGCCATTTGGTATGAGTTACTGATCAAAAGTGATTAAAAAGGATGTCCAACACTTCCATACACATTGAACTACTTAACTTGCACTGTTAGAAAATGTGTTAATTGGCGGATGCCGATTTACCCGAAAAATTGTAACCCTACACTTATATCCGAGGTGTATTTCACAGCTGACGGAAATACCCGAGTAGTTCCGATTGCCTTGTTGTTTCATTATTCCACACTCCGTTCCCAATCAGAATTCAATAATCTGACATGCCGAAGATCAGCTATTTTTTTCACTTCCGGCCATTACTTTTTACCTACTTCTTAAATCGCCTACAAAAATGGGTGGGTCAGCGAAGGACGTCGCCCTCAGCGCTTCGCCTTCCGCGAGAAGTAGTTCTGAAAAATACAACAAACCAAGGGTTTAACACATGGCCAACACACACAAAATATCAAAAACAGTCAAAAACACCCCTTCTTATGTCCATAAAGCATAAAATCAACACTCAAAGTATCATTCTAAATTTTCAAGAACTACTTTTTACTGTACAACGACATCCGGAAGTAATTCTTCAGTGTACTCAATCTGAACACATCGGGTTTATCCAATGAAAACACCTCTGAAATAATAGGGATGACGCCATATTGTTTCCCGCGAGAATGACGTCACTTTACTTTCGTTTCTAAAAATAGATCATAAATGTGAAATCTTAACAGTCGTTAAATTGATTGAGAAAACAACTATACATGTCACAACAACAATTGTGCCATTTGGTATGAGTTGCTGATAAAAATTGATTTAAAAGGATGTCAAGCACTTCCATAAACATTAAACTACTTAACGTGCACGCTTAGAAAATGTGTTAATTGGCGGATGCCGATTTACCCGAAAAATTGTAACCCTACACTTATATCCGAGGTGTATTTCACAGCTGACGGAAATACCCGAGTAGTTCCGATTGCAGTGTACTCTGACCGTAGGGCGGAATCTACAAACAACACACAACACTCTTAGTGCATGATTTAAATTAACACAGACGACACAATGTAAGTCCACATGTTATTTATTTAGTTCATTTGTCGTTGCGTATTTAATAATTCAAAACAACAGAGAAATTTTCGTTATTTTACACTGGTGTTTGCTTTGGTGGCTGTTGTTCAAATATGTGACATCGGCAGCAGAAATCGGTCTCACGGCGAAAACGTCGAATCCGAGAAAACGTCGTTTAAAGCATGCGCTTTATATATTCGTGTTAAAAAATAATAAATCATGTCTTGTTTTAAATGAGATTTGCCAAACTCGGTCCCTGACGTTTGAACAATATTCAACTGAAATAAAAATTAAATCCGATCGAAAATACTCAATATATTTCACTTTTCAAAGACTTAGCCCCGACCATTCGAGTGTTTCTTGTTTGAAAATAGCGATGACCTACATAGCCTGGGGTCCTGGGGCCGTATCACCAAGTTGACATAAGTTTTTCATAAGTTAACCCTTTAAGGTATAGAGATAAGGCTTATCAGTGACACTATAGGTATAAACCATCCGATTATCGAAGACCATTAACGCATACATAATCAGTCAACCTAGGTTCCTATTTGCACAGGATTATCTCCGATAATTGTTATTGATTGGGGTACTGTTAATCAAACCCAAATTAATGCATTTTACATTCATCTAATAGATTTTCTCAAAAAATAAAAGACGACGAGAACAAAATTTCCTTTAAGTTGATGTTTTTTTCTTTATTTAGTGATACATTCATATCAGGATTAAGTTGTAGAAAATTAAACAAACAATGAAAATGTATATTACGGCGTGAATTATACAAAATCAAAAGTAATAATATGACATATGTGTTCTCCCTGAGAGATCCGTAATTTGTTTTTCTGTTTTGTCATCAATTGCAGGGAATTTTGTTGCCGAAAAATACCATTCATGACTCGAGATACATACTTTGTCTTTGCATATTTCTCTACAAAGCTGAATCGTTTTACTTCTATTCCCATTCAAACCGTTTCCAAAATGAAGAAAAGAATGTTTTTCAACGCAATATTGCTTTGTAAAGAAGTTAAACCTGGTCCTTCTAATAAATGTAAAACAGTAACAATCAACTCATTATGGCAACGAAACATGCTAATATTTCCGTAAAATACGTGTCCATGGGTGATGAATTGTCAAAAGCTCGTAGTTGTAGTCAAAGTCGGAGGAATGATCTAATTTGCTTGTCCGTGAATTGGTAATATTTATCAACATTTCATCATCTTCAGGCTTAAAAAAACGATCAAATTACTGCTCTGAATCTACATTGATGTCTGACTTGCGATCGGAAACACCAAATTGGCTAAATGTTTTAAAAAGGCCGTCTTTATAACGTCGATTATTTGACGGCTCGATTTTCAATCGCCTTTAAACTTTGAAAAATAGCTCCGTGTCATAAACATCCTTTACAGGTCGCGTGCCGTATGCTCTCGTTTTAATTGGATAGTATTTTTAGGAATGTGTTAAGTTACTAAAGAATTGCATGAAATCCTTATCGAGTCTTTACAAATCGGCAGTGTTTTGATCTTTTATGACCGGAAGACTTCTCATTAATTGGATTGGTAATTTGGATTCCCTTCATCTCAATTTGATAGCGTTATTTCCATAAGCGTGTCGTGAGACCATTATCAAAAGATTCTCTCTAGAGCAAAAGTTTAAACTTTGACCCTATAATTTTATCATCGGAAATGAAAGAAGACATATTTATTTAAGAGGAAAATAATATTTGGAGAAAATGACGTGTGTGCAAAGATGTGTTATTAAGAGCTAAAGATGAATCAATTTTCCAGCTGTCAAAAAGCGTTCTATGCGGTCATCGATAGAAAGTCAAAATAGGTTTTATACGGTAATAGGTATAACGGCGAAAAGGGTTTGAATAGGTAATCGATAAGGCGACGAACGGCGCTATATACCGTAAAGGGTTAAGTAAAATCTTAAAATAATTTTACTTACGTAATAAAATATTTTTCTTAAACTTAAGTATTATCAGCAACTGTACTTAAGATTTTCTTACGTAAGAAAATCTTAAATGTAAGGAAAAAGATAAGAAATTTCTTATCTCTGTTGTTATGGAATTCTGGGGTTTCCAGTGTCTTAAAATAGTAACGGAAGTTCTTTCCGATGTGCGCGCATCCCGTGTAACTCACTAACTGTCCGATATTGCAGAAAGCGTCTCTTCTTGTCGGAAGAATCGCTTAGATCTAGAATATACTGTAGACTACTTTCATTTTCGCTTTTCTTACTTAAGAGTCGACATGATTTCTATTTTTGTCATAACGCAAACTAGTCTATATCACGTGCATGGTTTAAATCATAATGATGAATAAAACCTCATTTAAACTCGTAAAAATGCATTGTGAGCTATCTAGTTTCTAGAGTTTCTACTTTTGTTTACTAGTCTACATAAAGAGGGGGGAGATGCTCGTGAAATATGATTTAGAAATAATCAGTGACATATTTGCACATCACATTGGGAATCATTGGTCAAGACACCCCCCCCCCCCCAAAAAAAAATACATATATAGATTAATAAAATAAATGTGAAAATGGGCAAAGCCTATTTAAACCATGAGAAATATTTCTTCCATTTATGCAGTGCTAATTCTGGATTATCATTACACATGATGTGTTTTCCCTTTTTAATGTATCAGTTTTAGGCACAAAAGGATTGTTTTGTAAGAACGCAGTCCACTGTGAAAAGGTTAGCCATTGTCAAGACTTTAATCAGATATTGTTTGATCTTTAGCCTAATACAACGGTCTACACCAACCAATTTTATTTATCTCTATCGATATACAAGTTACATCTTCATTAGACAGATTTAAAGTTGGTATAAAGCTTGATACATAGATATTGCGCCTGGTACGTTGGCTTGGACGATATTCCTTCAAACCTGTTTTGAAGTCATTGCACCATTATCTTTTAGTTTTTAACATGAAAGACAGTCATGGTAACCCTATTAATTACCTATATAAGGAAATCGAAAGTATGTTAGATAGTCTTGGTTTAAGCTATTTTATCAATTTAGATGTTTTTGAAATATACATTGATCAAGTAATTAATCCAAAAAAAAAGACTGTTACATACAAAACTGGTTCTCGGAAATAGAGTGTTCCGGAAAGCTTCAATGCTATTTATCTTTTAAATGTTGTTTTGAACCTGAAACATATCTTAACTGTATTGATAACAACAAACATATAATTGCACTGTCGAGATTAAGATGTTCTTCACATCATTTAGAAATACCATAGAAAATGAATTCCACTTCTTAATGATTTGTCCAAAATATCGTGATCTAAGAAAAACTTTAATACCAAAATTTTACTATATATGGCCAACTTATAACAAATTTAAACTTTTAATGAACAGCCAAAAAAAGAATGTTTTTTTTCAAACTTAGAAAATTTATTTACTTAGCTAATACTATACGTGACTCAGAATATAGTGATGTCACACAACCTCCACAATTGTATGATTATTGATAAAATTAACTTACTTAATCATAATCATGATAATAATAATAATAATAAAAATGATAATAATAATAATAGTTATATATTGTATGTGTATGGTTATGTAAATATATGTATGTATATATGCAACGACATGTAAATGTTATGCTAATAAAATGTTTGAACTTGTTATAGTTCTTACGAAAAGTAACTTTTAAACCCAGCTCAAATACAATTTATGTGGACGTATGAAGACAGGTTGGGTCTAAACTCATGAAACCCTTGTCCTGACGGTTGCATGAGGCTTCAGAAATGAATGTGATAAAAGGATAAATTATCAACATCCGAAGGTGTTTGATAATTAATAACATATGATATCTCCAGGCTTAATTTTCTTAAGTATCTTAAGAGCCTAGGATGTGAGACTATTGTGATATATTTTAAAATCTAAATTTAAGAAAGCCGTTACATAACTAACAAAGGTTGAAACGGCATTAAAACCATACAGAAAATGGGGATAAAATGTATTTTGTGTTGAAAATAACACACACTGCCTGGTAACAAGAAATATGAACCAACGAGGGGATAAATTTCGTATTAAAAAATATTTCCCCTTTTATCTCTGAAATCGTCTGCTTTAGTTAAGATAAACTATAGAAAAAGAGCTAATAATCTGATGTATGGAAATGGCGTTAAAAAGGCAATTTTGCAATCCGTATGAGACGTCGGAACGGTGTAAGTAGGGTATGCGTTTTAAAAAAAACTAAGGGAAATAACTTCTGCTTTTTTAATTTGGAACTTTTATGAGAGTTATTTCCCTTTGACCACTAAAAATTCATCTCGATTATCTTGAAGTCGTCAAAAAGGACATGGTGCTAATTGATCAAAACGGTCAGATAACTTGTTTCCAAACCCGTTTGTATGGTGTTTAACACCGTATCAACAATTTTTCAGTCCTGTTAAGCTTTCCTGGATTAAGCAGTACTAGGCTAGGGCTCGCTTTCAAGGTCAATCCCACGAAACCAGAAGTGTCGGAGGGGCTCAAATTGGGGACTCCCGGGTTATGTCCGCCATCTTAGCCACACAGAACCTTTCACCTTCAAGCTGTAATGGGGTTGGAAGGTTCATCCATGGCTAAGGTCATTTACACAGTTGGTTTGTGTATATGGGTTTAACATCTCATCAACATTAATTCAGTTCTGTTGCTTAACCCGACTCACGGAAATAGAGGAAGATCCTTAGTTTATCAGACGTTCATAATGCCGTTGCCAGGATTTGAACACATGCATAGAGAGGCCATGCGATTTTAAGATCTTTACTCGAACCGCAAGGTCTCATAGCCCCCTGGTGCTTGAAGAGGCTTGAGTAAAGGTCATGAGTTAAAATCTCTGAAGCATTGTAAGATATTCAAATGTGGTGTGGGAAAACCAGAAGTATTGAGCATTGAGGATACTAAACACAGAAACAATACATATTATCAGTTGTATGCAATTTATTTTGCGAAATTTACACATATGCATAAATGAAGGCGTTTGTCAATGAAATTGTATTAAATCATACATTACTCTTGGTTTTTAACGTATTTATTGCCAGCTCTTGGCTATCTATGTATGGAACATACAGGCATGTGTGTTTAAAATAAGAAAGTTGTATGGCTACCATCTGCTAAGTAAAAGAATAGAATATGTGTTTAATATAAAAAAGAGTGCTATCAGTCAAATTATGCTCTTATATAGATAAAAGCTGGCAGCTAAAAGACCAATGCAACAAACAGGAATTGCTCTATATGAGGAATTCCATATTTATTAGATATTCAAAATATGTTTTATCCATTATCTAAAAAAAGACTAAAGATGGAAACAGTTTACACGCAGATAAAATAGGTTAACTGTTTCTTGTTTAACAAGTGACAAGAGGGAGAAATCAAAAACATAAAATCAGATCATATTCAATACAAAAACAATCTAATTAAAACACAAAAATGATATTTTAAATCTGCCAATTGATATGAAACCATTTAACTCTGAAAGGTAGGATAGATATGTCTCGAACTTTGCTGAACCTATCTGGAGATCACTTTAAAAAGGTGGGTTAACCAATGGTTAATTATTTCCTACTTATATCTACGTATAGAGTTTTACATGGCATCAACAGTCTTACAGTTATGTTATAATGCCCTACATTAATGATGGAAGAAGACCCCCATACTGGACTGCTCACAATGGTAGGTCGAGCAGAGTAGATCCACTGACATTCTGTAGGTCAGTTGAGAGACTACCTCTCATGTGAACTCAAATGTCCTCACAGGGATTTGAACCAACACAGGTAGGGGCAATGTGATACAAAGTTCTGTCCTCTAACCACTGGGCAATGGAGGTACATTACTTACATCTGCAATGTGCGATTCAAAATCTGCTTTACAGTAGTAAAAAGTTCTGTCAATTGTACATCTCAACCCTTTCCATTTAATCAAATAAAAGCATCATCACTTGAATGACATTTCAATACATTGTGATTAAAATTCGAAAACATTCTGACAAGAGGAGAATTTGCTCAAGATGAGCATATTCTCCCCTTGTCAGAGTGGTTTGCATACTTGTCATTGAACAAAATAGCTTTTCCGTGATATCTCATGTTATTTAGATACCACCTTTTTCTATAAATCATTCGAAGTACGGAAAGGGTTAGAAATCAGTCAATCATTCAAAACTGTACTTTCTTGTTGTTTAATGAAAGTACAACTGCAGAAAATCAAGATCCATTAACCCTTTCCAAAACAACAAATGTTCGACTGTCCCAATTTAAAAGAGTTTGATGACGACATTTCAAAATGTGATGAAATTGAACAATATTCTTCATAAAGAGCAGAAAACCTTGTGGGAAAAGGAAAAATTTTCCCACAAGGATTTCTAAAGTCAACTGCAACAAAGTCGTCAAATGCCGTTATTGTTTGGGAAAGGGTTAAATAATAATATTGACCCTAACACAACCGAAGACCTTATAAACATGTTTATTAGGTCTTTAATACAACTAATACCTTTAAAAACACAACTTTGAAATAAAACCTGGCTACAAAAGAACATTAATAAAAATATTTCTAATGAACACATCATTAACAATGCCAATTGTTCAATCAATTCTTTACATGACATCAAACTCCCTTATTAAGCACCTTTGCAGCAAACAACATTATGAGGAAATTCTGCATATGCCACAATGATTCCAAAGCATACTACTCAAATATGCTATTTGTAAATAAAATATATTATCATTCTAATACATCTTCTTTTTGCCTTCTAAAACAAACAATTCAGAAATAGCTTTTAACTTTGAATGGGTAGGTACCTTTTGAAAGTACCTGCATCAGAAAATACGAGAAATCATTTAGCAATACAGAGAAATTGCTCATAACATGCAGTTTCTACTTTTGTAAAATTGACTTAAATTCTACGAAATACCTAACTGATAGAAGGACATTTAAACAAAGTGATAAAAGGAATGAATGGCCATAAACAAAATCATTTGTAGCAATAATTCAAATGTTCATTGATCAGTAATGCATTTTTCCCCATGATTTCTATAATTTGGTAATGCTATCTACCTTTGATCTAGTGACCAAGGCCTTATGTCTAGAATTATATGGATTTATCTTATAGAACACATTGTTTATAATGTTGCCAACTGGAAAAAACACAAAACATTGTCTGATGTACCCAAGGGAATGCAACAATTACTCCTTTCAAAAATAGGCCCTTGAGATTTTTTGACAACAACATTTGGACACAACTAAAGTTATAACTAAGAGATATGTTTAAAGCAAATGCACACAACCGTATAAAGAAATCCAAATGATATATCCATAGGCATAATAATAATATCATACAACATGTTAAACTTTGAGCCATATGTATTACAACACAGCTAACAGACAAAAATCTTTACAGTGCAAACACTTCAGAAATCAACAGTAACAGAGTACATGCACTTATTCATTGGATAATTCCTGATTGGCTCTCTTTTAGAATTAGATATTTTACCCTTAACTCCAAAGACTACTCTTTTACATACCTGCAACAAAACTTTGGAAACCCTTGTGAATAAAGAAGAAATTGCTTGTGACAAGTAATTTCTTCTTTATTCACTATCTAATATCAAAATCTAATAATAAATGAAATCATTACATACTCTTATTACCAATCAATTAAAGGAAAGTTGAGAGCTCAGTAACTGTTGAGAATCCAAATTTTCTGCACTTTTATTACAATAGGCACAAATATAAGCAGAGTGTTAAAACTACATCACAATATGACTTCACAACTTCTATTAAAATCCTTCATCGAGATTACAGTGTGTGTATATATATATACACAAGACAAACAATAGGGTATGATTCAATGAAACATGTTTCATGTTTATCATTAATACCTTATGGAATTATCAGAATGAGCAAAATATAGGCTGTCTTTCCGACATAATCCCTCAACCAATCCAGCATAAGGGATTTGTATTAAGTCCAAATCTAAAGCAACAATATATGCCCAAAACAGGATGAAAAAACATTAATTTGTAAAGAGGTAATGCGTAAAAAACTAATTGACAAAAGGTTTCATTATTCATAAGAATTAACTTATACTCTGTCAAAGGTGTTTCTTAATTAACTTGTTTATTTATATGGGTTTTTACATTATTTCAACATTATTTCAGTTATCTTGCAATGCTCAACTCTTAATGATGGAGATATCACCCATATTCAACTGCCCATAGGAGCGTGTCAAATTTAGTAGAATCAGCAGCATTCCATAAGTCAGTTGGGAAACTGCCTCTCATGGAAACCAAATTCGTTGCTGGGATTTGTACCAACACAATCTATGAATATCTCAAGTTGGGCAGTTTTCTCTAAATTACAATTGTTTCTTTTGAATGTCACAATGCAAAATTCATGCCTTTCATCCTGTTACAGTTTATCAGGAGTTACATTCAATCTGGACATAATCCATTATGAGGAAATGGACTTTCAAATATGAGGGCTGAATTAAGAATTCACAGTCTATGACTTAATGCTGAACCAAATGTATGTACAAGTAAAATATGTTGTGTCACCTTTTCAATAAAAGGTTATGGATATATAAAAGGAAATATCGTTTTCCAGGAAAAGGATTAGAATGGTTCTAGATTTAACCGAAGCCAGTGCGAAAGAAAGAAGCCATAGCTGAAATTAATATCAAGCTAATCAATCTTTTATATGTGCTGGTGACAGTGGTCCCAGGTTTGATCCCCATCAGGCAAGATGAAAACTGCAGAGACTACCCCACAAATCAGCACAAAGTACTTATTCTGTATCCAGGAAGCAGTCATCGAGAGTGGATTAAATGAGCATCAAGCTTCCGTCACATTGATATAAAATAAATAAGTTTGAACTAAATTAAAATAATTTTTTATCAGATATCTTCCAGACCAATATTATTATGAGTTCAAATTTTCAATGGAAACACTGAACATTGTGGCCTTGATTAAAACATGATCGAGTTGCTAAAAAAAGACAGTCTCCAGGCTCCAAAAGGTGGGTAATATATGGGAAGGCTGGTACATATATATATCTATTGATGATGAGATTCGATTGATCACCACAGCTCGGATCTTTGCATCATTCGATTTGCTTTCTTGGGTTGCTGTTTGGGCGTCGACTCTCCGTGTAAGATAGCATTCATCTCCGTAGACTGGCGATTCTTCTGGTAATTATGCATGGCCTCGGGTTTGGTGCGTAAAGGACTGCTCTGTGGGCGCCTGAATAAACAGAAAAAACACCCATTAGGAGTATGTACATACACATTAATAATCAATTCTGTCTTTTCCATCACAACTTTCATGGGAATATCTATCTAGCCTGTTTACAGTCTGTTAAAGGTCCTTTTGAAAGGACTATCTCATTGACTAAGGATTTAATCTTAATAAAAGAGAAAGTCTTCTACAGATAAAATGACATCGAAATCTATAAAATTACCAAAGACTATACTTCTGATATACTCATCAACCCCCTTTCATAATCATGTGGTGGAGATAAAGCTCATTTATGTTGCAAAGATTATACTTTTCTGATTGTAAAGTGAGAATTTCTAGTGACAAGGAAAAAATTATTATTTGCCAAGTACAAGGTTTGTGTGTGACAGGTTAGGCAATAAGCCAGGTATCTGTTCTTACACAAAACCTCCCTTAAGTGCAGCTGCTGCAGACAGTTTTTAACCCTTTCCCAAACAACAAGCTTTCAACTGTCCCAAATTGAAAGCGTTTGCATACGACATTTCAAAATGTGATGAATTGGAAGATAATCTTCTGATAGGACAGAAAACATTGTGGAAAAAGGAAAAATTGCTCCTTACGAGCAATTTCTCCTTTTCCCACAATGCTTTCTAAAGTCATCTGCAACAAAGTGGTCAAATGTTGTTATTGTTTGGGAAAGGGTTAAAACAACACCATAGAGATTTTATGTGGTTCAAACAGGTGGACCCTTAACTGCATGTCTATGGATACTGGATAGCTATCAGGAACCACTTTTTGTTCGTTGATTTGGGAATTTATCATGGCCAAAGTTGCTGAATTGGAAAAATAAAAGGTGGTTCCAGTTTGGATATTTGGAAAACCTGCATTTTTAAAAACTTTGCCACCTTCTTTTGTTTGTTTGTTTATACTGGGATTAATCACCATGTCAACAATTGTTCTTTTATGTAACATCTTTCCTGGTTTAATCAGTACTATGCCAGGGCTCTGAAAGGCCACTCCCATGAAACAGCAGTACAGTCAAACTTGTGTTAAGAGGCCAGCCTATGGGACAGATTAAATTGGCTGTTTAAGACAGGTTGGCTGCTTAACACAAATTGATTTACACTGTAAATCTAACAATGGGACTTTCTGTAGTGGCTGATAAAGGCAGGTTGGCTGCTAGAAGGGTGGCTGCTTAACACAAGTTAGACTGTATTTATTTTAATTTTGGGAAAATGTCCTGTAGCTGACAAATTGGGGAAAATCACAGTGTTTTCCTCTCAAATTTGGAAATTTTCAGTGATGTCTAAATTCAAACATAAGCTTTATTGGTAAATTGGAGATAACAGTCAGTTAATTTGATTTGGAATAGGAATGTTTTACAATACCAAACATATAAGGAAACAAATCACTGTGCAACCATAGGAACTGGCATGGTTTAAACTTGGGAACCCTTCAACTTCTAAGTCATCAACTTAACCCTTTACAAAACGCCAAATTTTCAAGTCTCCCAAATTGAAAGAGTTCGCAGACAACATTTCAATCTGTGATGAAATTGAAAAATAATCTTCTGATGGGACAGAAATCATTGTGGGAAAAGGAAAAATTGCTCGTTACGAGTCGTCTGCAACAAACTGGTCAAACACCGTTATTATTAGGTAATGGGTTAAACCACTCTGTCATGCAAGACCCTCTGTGTATAAGCACATATAAACTTACGGGGTTACAGAAGTGGCCATATGTGGCTGAAGTTTTGGATCTCTCTCTGTTGGCGGTGCCACTTCTCCCCTCATCAAGTTACCCACGACCTCCGACGACTGTTTGTCAGCAATATCCTCGGCTTCTGGTCTTGTTCTAACCACCGGGGGATCCTCGTCCCACCTGAAGTAAACATAATGGATAGTAATTACACTTCCCTGTGAGGTGCCCAAGGCAAGACAGTAAACAGCTGTAGCCCAAGAATTAAGAAAATACCTAATTTGTCGATTTGGGACCAATTTTTATTGTACCTGCAGTGGTGGCGAATTCTGATTTCATTTACTTGTCTGTAAAATGATTATATGGTCGGTTTCAGTGAATGATTGTTGTTTTAAGGAGCTTCGACTGCTTAGGTCATTGAACACATTTCAATAAAAATTCTCTTGTCTTTTAAAGCTTTTAGACAAGCTTGGCAACTAGGAATTTGCCATCCCTGATCTGACCAATTGCAAGTTAAAATTCATTATTCGATGAAAACAATGATGCAGATATTACGGACAGATATGGCATTCAACGCACTTAACAGTAGATGTATATCCGAACTTCTAGTTCATAACTTGTTTATGGTGAATTACCCTGGAAAAAGGAACAAGTTGACTGTCATGATAAAACCTAAATAATTGTATTAAGTAGTACATTGTGTATATAATTCCTTCATTTACTATATAAGCTGGGGGTCGAGGAAACCCTTGTGATATAAATAGAGTAATGAGACACTTACCCAGCCCCCTGGGATTGTTGATGTAAGGGCCTCTGTTTGGGCTCTTGCGGAGTCTTCTCCCCCTCCATTCGCAGCAAGGGACCCATACCAGCGCCTGTGTGTTTGGCAGCAACTTCTTCACCCCCATAACTCACTTTCTGGGTAGGGGCCTGTTCAGGGGTCAGGTTTCCATAATTATTCATCAACGTGTTCACCGTACCATGATTCCTCTCAGCGTACTCCAAAGCATCGCCACCATGAACCTTTGGGCCGTTGCTGGCCTCGTTTACATTCATTTTACCATAATTATCAATTATGTCTTTCATAGCACCACCCTTGTTTTGAGTTGCGATTTCTAAAGCATCCCCTTTGACAGCTCTGGGATGGATATTCCTTTGTACGGGAGGGTTTGCATACCCGCCCATGATTTCATTCATACATCCCCGATTCTGAGCTGCATTTGCCTTCCCCTCGTTAGTGACGGACCTACCGGCTGGTCTCGGGGAGTCGTAATTCTCGTTCCCGCTGTAGTCAAACCAACGCTCCATGTTACCTCTGTTTCTCTCCGCGTTCGAAGCCGCCTCGGGCTTCACACGGGGATGGGCTTTAGGGGTAGGGCTTGGAAAGTATTCTCCGTCTATGGTTGTCATGGTGATAGATATGTCCTGCGTCCGTTAAATTGTTTGGAGTCACTCTCGTACCAGGTTACGCAAGAACACAAACCTGAAAATAAATAAGAATTATATGAAACATCTACGTCATCATGGTATATTGATTTCTGATGTACTAAATGGCATTTATCATGACGAATCAATACTTTTCATCATATAGTTTTGAGTTCTATAACGATGTAAATGATTGAGAATATATTTCTAAATATGATTACTTTTTATTCTTTTGTCAAAATTGTCTCATTCAAAAGCAATAAAGAGAGCATAGAGTACTTAAACCCTTTCCCAAACAACAGATTTTGGACACTCACAAATTGAAAGAGTTTGCAGGCGACATTTCAAAATGTGATGAAATTGTAATATATTCTTCTGATAGGCAAAAAAACATTGTGGGAAAAGGTGAAACTGCTCCTTACAATTTCTCATTTTCCCACAATGTTTTCTAAAGTCTTTGCAACAAACTGGTCAAATATCGTTACTGTTTGGGAAAGGGTTAACTTAAACAATTACCATCAGTAGTTAAAGTGAAAATTGGAATTCACAACTCTTATAGTTTTCATTCTTTTTGAAGTAAAATTTTCACATAACAGTGTCAGTTTCTATTGCCCACAGAGGGTGATAGTTAGTATGAAGTGAAGGAAACAAGTAACAAGAACTCTCTTGTGAAATGATTTATTTCCTCAGTTTAATTTCAACATATTTATGTCATTAATCATAACAAGACTTCTAAAGAGCTTAATTCAAATTGTTTTTCGCATTCCCTCATATTTGAATTTGTATATGGTCAAAATTGAAAGCAACAGAAAAGGTCTTGAAAGAAAGTGCATTGTGAAAAAAACATATTTTCTAAAAATAAATGATGAAAACCATTATGCTAATGGGATGAATTGATCTTAATGAATAAATAATTCCTTTTTTCTACAATGGTTTCTACAAATGTCTACAGCAGCAGACAACTCAAAAAGAGGTACTAGGGAGTAAAGGGAGTGAACTACAGTCTAACTTGTGTTAAGCAGCCACCCTTTTAAGCAGCCAACCGGCCTTAAACAGCCACTACAGAAAGTCCCATTGTTAGATTTAGTGTAGATCAATTTGTGTTAAGCAGCCAACCTGTCTTAAACAGCCAATTTACTCTGTCCCATAGGCTGGCCTCATAACACAAGTCTGACTGTATTCCCTGTTACTATAAATGATGGGAAAATAAACCAAACGTTCTTTCACCCGGACATTATCATGATTTACACTCTGCTGTTAATTGTTTAGTGTGTATATTTTGCCAATTGACATCTTCTTCATAATTTAATCCATCTCACAAAAAATACAAACTCAAGGACACCATAATATAAACCTATTACCTCATATAAAAGGTCATTCGGAACACCTCTGCCATTTCTTAAAATAACCTCGGAGGTAATGGGGAGCCATTTTAAAAAGAAGGCCATTGACGAAGGGCATGTCCGTTTGTAATCGTATCTACTCAGCAACCCCCGACACAAGCCGGGAATTACTGAGAAGATAGGATTGAGAAAATATGAAACAAAGATGTGTTGATATGATAATCTTTTATGAAAACATTAAAAAAACCATTCAATTGTGATATATAACCAATTTGTGTGTATTTACATAAATATATACCTAGTGCCTGTGTGCATTTTGTAATCATGTGTGTTGCCGCCAGAAAACAGCCAAATTACCCCAGGATTTCTGGTTTATTCATGAACTACCTACGAGTTTATCTATCAACTTGTGCCGGGGATTGCCGAGTTGATACGATTGATAAATTTTTATTAGGTTAAAAGCAAGACTAGGGCAGGTCCACCATTTTTATGAAGGACTTACTCTAGCCTTGCAGTGAGCCCCCAATATGCGATGTATTTCTTAATGCATTACCAAACAATAATGACATTTGACCAGTTTGTTGGAGACGACTTTGGAAAACATTGTTTGAAAATGAGAAGTTGCTCGTTAAGAGCAATTTCTCATTTTCCAACAATGTTTTCTGCAAAATCAGAAGAATATCTTTCACATTTTGAAATGTCGTCTGCAACTCTTTCAATTTGGGACTGGCTAAAATTTGGCCTTTGGTAAAGTGTTAATACTGGATATATATATATATATATGTGAATGGTTTAAGAATAATGCATCTATATAAGTCAGTAAAACAACAAAGAGAGATTAAGTTCTAAAGAGGAAATAAGCTCATAGTTACATAAAGATCTTATATTTATAATTCAAAGGACTGACAGGAAAGCATTCTAATTAACTTGTTACCAATGTTTTCAAATAGGAACCTAGTGTTTAACAGTATGTTTGTATGGTGTTCTCTACGCGGTATCAACAATGTATCAGTTATTTATCCTGTCACTAGTGTTATTTTGGGACCGATAACGAGGTGCCGTATAACATTTGTGATATCCGGCACTAACCATATAACACATTCACGCGACAAATCATGACGTCATAAGAACGAAATGACGTCATGTTTAGATCATTCTCTACATATGTTTTCCTTCTTTCTCGTGTTTTATTTGTAACATATTATTTGTTTGAAAGAATACATAAAGGTAACAGGATAAATAGAATAGATGGTTGGTGTCTTTGAATAGGAAAAGTTATCGGGCTCGGCATCGGAATATTATCCGTTTCGCCTTCGGCTCACCGGATAATATTCCTAAGCCTTGCCCGATAACATTTCCGATTCACGACACCAGCCATCTATTCTCTATGTAACGGCTTTCCTGGATCTACCAGTCCTAGGCTAGGGCTCTGAATTGTAACAGTAGTCTAAATGATATTTGTATTGAAGATAAGGTTAAATAAAAAACAAATCCTTACAAACAACTTATCTCATTATATATATACATATTATCTTATTTAAGCTTAGCTTAGCCTTGTCCATCATACAGAATTTTGAGATCAGTCCAAATTGAAAGCAAAAACAAATAAAAACTATGAGTAGAGGTAGAATAAAGGCAATGAAAGTAAACCAAAAAAAGTGTGTACCTATTGTAAGAAATTATTGTACCAAAAGAACAAAGTGGTCAATTTGAGGAATTTAGCCTATAGACTAGTCAGAGTGGTTTTCAAAGATTTATACATCCGAGGTCAAACTTAGGCATCATGGAATAAGGGGTTAAGCCTTTAATTTCTATAGATAGATATCTAATGGTCTGATTGAAATTCTATAATATTACATGTTCTTCCACATAAACACTTATATCCTTACGACCAAACAATAAAGATTTCAATTCAGAGGTTCTCATTCCCTACCCACACCCTTTTCCAAACCAATAACTTCAAATCTATATGGCGACAATGGTGCAGAGGTAGGAGTATCTGCTTCTTGTACCAAGGGTCCAGGGTTCAATCCTGATGGCGAAACTTGCCGAGACTAGCCCTGAAACCAGCGTGAGAACTCGTTTAGTATCCAGGAAGCAGTCATCGAGACTCAGAATTAAATAAGCTTGAATCAAAGCTTCTGTCAAAATTTATGTAAAATAAATAAGTTTAAACTTAACATGTCTTTCAGTTCTGCTGTTGTGATATGTGAATAGATTGAAAAAGCATGCATGGCAATACGCTTTCAAAGTCGCCTGCTGCGGGACGCATAAATTTTAGGTGGTAATGTGTTAAAATATCACTTGATACCACTTGTTTACCCAGATTAAAATAAATACGATAAAATAGCTGATAGAGAAAAGATCTGATAATAATCTGTCAAACAAATCCGGGCCTATACAAAGTATTTCCAATATATTATACCAAATTCAACAACACCACCACTCTAAAATTATTGATCATATCAAAATCATTGAATAATTCCTAGAATGTTTGGTTAGAATTTTGGGTTCAATGCAAGACTATAGTAAAAATAAAATTCACTGAAATTGTTTAATTTGGCAATCAAAAACCTGGTATGACTTGGGGAAAACTGCATAATTTTAAAGAAATTTCATATTGGAAGGTGCCTTTTATAGGCCCCTGTTATATAACACAAAAAGAACCTGTTTTTCAGTCAGTGCTACATGTTTATGAAGCAATTACTATAGCCTTGGATGGAACTATCAAACTGTTATTTTTTGTTGCTTTAAAAAAAAAAAAAAAAAGACACTCCGTCCCTCACAAAAAGTCCCAAACACTGCCGCTGGTGAGAACTGAACCTATCTGTACTAGTACCAGACTGCTTACCAAATGTCACATCAACATGGATTCAGTCCTAGGCTAGGAGACCCAGCCATATTATAATGTAACCATTAAGGTCTTAGGCAATTAAACGTCCATTCCTGTCAAAAAAGTGACAGCATAGGTGAAATTAATGAGTGCATAGCATTCCTTATTATACACATTTAATTGACTTAACTTGTTTCAAAATTATTCTCTTTAACAGCAGGCAATATATCATTTAAGTGAGAATATATTTATGGAAAAGTACCAGATAGATATGAAATTTAGAAACATCACAACAAAAGTAGAATTGCTCAACATGAGCATATTCATTTTCATTTTTTGTCTATATGTTTTGAAAATGTGTTTGACAGCAATGGTGTAAGCCCTTAGAATGCTGGGTAATTTTCTAAAAATAGATTTTTGTGTCCTAGTTTGCTACTCTGAGTATCTTTCCTCATCAAAATTAAGCATATAATCAAGGTCTTGAAAGCAAACGACACAAAAAACAGATTTTAGAAAATTACCCAGCATTCTAAGGGTTAAAACAGGTGTTTACTGGTTTATAAAGTCATGGGATTTTAGAGTATATACTGATACATGTATGAAATAAGCACAGGCATCAATTACACCAATAATTTAACCTCCTCAAATTTCACATCCTATTAAATGGTAATCAATAATGTAAAACGTCAATTTGTGGTGATAACAAAGGGCAAATATCCAACAGGATATCTTACATACGAATCACATTCACAACTCTCTTCTGATTACAAAATTTTACAATCAGTTTTTACTTGAACACATTAAATACATACATGTACCATTTAACTCCACTTTTTTGCATGTTGTAGCAGTCGACTTTCAAAAAGCATTGAGGCAACAGGAGATATTGCTTGTCACAAGCATTTTCCTTCTTGCCAATATGCTTTTTCAATCTATTCACACATCATAACAAAACAACAGAAAGGTTTTTTCACATATTTACAAAGCTTTTCTTAAGTTGTCTGCTTCAAATAAAAAATGTTGTCTGCAGGTAAAACAATAATACAGTGTTCAATAGATAATATTTGAAAAATCATCCCATTTTGTCTGCTGCAAGAAAATACAGTGACTAATAAAACACTTTTTCAATACCTCTGAAAATGATTTACAAAGAATAGGGTATCCAACAAAAGACCTTAATCCAGAAGTAGTCCAGCGCATTGATTTCAACTTATCATTAGGAACCAAACTTTACACTAAACTAACCACATACAGTCCTGCTTCTATAACCCCTGAACCCAACAGTGACCTACTATATCTTACACCATAATCCATGGACATGTTTGAACCTTTTTTATCCCCCGCATCATAAGGGTTCAAGAACTGCATGGACATGTTTAAGAAATATTTTTGCTCATGAACAGCATTCGCCATTTTTGTATCTTTTCCTGAACACAAAATTCACGAACATGTGCTTAAAATTCATTAACATGTTAAAGAAATTATTTGTGTTCATGAACAATATTTTCCACTGTCCATGTCTGTTCATTAAAACAAAAGTCATGAACATGTGCTCAACAATCATGAACATGTTCAAGAACAATTTTGTGCTCATGAACAGCCCTTTGTCTTTCATGCCTGTTTATGACTACATTCCTTAAATCCTTAACAAGGGATGTTTTAAGTAATATTGTTAACACCATTAAGTTTTTACACTATTTTATTTTTGTGCCATTGCATTTCAACAGGATCACAGTAAGTAATATTACAGCAACATAATTATATCCATGCAAGCTGCTTTTTGGGTAATCTTGCATAACAAATGAGCATTCAAGGAAGCCTCTGACAAATGCATTCATATGGGATCTGTGGTCACCAGTTCTTCGCAAGGGCAATGAAGTTTCTTGCCAAAAGACTCGCCCTCGAAACCAGAGTCACCAGTGGGGCTCGAATCCAGGACTTTCTCCCAGTTCTAAGCTTGCCAGCTTAACCACTGGGAGATGCAGGATCGCAAATACACTGGTCCAAATTGAAAGCAACAACAGACAGCAAGGCAGATGCTCAAATTATGAAAGACTTTAGGACAAGCGTAAGTGCTTCATTGTTGTGAAGGACTTCCTATGATAGCCTTGCATTACATCCCATCGAAACGAATGCATAACTGTGGGAATTAATTGGTTAACTCAAAATCAAAGTGAAGGTATAAAACACCACTCCCTTATTTATCATTCAAGATTCATTCATGCTTGAAATGGACAATTACATGCATGCACATAAGTCTTTACTTTAACACTTTCCAAAATACCAATACAAACATTTTTTCAAATAATTTGAAATTAAAAGGTTTTTTTCAAAAATCGTGGGAAGATGTTCATCTTTGTTCACAATGATTTTAATATTTCCCCACCAACTCCATATCCCTCAGGGTAGATCATGGTATATTCTCTGAAACTGTACCAGGCTGTTATTGCTTACATTGAACAACATGCATCATATAAATTTAGAAAAGCTTTCTCCTGCTCTCACAATGGTTTTCGTTTAACCCTTAAAGAAAATTGGCGTATGGTCTGTGATCTAACCTGTTTGTGACACTGAGTATCTTTCTTCATCAAAATTAAACAGATAACATATATATTTATGATTCATATTTATATTTATATAATCATTTTGGAAAGCAGATGACACAAAAATCTATTTTTAGAAAAATACCCAACATTCTAAGGGTTATTGTAAATATAGCATTTTTTACACAACATGATAGCTGCCTGTAGGTTCTGTCAGTTTAGACCATCTACAACCTCTCATATGGAGGAAAAGGTAAAATTACTTTAATAAGTAAACAACCTTAAGGCAGCAAAGATCACTTAGCATACAAATAGTTTATCCAACATTAAAAGGCGGGCATAGAATTCAATACTATTGAACCCCTTTATAATAGTTGGATATATATACAAACTTTCTGTATATTTATATGAGCTCTATATGGGCATGTTAAATCACCCATTTCGACCCAGGGTGAGTCAACTCTTTCCCCCTTATTGTATTTCGGCCTGGACTTATGGCTAAAATCAAAATATAAAGCATGAAGGACTCCATTTTACTTATGTGATACTTATAGTACAATACATTGTGACGAAAGGTCATAGCGCCTTACCAAACAATAACGACATTTGACCAGTTTGTTGCAGACGACTCTGGAAAACATTGTGGGAAAAGGAGAAGCAATTTCTTCTTTTCCCACAACGTTTTCTGCCCTATCAGAAGATTATTTTCCAATTTCATCACATTTAAAAATGTCGTCTGCAAACCCTTAGATTTGGGCCAGTTGAAAATTTGACGTTTGGTAATGGGATAAGCTAATTATTTTCACAATTCTCACCCTATATAACAATTATGGTCATTGGGCTTTATATAAGTTTCAGTGTATGCACTTAATAAGAAATAATCCCATGTTATGAGCGAGCAGCTCATTGATGACAAGGAAAGCTGTTACAAGAATTATGTCCATGACTGTATACATTAATTCTAAAATAAAGCTATGCAGAATCAATGGTACAATATGTTTGATAACAAGAAATGTGTGTTTCTGGAGACATCTCATACCTAATAAAACTTCATATTTAATAATGCCTCTGCTGCAGAAGGCTTTTCAAATGACTGTGACAAAAGGATATATTGCTTGTTACAAGCAATGTTTCTTTTTACACATTGGTTTCTACCAACTACACATGATGTGGTATAAAGAAAACTTAACATCGTACCTTACGTCATCTGCTGCTGCTTTCAATTTAGACCATTCATAAATTTGCAAAAATTGGTATTCATGACAGGCAGCATACAAGCTTATCAAGCATGCAGTTGTATGTTACGCTTTCTAAAATTACAAATATGTAGGCATATAAACCTCGGTCTTTTTAACAAAGTCAAGATTAATTTCAAGCAAAAAACTGTTTAATTATTCCTTTCCCTAATATAAAATGTATATCAACATTTTAGCAGCAATCACATTCAATTGGAGAGAATTGTGACCAAATGAGTGATAAACTGATAAAGGAAACTGGCTTTCATCCATTTTTGGACTAAGGGTGCGGTGCGTCAGCACCTTGCAATAAGTCTATTGAATTTACATACCACTTTTTGAGGGACTGTACTTTATCGATACACAAACAGCGGTCTGACCCCAATTACTCATAAAACATCCGACTTCACTGTGCGGACTAATACCTCCTTGGAACTAGGAATGTAGTCCGGATTTACTCGCTTTGTTTTGCTCTATAATATTATAACTGTTGCCTCATGGGAAATCGTAAAATGTCCATATGTTCGAAAAATAGACTATCTTTCAGTCTCTGTTCACAGAAATAATAATTATAGTAATGGTGGTAAAAGGAGCATTTGTTTTCCTCGAGATGTTGCCCAAAGAAATTTTCAAATTTATCCTCAATCATTTTGCTTTAAACGCACCTTAGTCCTTCAGCGCTATCAGCACTTTGATCTTATCAGCAATGGCTAGGCCAATATGGAAGCATGTTCACCAGAAATCAATTCTTAAAGTATATTTATATTAAAAAAAAACATTCCCTACGTAATGTTAGATAGAAATTATTGTGAGGAATTGTGAGAAAAACCCTTGGCAAGAAAAAAATTTCTTTTTCTAGGAGTTTCAAGTTGTAAGCTATAGGGTCTTCTGTCTGCTTCAATATACATCCCGAGTTCAATGTAAGACATTAGGTGAAGGAGTTGCTATAGTCTTGCATTGAACCCTTGATGTCAATAGTAGATCTCTACAAATGCATGAGTTCATTAGTATGGGTAAAGAGGTAACAAGAAGCTTTGGCTAGATTTGGAAAAGCATAAGTATTTGACAAATAGAGTTCATAATTCTAACAATTTCTCTCTCTCTGTACCACAAAAAAATCCTAATCAAAAAAATAATTCTGGAGTGCAAGAGCTCAATGGGATTCGTTATTCCATAGTTAAATTTTTGGTTTAAGTGTTTAATTGTCGTTAAATCAAACTACCATCTTCTTTATCTAATATATCAGATCACAAATCCTGTTTAAAAAGATTCTTACAGTCTATAATAATTGTTAAATGACAACCGGAAATTCATCACATGCCCACTTTTGAGTCTCCATTCTGTCATTTAAGGAAAAGATATTTATACTGTCGACAATTTATTATCAAGGCTTCTAGCTACTCCATTTTTGTCTTAAAACTTGCTACTCTTTTGCATCAATTAACCAATCCCCCCAAAGTAAAGATTTGTTAATGAAAAAATTAAAAGTAACAACAGAGAAAAGTGACCAATAAAAAAACATTTGCTTTTAAGATTTTAGGTAAACATTGTTGTGACAAAAGGAGAAATAGTTTGTAATAAGCAATTCCTCCCTTTTGTCAGTGTTAATTAAATTATCCGATTCAAGTGTGGTAAAATGAGTAAGGATTTGTATGTGGATCCTGCATGGATTAACCTGTTTAGTGGTTAAGAGATGGTCTTAGTACCAGGGTCCCAGGTTTGAGCCCCACTGGCACATCTGATTTCATGGAGGTTTCTTTGGCAAGAAACTTTAGCTCTCTAAGCTGAAGGTCTTATATTAGCAGCTAGCTTCTGTTGAAGGGTAAGAAAATAGCATACAATTTGTAATGTAATAAAGTGGACGCATGTTCGGTTTTAAAATGCTCTTTCTTCCCAAATTTCCCAATCACCTTTCTTCATATTTGTTTTCAAACACCTATATCAAAGATAAAACTGATCTTAAAAATATTGGTTTTCAGCCAATATCTCAGTATTCTTACTTTTTATAATGTATAGCCACTGTCAGCAGTTTCACTCAATGTTGGTGTTCAACGCAACATCTCAAAGCAAGGAATGGGTTATTTGTTCAATTTGAGAATAGGAATGTGAATCGAAAATTAATCTTTGTTGTTAGAACTAGCTTCACAATTGATAAGTTACATCATTTAACTATGAAAAAAGGTTCATAAAAGGCATAAAGTAGTCAAAAACTAGCATGACAGATTTGACAGTTATATGTCTCAGTATAGACTAGGGGTAACGTTATTAATTACACATATTGACTTCTTCGTTATTGACTTAGCTATTGAGGTCATTAATACGACCCCAGGACAACTTGACCACTGAAAGCCATTAATCAGGAAGGGAGAAAAATGCTATTAATTTGATATTTGAAATTATGTAAGCCTTAAACCAAAGAATATGCTTTATTCTAAAGAATTCAAAAGAACATGTTGAGTGTACAATGCAAAACTATAGTAACTGAGTGCTTATACTTGATGAAAACACACATTTTTAACATCTAAGGGATCTTTGATGCAAAGAAACAGAAGAAAGTCATTTTACCGGTGACAGTTTTGTTTATGTCACCTTTTTTACACACACCTATCACAAAACAAAACCTGTGAGATAGTCCCTTTAACCCTTTCCCAAACAATAACGACATTCGACCACTTTGTTGCAGACAACTTTAGAAAACATTGTGGGAAAAGGAGAAATTGCTCTAACGAGCAATTTTTCGTTTTCCCACAATGTTTTCTGCCATATCAGAAAATTATTTTCCAATTTCATCACATTTTGAAATGCTGTCTGCAAACTCTTTCAATTTGGGACACTTGCAAATGTGTTGTTTGGGAAAGGGTTAAAACTAGTAAGTCAACAACAGATTGCAACATTCATACCTCTTTACCTATGCATCACACAGTCAGAAGGTTATGTGGAAAATCAGAAAAACTGTTCAATATTGTTTGCTTAAAATTTAATGATGTTTTCAATGTTATTTCAATTACATTGTGTGTCAGAAAACCTGTTACCATTGATATATTCATTTTCTTCTTACCTACTGATTGAATAATAAATGTCACTTTTTGTATCTCTAATCACATGAGAAAGGGCAAAGGTGCGTAATGCTTGACATATTGGCAATTAAGAGCCAGCTCCAATCATAACTGTAAGCACACATCAATAATATTATCATTTGTAAGTGTACATTGAAGGTTTAGTGCAAAACTATAGTAAGTGCTTCACATTTGTGAAGGACTTACTAATCAAAGTCTTGCATTGAACCCTTTTATATACAATAAATTCAGCACATTCAAATTATCACTTCTATGGCATCACCTTCTTGGCTTGTGCTTGACTTTATATACCTTAATAGAAGCTGTTAGCATTTTAAAGATCATGTCATGAAAGATTTGAATGAGACTTTATGCCATTTCAACAGTATTAACCCTTATAGTGCTGGAAAAGAATTCATGAGAATGCAAACAGGTTGGATCCAGACCAGCTGCCAAGTAAATTGGCCTGTATTCTAACCTGTTTGCTCTTCCGAGTGTCTCTCCTCATCAAAATTACCGGTAAGCAGATATATAAGGTTTTGGAGAGCAGACCACACTCAAATCTATTCATTCTAAGGGTTTTAAATAACGTTGCTGCAGTCAGTTCACCTATCCATGATCCTGAGATTTCTTCAACATTACTACTCGGTACACAAAATATTCGCAAAGCTTCATGTTTGTGAAGCACTTACTTATAACAGTCTTGCAGTGAACCCTCTAGATTCAGAATATTGACCCAGTCTCAAACCCAGGACATTGGGTCCGTATTCTATTTGTGTCCTACATCCTACAGACTGAGCTGATGAATCTCAACTTGTATCAAAAGGGTTTGACAACCCAAAGGTTAAATTTGCCATATGAGATTGCGCCTAGAAAATGATAAGATGGTAAGCAAAATCACTTCTATGATATTTTCCATATCTTTCACCAACTCAAACTTTCTTCAACAACATTATTTGATTCATATTAAAAGCGTAATGTTTAAAAAAAAACTTTCAAAGGAGCAAAATACTGCATAAATAAAAGGAAGAAGATTACACACTTACACCATATAACCCAAGCTGTTTATAAAGAAGAAATAGAGCCCCTTTTTAAACCTCAATGGACCCCGCAATGTCCCATATCTTGCCTTCCAAAATGAAGTGTTAAATCATCAGATAACTGAGATTCCATTGTGACCAGGGGCCCGTTTTACTAAACAACTTACGGAAAATATGTGCGTAAGTCATAATTGATAAACATGGATAGTATCTTCAATGAAACTACAATGTTGCAATGTGGCACTTCATTGGAAGCGTCTCGGAGAGACGATTCCAATGATGTGTCACTTTGCAATATTGCTTCGTCCAATATTGAAATAAGAGGAATTGATGTTTTAGACTTACGCAAATCTTAAGCGTAAACTGTTTAGTAAAACGGTACCCAGGAGATATCCTACCTCACTGAATTACTTTAATATCATACTTTACTCTAAAAATTGAAAATTCGAGATACATACATGTAAATCCAAATTGAGATGAAACTCTTGTGACAAAAGGCATAGTCTTCTTTAGATGAAAGGAAGAAATCATCTCTTGGCAAGAAGTATAAAGAATATGATCTGTGTTTTTTTGTCAAAATGGTATTTGTTGTTTGCTTTCCATTTTGACCATACATAACATCCAATTCCATCATGAGGGATTGGGATCCAGCATGTCACATAAGTGTTAAGTAGCAAACAGTGGGGCTGCATGTTTCAGTATCTATGGACAGCTGAATCTGCAGTGCTATCTTATGTAACATCATTTAACCCATGGTTCTGCATTACAATACAGTGTACAGCCAAACCTTGTTTATCCGGACCCCGTTTTTTCAGATGTCTCGCAATCCGAACGAAATTGTAAGGGAACGGAATTATTTGTAGCAATTTGCCTAGCCAATTACCAAACAATAACGCAGTTAACCAGTTTGTTGCAGATGACTTTTGAAAACATTGTGGGTAAAGGAGAAATTGCTCCTTTTCCCACAATGTTTTCTGCCATATCAGAAGATTATTTTTGAATGTCATCACGTTTTGAATTGTCGTCTGCAAACGATAAAAAATTTGGCGTTTGGTTATGGGTTATAAGTATACACATGCATATAGACCATTTATGTCTTAATGTGTATTCATAAGACCAGGCCTTGCTCCATTAGTCCGGATGACTTGTTAATCCGGAAACTTTGTTGGGAACGGACGTGTTCTGATAAACGAGACATCACTGTATATAGGTAGCTAGGGAGAACTGCTGCCTGTTATCAAATGACAAACACGCAGTTACTAATTGGCTGCAATTACTGCATAAATTAGAGCGATACAAAATCTACATGAACATGAGACCCTTTTGTTATCATCAAACCCTTTCTATTAGTTTTTATTAAACTGCATGTTTTCCTTTTACAAAGAAGTATTCAGAGTTATAAAAAGATCTAATTTTGTTTCCAATCAATGACTTCTTTAGTGATGAGTGTGTATCATATTTAAGTACACACTCATGTTGTGCAGTTTTAAAGAAATCAATGTTTAACTTCAAAGTTTTCTCACATATGTCTGCAAACAAGCACCTTTACATTGTTTAGTCATACATTCTTTGTGACAAAATTTCAGGAACAAAGTAAAAATTCTAAGAGAAACAATTATCACATGAGTAGACTGTAATAAACTAAATATATATGACATCATAGTTCCTCTTTGTCTGTGTTCGAAATTAAAATTTGATTGTTATATACCATCAATCTTCATACCAAGATGATGGATGATTTTCTTTGTGATGTTAATAGAGAGGGAGGTCTAATTGAAACATCTCATTCTAAACTATAGAAAAATAAGTCAGTGCTTAA
The DNA here is from genome assembly GCA_947846245.1 of Cerastoderma edule. NCBI lineage: Eukaryota > Metazoa > Mollusca > Bivalvia > Cardiida > Cardiidae > Cerastoderma > Cerastoderma edule. The sequence continues at coordinate 21,201,396 of OX401419.1, forward strand.
TTAATGTGACGGTAATAGTCTAGCTGTAGAAGCCGGCTTTTATGGGTGATTCGGTAGAGTGGTAACGGCTTTCTCTCGAAGTTAAGCAACATACTAAGTGGTTATTTTTTTTTTTTTATATATGGGTTTTACATCACATCAACATTATTTCAGTTATGTAGCGATGCCCGACTCTTAACGATGGAGGAAGACCCCATACTCAACTGCCCATAGGGGCTGGTCAAGGCGGGAAGAACCATCGGCATTCCGTAAGTCAGTCAGGAGACTGCCTCTCATGAAAATCCATATCCCTCTCAGGATTTGAACCCACTAAGTGGTTAGTACCTGGATGGGTGACCCACGATGGCTTTACTCCGAGAGGGACCCGATACACGTTACAAAATGAAGTATCAGATTAAACATCTATTGGTCAATTTCTTTTACAACAAGTTTATCATTTATGTTCAAGCTTAAACAGCAACCTTGGAAATAGTTGTCTACTTCCTTTTGAATATATATATGTGATATGATACAACTTGACCTTGTAAATAGAGACAATACAGATTGGAAAAAAAAGTTATTGTATGGTATTTTTAGAAATGTCAAATGCATGTTCAGATCATAGTGTATCGACAGCTGATACACTGTAGAAAATAAGGCTAAATGCCCACTTACAGCATTAAAAAAAAAATCTGATGATTTGAAAGAGGATAAAAAGCCCTTTATAATATGTGTGTTAACATCATTAGCACAAGTGTTAATTTATTCTATTTAGTACTGGCTGTCAAATGATAATGGTTATTGATTTCTTTATTATCTCATTTCTTTTCATTATTGATTTTTTATGTCTTTGTGTAACCCAATTCCATCAAAAGGATTTTATGACTGATGCGCATTGGAAAAACTGCAGTAAATGGAAAAAAAAAATGACAGAAGGGAGAATTTCCCTTTTGAAAAAATAAATTTGAACCATTGTGACAGAAGGGAGAACTGCTTGAATATTACATAACAAGAACATTTCTCTGTTTGTCATTACTATATCCAAAACATATATGGGAGCCTAGGTACATTGAAATACTTAGATTTTTTATTTCATTTTATTGAATTGTAAAGAGGTATATAATCATAAGCCTTCAAATTGAGTCATTAAGGCTTAGAATAATGGTGATTAGAAAAAAATTGAAGTGATCAACTTAGAAATGTATGTCAGTATGTGTTTTATAGATGTCACCTGAGGCATTTACATGGTAACTTCTATATTCTTCTATATTCTGTAAAAATTGCACACAAATCATGAAAAAACTAAAAGACCTAGTTAGTGTTTAGGTTTTTTGGCCAAGACAACATTTACCCAACTTTCAAAGAATAAATATGTAAAAAGCCTACACATAATCCACTTCTTTTGAGTTGTTACGAGTTTGGTAAGATTGAAGGTGTCCAGTTGGCTTAATTGCCTAAATAATTGAAAACCTGATCACATAGCATCAAACAATAGACACAAAAATCATTGGGTTGGATGCCATCTTAGAGTTAGTGTGACGGTAATAGGGTTTATGTATAAATTAAATACTACTTTTACAGTCTTGCTGTGGAAGCCGGCTTTTATGGGTGATTTGGTAGAGGAGAGTTGGCTTTCTCTCGAAGTACAGCAACGTACATCACGGTTAGTACCTGGATGGGTGACCCACGATGGCTTTACTCAGAGAGGGGCCTGATTCACGTTACATTAGCATTGTGGAATTGTGGGTTAATGTGCATTATAAGTATCATACTTGCTTCTAAAATTGTTTTAAAATGCATTGCAAGCAACATATACCAGGGCTCATGCGAAGATTTTTTCATTCTTACGAAAGATTTCCTGATTTGACAAATATGGTTGGCACAGTTGTTCCATTCAACCTTTCATATTACAACCTGTCCAGACATAAATGATAGATATGTCCTCTGATATTCTTTACATCTATCTCTAAAATGTCCAAATTAATCCACTTATCGTAACCCCTGTGTAAAACACAATAACTGAGGCATGTATATATCGGCTTTCAATTAATATGTGTAAACAACTAGGCACACTTGATTGAGTATTAAGAGATGCGACACAGTTTTTCCACCAAACAAAATTAAACACAGTCATGTTTCAAATAAGTGTCTAAAAATCATGACATTCAAATTGGAGCCAATTGCTCAGAATTTGGTTCCTTTTTGTCATATTCACCCAGGATAAGCGCTGTACTTTCATCAACAAAGGTTTCTTTTCTTAATCAAGACTGTACAATGTAAGACCCACATTTGATATCTACATCTTAACTGATGTAGGGTCTCAGAGCGGTATGTCGAAATAGTGTCAACAAGCTAAAAAAAGTGTCAACAACAATAAAAATAGTGTCAACAACTGTAAAAATAGTTATTGTCAACATGTAAATGACACTATTTCGACGTACCCAAACCCACAAACATATGGACTCAAATGACAAGGAATAGACGACCGTCTATGCAGTCTTCATCAAGTTCATGAACGTGCAAACCGTTTCGATACTCAGTCTCAATCCATAACATACTGACAAGTTGAAGGCAGGTTTTATCATGACACGACTCAACATTTCATAGATTTTCAAAAAAAAACAAGTGAATGTGTCCCAGACTCAGATCTTAATCCAACACAAGATCGGCTGTAAGCGCATTCAACAATGCCATTTTCTTATTGCTTACTTCAACACAAAACACGTTCCGCAATCTTATTAATTGAAAGTACATACCTTAATTGCTTATCGATGTATTTAAATGTCTTAACCCTGTAGACGCCAAAAATATTCTAGCGCACACCTTCCCGCACACAACTTTCAGACACACTTCCTGTTGACTTTTTAGCAGCTAGCACACAACTTCCTGCAGCCATTTTAAAAAATATATTTATCTAACAAGTTCCCCACAAAAACATAAAAATGAATCGAATCACCATGCAATTGAGAAAACCGTCTTAAAACACGTTATTTATCAAATGTATAGATATATAATTTATTCTCTGCCTTAGTAAACCCACTAAATTAATCAATCGGAACTACTCGGGTATTTCCGTGAGCTGTGAAATACACCTCGGATATCAATCTGAACACATCGGTTTTATCCAATAGAAAACACCTCTGAAATAAAAGGGATGACGCCATATTGTTTCCCGCGAGAATGACGTCACTGTCTTTCGTTTCTAAAAATAGATTTTGAACGTAAAGTCCAAAAAGTCGTTAAATTTGATTGAGGAAACAAGTATACATGTCACAACAACAAGTTCGCCATTTGGTATGAGTTACTGATCAAAAGTGATTAAAAAGGATGTCCAACACTTCCATACACATTGAACTACTTAACATGCACGCTTAGAAAAGGCAAAGACCTAATAAACATGTTTATTAGGTCTTTGGAAAAGGTGTTCATCGGCGGATGCCGATTTACCCGAAAAATTGTAACCCTACACTTATATCCGAGCAATCGTATCTACTCGGCAATCCCCGTAACAAGTCGGTAGATATACCTCGTAGGCAGTACATGAATACACCAGCAATCGGAACTACTCGGGTATTTCCGTGAGCTGTGAAATACACCTCGGATATCATTCGGAACACCTCGGCCATTTCTTAAAATAACCTCGGAGGTAATGGGGAGCCATTTTTGAAAGTAGGTCAGCAACGAAGGGCCAATCGTATCTACTCGGCAATCCCCGGCACAAGCCGGGGATTGCCGAAAAGAGCCGATTGACAAAATATGAAACAAAGATGTGTTGATATGATCATCTTTAATGAAAAGGGTAAAAAGCCTATTCAATTGTGATATATAACCAATTTATGTGTTTTCAAATACATATTTAGTGCCTGTGTGCATTTTGCGTTATCCGCCGGAAATAAGGCGAATTACCCCAGGATTTCTGGTGTATTCATGTACTGCCTACGAGGTATATCTACCGACTTGTTACGGGGATTGCCGAGTAGATACGATTGCTCGGATATAAGTGTAGGGTTACAATTTTTCGGGTAAATCGGCATCCGCCGATGAACACCTTTTCTAAGAGTGCATGTTAAGTAGTTCAATGTGTATGGAAGTGTTGGACATCCTTTTTAATCACTTTTGATCAGTAACTCATACCAAATGGCGAACTTGTTGTTGTGACATGTATACTTGTTTCCTCAATCAAATTTAACGACTTTTTGGATTTTACATTCAAGATCTATTTTTAGAAACGAAAGAAAGTGACGTCATTCTCGCGGGAAACAATATGGCGTCGTCCCTATTATTTCAGAGGTGTTTTCTATTGGATAAACCAGATGTGCTCAGATTGATACACCAGAAATCCTGGGGTAATTTGCCTTATTTCCGGCGGTTAACGCAAAATGCACACAGGCACTAAATAGGTATTCTAGATACACACAAATTGGCTATTTATCCCAATTGAATGGTTTTTTTACCCTTTTCATTAAAGATGATCATATCAACACATCTTTGTTTCATATTTTGTCAATCGGCTCTTCTCGGCAATCCCCGGCTTGTGCCGGGGATTGCCGAGTAGATACGATTGCAAACGGACATGCCCTTCGTTGCTGACCTACTTTCAAAAATGGCTCCCCATTGCTTCCGAGGTTATTTTAAGAAATGGCCGAGGTGTTCCGAATGATATCCGAGGTGTATTTCACAGCTCACGGAAATACCCGAGTAGTTCCGATTGCTCGGATATAAGTGTAGGGTTACAATTTTTCGGGTAAATCGGCATCCGCCAATGAATACCTTTTCTAAGCGTGCATGTTAAGTAGTTCAATGTGTATGGAAGTGTTGGACATCCTTTTTAATCTTTTTTGATCAGTTACTCATACCAAATGGCGAACTTGTTGTTGTGACATGTATACTTGTTTCCTCAATCAAATTTAACGACTTTTTGTATTTTACATTCAAGATCTATTTTTAGAAACGAAAGAAAGTGACGTCATTCTCGCGGGAACCAATATGGCGTCATCCCTATTATTTCAGAGGTGTTTTCTATTGGATAAACCCGATGTGTTCAGATTGTAAATTAATAACACATCAAGCAGACAGTTATCCGGGCCGCCGCGGTAGTTTAAATTGGCTGCAACATGTAAAAACGTACCAGTTGATTCTTTTCTTAGAAATAACACAAAAGAGTTGCCTCAAAAGCCAATATCTTCCATAGCCTTCTTCGATAGAAATCGATAAAAACGGATTAAATCGAAGGAGTAAATTAACATCTACGAAGAAGGCATGTCCCATGTGGTTTTAAACAGTCACAAAAGATGATTAAGGTAGCCCCATCATGACAAACGGGACCAATTGATGGTTTTCGCCAAATTAACCGAACAGATGCCTCCAAAACCTTAACGAGCTTTTGTGACACCACGGGACTATGTCTATTTTGTAGGTATTTTGTTTCATCTTTGATTAAAACTGTTTCAAACGATTTCTATCGGGGAAGGCTGTCTAAGATTTTGATATATTGGAGGCGTCTGTTCGGTTAATTTGGCGAAAACCATCAATTGGTCCCTTTTGTTTTGGTGGGGCTACCTTAACCAGCTTTTGTGACACCGCGGAACTATTTCTCTTCCGTAGGTTTTTAATTTCTTCTTCGATTAAAATTGTTTCAAATGCTTTTTATCGGGGAAAGCTATCCTAGATTTGGATGTATTGAAGGCATCTGTTCGGTTTATTTGGTGAAACCCATCACTTGGTCCCTTTTGTTATGGTGGGGCTACCTTAACCAGCTTTTGTGACACCACGGGACTATTTCTCTTCTGTAGGTACTTAATTTTTTCTTCGATTTAAATTGTTTAAAATGATTTCTATCGGGGAAGGCTGTCCTAGAATTGGATGTTTTGCAGGCATATGTTCGGTTAATTTGGCGAAAACCATCACCTGGTCGCTTTTTTATGGTTGGGCTACATTAATCAGCTTTTGTGACACCACGGGACTGTATCTATTTCGTAGGCATATTATTTCTCCTTTGATTAAAACTTTTTCAAACGATTTTTATCGGGGAAGTCTAACTTAGATGTTGCGTGTTTTGCGGGCAACTGTTTGGCTAATTTGGCGAAAATCAGCAACAGACCCCTTGTTATATGGTTGTGATTTCTAAACGAGCTCTCGTGACACCACAGGAACTTGTTTATTATGTAGATCCGCTGTCCCTCTTTCGATTAGACTCGTTTCAAACGACTTCTATCAAGGAATGCTATGTTAGGTTTAGGGTTTTCAGGCACTTATTTGGTTATTTTGGACCCAAACCGCGGTACTTTTTTACGTGTTACAGCTAGCTAAACGTGGTTTCGGTGCACTACGGGATGGTTTTGTCGTATATGTGTTCATACTCTTATGCTTTAACCTTTTTAACCTAATTTTGACTTTTTCCGAGTATATGTTCGGTTATTTTGGAGCTGTACCTGGTACCTTTTTATATGATGCAGCTATCTGATCCAGTATCATGGCTGCCCATGAAATTGCCTGCTTGCTAATTTAGTGTTTTTAATATGAAATTTAATAAAACATATATAGCTAGTTGAAAGAAAAATGCTTTTCAAGAGAGTTTTCTCAAATTCATGGTGGTTCGAGTCATTTAACTGTTTTGCAGGGGGTTTGTAAGTTTACAACATGAGTGCGAAGAAGTTGTGTGCTAAATGGACTAGCGGCGCATGCGCAGACGTGCATATACGGTCTTCACTTCCGGGCGCTGGAAAGTGTGCGGGAAGTTGGGTGCTGCAAAATATATCGTTACACCCTATGTAAAATATTAAGCTCAGTGGTGTATGTTCGTTTGTGCGCTGTTGATATATTCCTAAAGAACCACCTTAGTATTTGAAAGAAAAACATTTGTTTATATGTGGAATTGTGTAAATATTACGGATGTGCGTTTAAAACGCTGCTGGATATCTGCGAGGTTGGTAACAACCGGTCTATTGACCCGGAAACAATTAAATCTTCGAAGGACCGTAGAAGTACCGAAACGCACTAAAATGCCGAATCTCACCTGTATTTACCAAAACGCACTGTTACTATTAGACTTTTGTGTTCTCTTGTATGTCTTTGGTAAAGTGACCAAGATTGTGTTTCAAACATATGCTACCCGATTGGGGCCAGCACATTTCAAACATCACAGATAAAGCCAATCTGAACACATCGGGTTTATCCAATGAAAACACCTCTGCAATAATAGGGATGAAGATATATTGTTTCCCGCGAGAATGACGTCACTTTCCTTCGTTTTTGAAAATAGATCTTAAATGTGAAGTCTTAAAAGTCGTTAAATTTGATTGAGGAAACAACTATTCATGTCACAACAACAGTTTCGCCATTTGGTATGAGTTACTGATAAAAAATGATTTAACAGGATTTCCAACATTTCCATACACATTGAACTACTTATCGTGCACGCTTAAAAAATGTGTTAATTCGCGGATGTCGATTTACCCGAAAAATTGTAACCCTACACTTATATCCGAGGTGTATTTCACAGCTCACTAAAATACCTGAGTAGTTCCGATTGATATAAAGCAAGTAACACCATCGGCTCCCTAAGAGGAAACCTAAATAAAGCCCCTACACAAACCAAAGAAACCGCCTGCAAAGCCATGGTAAGACCAACATAAGAGTATGCGAGCTGTATTTGGGACCCATAAGAAAAAGGCGACAGAAAAAGTAGAGAATAAGATATTCCAACGACGAAGAGCTCGATTTGTCAACCACCGCTACCACAACTGCTCCAGTGTCTCCGACATGATACAATCACTCAATTGGAACAGCCTTGAACATAGAAGAAAACAATCTTGACTAATAATACTATACAAAATCATATGTGAAAAAATAGCCATCAACCCAGCAAACAACCTTCAGAAACCAACCAGACAGAGCAGAACTAACAGCACCCTCTCGTATGCAGTCCCCTAATCCAGCACTCTCTCCCACCAGCAGTCCTTCTATCATTGAACCATCAGAGATTGGAACTTACTACCATATGAAGTCCAGTCAGCAGGCTCAGTTGAGGCCTTCCGTGCCCAACTAGCCACCACCTATGCCTAACTTCATCTTTGTCTTTTATCTTTACCCTGTATATACTTCACTCTTTTAACTTTTTAACTACCTCTATCATGCACACACACATACCTGGTAAAATATTCAATATGTTGAAATTGACCAGTAATGGTAGAAGAAGAAGTGTTGAGCTTAAGTACCCAGATATTCATCAGGATTGTGGAAAAACAAATGAATGTTTTTCCATAATCCTTATGAACATCTAAACATAATCCTGGTGCCTCCATGATTTTTACAAATGCATGCAAAACAATGTTAAAACGTTAACGCAATGTAAAAGAAAAAAATCAAAACCAACAGGTATAATTTTATTTCATAATCTGCCCCACAAGTGAATTGTTTGGGGGTTACCTGTAGTTTTTGTTGTTGTTGTTGCTAGAACTCATTTAGTACCATGAAATAGTTTTTCATGAAACTGTCATTATGCGTCTGCCCTAACTCTTCAAATTCCCCCGGGTGATATAACATAGTATTGACCCATGGATGACTATTTACAGACCCATGGATGACTACAGACCCATGGATGACTACAGACCCATGGATGACTACAGACCCATGGATGACTATTTACAGACCCATGGATGACTATTTACAGACCCATGGATGACTACAGACCCATGGATGACTACAGACCCATGGATGACTACATACACATGGATGACTACAGACCCATGGATGACTACAGACCCATGGATGACTACAGACCCATGGAGGACTACTGACCCATGGATAACAACATACCCATGGATGACTACTGACCCATGGATGACTACTGACCCATGGATGACTATTTACAGACCCATGGATGACTATTTACAGACCCATGGATGACTATTTACAGACCCATGGATGACTACAGACCCATGGGTGACTACAGACCCATGGATGACTACATACCCATGGATGACTACAGACCCATGGATGACTACAGACCCATGGAGGACTACAGACCCATGGAGGACTACTGACCCATGGATAACAACAGACCCATGGATGACTACTGACCCATGGATGACTACTGACCCATGGATGACTATTTACAGACCCATGGATGACTATTTACAGACCCATGGATGACTATTTACAGACCCATGGATGACTACAGACCCATGGATGACTACAGACCCATGGATGACTACATACCCATGGATGACAACATACCCATGGATGACTACAGACCCATGGATGACTAAAGACCCATGGAGGACTACTGACCCATGGATGACTACTGACCCATGGATGACTACAGACCCATGGATGACTACTGACCCATGGATGACTACAGACCCATGGATGACTACAGACCCATGGATGACTACAGACCCCTGGATGACTACAGACCCATGGATGACTACAGACCCCTGGATGACTACAGACCCCTGGATGACTACAGACCCCTGGATGACTACAGACCAATGGATGACTACAGACCCATGGATGACTACTGACCCATGGATGACTACAGACCCATGGATGACTACAGACCCATGGATGACTACTGACCCATGGATGACTACTGACCCATGGAGGACTACTGACCCATGGATGACAACAGACCCATGGATGACTACAGACCAATGGATGACTACAGACCCATGGATGACTACTGACCCATGGATGACAACAGACCCATGGATGACTACAGACCCATGGAGGACTACTGACCCATGGATGACTACAGACCCATGGATGACTACAGACCCCTGGATGACTACAGACCCATGGATGACTACAGACCTATGGAGGACTACTGACCCATGGATGACTACAGACCCATGGATGACTACAGACCCATGGATGACTACAGACCCATGGATGACTACAGACCCCTGGATGACTACAGACCAATGGATGACTACAGACCCATGGATGACTACTGACCCATGGATGACTACAAACCCATGGATGACTACAGACCCATGGATGACTACTGACCCATGGATGACTACTGACCCATGGAGGACTACTGACCCATGGATGACAACAGACCCATGGATGACTACAGACCAATGGATGACTACAGACCCATGGATGACTACTGACCCATGGGTGACAACAGACCCATGGATGACTACAGACCCATGGAGGACTACTGACCCATGGATGACTACAGACCCATGGATGACTACAGACCCCTGGATGACTACAGACCAATGGATGACTACTGACCCATGGAGGACTACAGACCCATGGATGACTACAGACCCATGGATGACTACTGACCCATGGATGACTACTGACCCATGGAGGACTACTGACCCATGGAGGACAACAGACCCATGGATGACTACAGACCCCTGGATGACTACAGACCCCTGGATGACTACAGACCCCTGGATGACTACAGACCAATGGATGACTACAGACCCATGGATGACTACTGACCCATGGATGACTACTGACCCATGGATGACAACAGACCCATGGATGACTACAGACACATGGAGGACTACTGGCCCATGGAGGACTGCTGACCCATGGATGACTACTGACCCATGGATGACAACAGACCCATGGATGACTACAGACCCATGGATGACTACTGACCCATGGATGACTACTGACCCATGGATGACTACTGACCCATGGATGACTACTGACCCATGGATGACTACTGACCCATGGATGACTACTGACCCATGGATGACTACAGACCCCTGGATGACTACTGACCCATGGATGACTACAGACCCATGGATGACTACTGACCCATGGATGACTACAGACCCATGGATGACGAAAGACCTATGGATGACGAAAGACCCATGGATGACTACTGACCCATGGATGACTACAGACCCATGGATGACTACTGACCCATGGATGACTACAGACCCATGGATGACTACAGACCCCTGTGATTCTTAGGAGTTCAAAGCTTTGTTGTGACTGAGAAAAGAAAAAAAAACATAACAAAGATAAAGGCTGTATTTCTCTTTGACATGTTTAATCGATTCACATATTCCAATAAAGGTAACATTTCATTCATCATTAACATTTCAAACATGATTATTAGCGAATCTCCCACCTTTTTACTACATGAGAATGGACAAGTCAAAAACAAAATTCACCTGTACATACTTCATATTCATCTTTAACAAACACATAACCCTTTCCAGACAAACAGTCTTACACATATTGATGAAAATCTGACCATGTTTTAAACAGCACTGAACGAAAATATATTGAAATATGTTAAGATTGTTTGAAGGTAGAATACCCATAATCCACCATTTTGAAACACATTCTTTGTCGGATTACTATTTACGGATTTTCGTTATACACCAAATAGATCTGGCCCAGACCAGTGTATGCCGAGAACAACTGACGTAATCCATTGAATTAAAATGTTTCTAAATGGCGTATTATTGGTATTCTATCTTAATCTAAAATCATCAAGAACACTTTTTGGATCTTTCTGCTAACAAGCCAAACAGCAAATGATCTGTTATACTGTTGTGTAGAATCACAATATTACCCATTCAAGTGTCTTTCAGTAGTCAAGCTTTTTAAAGTTTTGTACCAAAGGAAAGTTTCCTAGTGATGGAAAATTCTCCTTTCATCTTAAGTCTTCTTTCCTTTAATAAGTTTTTAAAATTCATAAATCAATCTGGTTATAATAAAATTCATTTATCAATTTTGTTTAAAATAAACAGAAAGTCTTTGTTGATTTCAAAAGTTACTTTTCTTACTTGGGACTCATCTAAAATGGTTCATCATTTCAGACCCTTATGAATTATTGGATTACTTTTATGATAAAACAATGTAACAATTTGTGTGATAGACTTAGCTTGTCAATGCAATAAAACATGCATACACCTTCCTCCCATTTACTTACAGCTTTTATGATTCGAGGGTTTAATACATGACAATAGCAAGTCTTTCGCTTTTGTGAAGGACTTACTGCAGTCTTGTGAAGGACTTACTGCAGTCTTGTGAAGGACTTACTGCAGTCTTGTGAAGGACTTACTGCAGTCTTGTGAAGGACTTACTGCAGTCTTGTGAAGGAATTACTGCAGTCTTGTGAAGGACTTACTGCAGTCTTGTGAAGGACTTACTGCAGTCTTGTGAAGAACTTACTGCAGTCTTGTGAAGGACTTACTGCAGTCTTGTGAAGGACTTACTGCAGTCTTGCGCTGAACCCTTACTATGTTTTTGAGATCCCACATGAAAATGTTAACATTCATTCATTCAACTTTACCTAAAATGCTCTTTTACTCCCATAAATGAGAACAGGATTGAAATGTTACAAATAGGACTATAAATTAAGGTACCGGAACAAGCTGTTTTTTTCTCATACAATTTATCATACATAGCAGATTGTCATTATGAATTCAAGGTGGATGAAGAGACCCGTTTCATCATATAACCTCTTTACAATGCATGTATGTTTGGATAATGTTTAACGCTGTATCAATAGCTTTTCACATGCTATTTTCTATTTAAGTAAATGGAACAATCACAATAAGCAATCACCTCAATGATAACATGGATAATCTTAAATGACAGCACAAATTTTCTGATTTTGGCGTATGGCATATTGCAGCTAAAGTCATAAAGATTGCCAAAGCAGCAGTAAACAAAAATCCTACAACTCAGTCATTGCTTTGTGTCATGGCATTTCCCTGTTCTAAATAAATTTACACCACCTCAATAATAAGATGTCAAAGATGCAGTTCTGAACAGTTGAATAAGCTTTTCTCTTATTGCTAAATTACTGTGATTCAAAATTATGCAACAGAAGAAATATATGCTGTTCAAACCTTTCCCCCCATACAAGATTTTGGGACTGGTCCCATATGATAGCAAAAGCTGATAGTACTGTCCTGAAAGTAAAACTAAACACCCTTTGGGATATTGGGTAGAAAGAGCAATTCCTCGTTTTGTCACGGTGATTTCTGATGTCTTCCTGTACAGACATGCCAGTTGGTAAATATGTAAAAAAAGTTAGGAGGTATCTATATCAAAAGGTTTTACATCACATCAACATTATTTCAGTTATGTTGCGATGCATTTAAGTCATAATAATGAAGGAATAAAACTGCCAATAATGGCTGGTCAAGCTGGATAGAATCATTAACATTCTATTAGTCTGTCGGGAAAATGCATCTCATAAAAATCAAAATGCCAATACCGGGATTTTAACCCACGTGGAGTGGGGTCATGTAATTTCGAGTTCTGCACTCTAACCACTAGGCCACAGAGTTCAGGGATAAATAATAAATTGTGATTTGGGTCATAATGTTTGAAGGTGTTGAATAACCTCTGCACTTTGGAAATGGTAAGTTTTGAGGTGAGAAAGGAAATGGTCACAGTAGTATCACAGCTGTTATAACTCCGTTCTGTCTTTCCAGGCTTCTGAAAAAGATAAAGACAGGTTAAGCATCAATTTCAATCAGTGTGTAAGGCAACTGGAAAGTGAAGGAGTCGCTCTTGTCTTGCACTGAACCGTATCAATCGGAACTACTCGGGTATTTCCGTGAGCTGTGAAATACACCTCGGATATAAGTGTAGGGTTACAATTTTTTGGGTAAATCGGCATCCGCCAATTAACTCATTTTCTAAGCGTGCAAGTTAAGTAGTTCAATGTGTATAGAAGGGTTGGACATCCTTTTAAATAATCTTTTCATCAGTAACTCATACCAAATGGCAAAATTGTGGTTGTGACATGTAAAGCTGTTTCCTCAATCAAATTTAACAACTTTTTGGATTTCACAATTAAGATCTATTTTTAAACACGAAAGTGAAGTGACGTCATTCTGCTGGGAACCAATATGGTGTCATCCCTATTATTTCAGAGGTGTTTTCATTTGATAAACCCGATGTGTTCAGATTGTGAACCGTATATCATTTCATTAAAAGCATACTAGCGCTCAAATAACTGAAAAACTGGGTTATAATTAAAAAAACGCCATGTTAAAATATAGCGAAACGCCACACTATCTTTACAATATAATGCCTGCATTATTTATTATCTATGTTTCGCTGTGCTATTATCATAAATTGTGTGGCACACAAATTGACTTCATTGTTTACATCCAAGTTTTGTTTAAAAATAGCGATGATCGTTCTAAAGAATGATTGACAGTCACCAGGTAAGAAAAGTCATGTGATAAACACAAAAATACCGTTATTTATTCATCACAGCTACACAAATGATTGAAATGGACAATTTCTCCCATTTCATTGGTCCCCGACATTTTAAAAAATTAACCCAGACAAATCCAGACTGACATTTTATCGCTAATTGTAAACAAACCTTACCGTCTTAAACTTGTTTAAAATCATCATATTATCATGCTACTGTCTTGGCTACTCTTTGAAAAGGAATTAAACATACTTCTATGTTAATTGTCAACTATTTTGGAAAGCAAACCTTTTGTCTGTTACTAAACACAAGAATTCCTTTAAGTCTTTACAGGAAAAAAGTTAGAACATTAAATAAACACCCTACCTTTCTTTTCTGGATTTAACTCTGGTGGCTCATATTCTATTTGTGATCTAGTATTTGTGCCATATATAGTATCCCAGAATACTTTTATTTCGTAATCATAGTCTTTCCATTCTGGTACAATACGCATAGCTGCCTTTAATTTGGGCTCTTTGGTCATTGGATTATTGCACTGAAAAGAAACATAGAAATTAAAGGCTATTCCCGTAAAAAAGAGCACACATTAGGCATATATGTACCAAAGATTTGTAAGGCAAAATATTTCCTTAAATAGCCTTGACATTTCATCAAGAATAGTTCCGTTTTCAAAAGAAGTGTACAAGTTACTCCAGTAAAAAAGAGCACACATTAGGCATACATGTACCAAGGATTTGTAAGGAAAAATATTTCTTTTAATAGCCTTGACATTTCATCAAGAATAGTTCCGTTATATTGTGATTCAAAAGAAATGTACAAGTTACTCCAGTAAAAAAGAGCACACATTACGCATACATGTACCAAGGATTTGTAAGGAAAAATATTTCTTTCAATAGCCTTGATATTTCATCAAGAATAGTTCCGTTATATTGTGATTAAAAAGAAATGTACAAGTTACTCCAGTAAAAAAAAGAACATATAAAGCATACCAAAGATTTGCAACTAAAAAGATATCTTTAAATAGCCATCACAATTCGTCAAGAATAATTAAGTTATATTGTGATTTCCTGCTTATAGAAACTTGGACAAATGAAGATGAATCAATTAAATTCAAATAATGCCTATATAAGCTGGGCAGAAAATGCAGCAATCTGTGACCATTTCCTGTACAAATGAAAACAAAATTTAGTAGTGATCCAATTTGAGTCCGAAAGAGTTTCTCATAATTGGCAAAAACATTTTTTTAACACTTAGAACACTGGGTAATTTTCTAAAAATAGATTGTTGTGTCGTCTGCTTTCCAAAACCTTAAATATCTGCTTGATTTTTAAGAAGAAAGATAGTCAGAGTAGCAAACAGGTTAGATCACAGGCCAGCCGCCAACTGACCTTGACCTAAACTGTTTGCATAAGCATGAGGTCGCTTCTAGTACTATAAAGGTTAAATCTTTATCAAAATGAAACACAGAACAAACACTCACTAAATCTATCGTCTTAGCCTGTTTTTTCGACTCGTCGCTACACCACGTCTCGCACCACAGCCACTCCTGGGGCAGCGATTTTATAGCCACCTGGTGGATCATGTTATTTGGAAGATCTTGGTCCAGATTGGACAAGCTGTTTGGGTCCTGACTGAGGCCCTGGTACTGGCCACGTAATCGGTCACCGGCCGCAATCTGACGGAATCTTTTTAAATCTACTACATACAAAGCACTGAAAGTACAAAAGTCCTCTTTGAGAATAACTGTTTTCCTATGACCTTCTGATTAATGCTATGTAAATGATTCTGTTTGAAAAGCGTGGTGTATAGTTTGATATCTATTTAATGACTCATCTAATGACTGACATTTATAAAACAAAAACAATTCAATCGATGTGACGTCATTTATGCACATACATAACGTTGCATGCATAAATGGCGCGCTAACCATACAGCCGACATGCTAATTTGAGGGAAGTCTGACCTTCTTATATATGTATGGAATTGTGAATGGAAAGAAATGTTATTCTAAAGGGTCATTTCTAGGAATTGGGGGTCATATACGTAACAAGTTGGGGGTCAAGGAAAATCGTGGTGAAGTTTGACCTGTAACAGAATTTTCAACAATTATTCATTTATCATACAAATACAGTCAAACTTGTGTGAAGAGGCCAGCCTATGGGACAGAGTAAATTGGCTGTTTAAGACAGGTTGGCTGCTTAACACAAATTGATTTACACTATAAATCTTACAATGGGACTTTCTGTAATGGCTGTTAAAGGCAGGTTGGCTGCTTAAAAGGGTGGCTGCTTAACACAAGTTAGACTGTATGTAAAACCCCACTTTACTGTAACACTTCCATAGGAATTTAGAAACCACAGCCATACAGAAATGCATTGCGCCAAATGAGCATCTATGCTTTTGTCACATTTGTTTCTTCCAAATTTCACAAAGTCAATGTTTGTCATGTTTGTTTTGTACGGTGTTTAACACAATATCAATAACTCTTCAGCTATGTTAAAGCTTTCCTTGATCCATAATTTCTAGGCTAGGGCTCTGAAGTGACTTGCCAAAGAACACACCTACAAAACCAGAGGTGTCTGTGTCTTAATGTTTGTCATGGGGAGATGTCTGGCTTAAATGAGTTCTTATTAAGTAATGTCTTAAATCAGAATCTTATCTCACCTGATATGGTATTTTCTGTTACCTAAATGAGATGCCCAATATCCGGACTTCCAAAATCTGTCGAAAAAAAGAGAGGCATATTGAAAGATGATTTGTTTTAATAAACAAAGCTTTTCATTCATATTTATATTTTTAAATGTATCTCGGTTTTAAATAGCTTAAACATTATTTCAGTTTTGTTGTGATGCTCAGCTCATAATGATGACGGAAGATCCCAAACATGACTGCCCATAAAGGCTGGTCAAGCTGAGTTCAACCAATCCTTTCGTTTAGCCATCAGCGAAACTACATCCAATGAAGATCCAAATACTGTCACCAAAATTGGAACCACATTTAGAGGGGCCATGAAATTTCAAAGTCTGTATTTTCATCACATCTTATTAGAATGAAAATTATCATTCCAGTTAATATTATAAAAAAAAGCTTAATCTGAAAAGGCTTTGCTCTTGACAAGTTGCTTTCTTTTTATCACACTGTATGCCTAAAATGTTTGCAATGCATGTTTATTTGATACAGAATGTTACAAAAATAAATGACATAGGAATGAGCAATTTGACATGTCAACGAAAATGAGGTTTTAAGAATAATAATAATAATTCTATAAAATTCCATTACGTTACCTAAAGCCATCCATTTCTTTTCTGTCACTACAGAAAGGTGTGTAACCATATGGTGCACCACCAAGATCGAAGTCATATAACTCTTGTAAATCTGTACGAACAATCTGTCGAAGGAAAGGTTATTGTCAATTATAACAGAATGTTCAGTGATGTCTCGTTAATCCGAACACGTCCGTTCCCAGCAAAATGTCCGGTTTACCGAATAATCCGGACTAATGAAGCAGAGCATGTTCTTAAACACGTTAAGACATAAACGGTCTGTATGCACGTGTATACTTATAACCCTTTAGCAAACGCCAAATTGTCGACCATCCCAAATTGAAAGAGTTTGCAGGCGACATATCAAAACGTGATGAAATTCAAAGATAATCTTCTGATATGGCAGAAAACATTGTGGGAAAAGGAGAAATTGCTCGTCACGAGCAATTTCTCCTTTACCCACAATGTTTTCAAAGTCATCTGCAACAAACTTTTCAAATAATTCCGTTCCCTTACAATTTTGTTCGGATTGCGAGACATCCGGATAATCGGGGTCCGGATAAACGAGGCTTCACTGTACATTAAAGCAATAATTACAGATCAACATTCCTATTCCCCTACATTTTTTGTTTGTTTGGTGTTTAATGCAATTCATTTAACGCAATATCAACAATTTTTCAGTTATGTAACAGCTTTCCTGGATCAACCAGTGCTAGGCTAGGGCTCTGTAGGAACTTGTCAAAGGTCACTCCGAAGAAACCAGAGCTGTCGAAGGTGATCAAACCTCGGAACCCGAGGTCAAAGTCCGCCAGCCACCTTACCCACTGGACACTGCAGGACCCTCCCCTACATTTACACCCCAAAATTTAAAAGGTGCAAGATTTGAAGTCAGCAATGTTATTTTTTCATACTTAATAGATGTTGCCATCTTGAGCAATTTGGACTTACCACAAAACCCTTCTAAAGAAATTGTTTAATCAGTAATTGCCTAGAGAATCATTGGTAATATTGCCATCTTATCAGTTATTTAATTCATTTATTTAATCTATAAATAATTTCGAAAGAAATCAGGAAATAAAACCAATAAAAATTATCAAAGTTACCTGATCAGCATCGACAAAAATGATTTTCTTGACATCCAAGGGGAATAAGACATCGAAAAACAGAATCTTGTATCCCCAAATAATTCTTTGTTTTTCTTTCTGTTGGTTCAACCAGCGCGGCCATTTATACTGAACCAGCTCATATTCAAACCCATATTCTTTGGCGTAATGAGGAATGAAGTCCTGAAATAAAGCAACTCATTATAAAGTTAAACGTATTTGCATATCATGACTTTAAAAAAATCTAAGATGAAGTGAGTATACATATATTCATATTCATAAGTTAAAACCATATCAAAACATTTGGATTGTATAGTTTGCAAAATCAAGATAGTCAGATATAAATTGGAGCAGCTTGAAGTCACTTGTAGCAAACATGTTAAATCTAGAGATACTTTAAATCAGTAAAGAGATCTTATCATGGCAATAATTAATTCAGTTACGATGTCACCAAATAAACCCTTACATATAAAATCCTTCATACTAAGTTTCATAAATATAAATTGCTCGCAACATGGGAACGGGTATGAAAAACTAATTATTTGAGAGAGATAGCAATTTGTTTCAAACCTACTTACTTTAAATGACGGTGATAGATAATTCTTTAAAAACCAGAATTTCACTTTCGACTTCGTATTCTTTATAACACTCATCATCATGATTCTGAAACAAAAACAAAGTTAGGGTTTACGTTTCATCAACAATTTTTCAGTGTTGTCGCGATGCCTGCATACCACTCATGGGGGAAATACCCATTTTCAAAACTGTTGGTCAGGCATGATCAAATATTTGGATAGAATGATTAACCTCCTGAAAAAGAATCCAAGTCCAGAAGTGTGTGTTACATCAAGGCCAC
Organism: Cerastoderma edule; assembly: GCA_947846245.1. NCBI lineage: Eukaryota > Metazoa > Mollusca > Bivalvia > Cardiida > Cardiidae > Cerastoderma > Cerastoderma edule. Next base: position 21,220,761 of record OX401419.1, read on the forward strand.
TGAGACCCTTCCACACCCTCTTACAATTTCAAACAAAAATTTAGCGTGATATAATACAGGCAGCGAATGACATGACCAATGTTTATGATATAATGTCTGAACAAGATGGCCGTGGAATAGGTATTTTTGCTTTTTTCATCTACTTTTGCTATTGTCTATAATGTTCATAAATGAATAAGTATGTTCCCCCTTGTAAAAATGATTTTATTGACCATATATTATAATAACATGAGCAGTTTGTTTAAAATATCATATTATATAAAGAAATGGTGCACTCACCTTAAAAGTCTTTCATATAAATGTCCAGATGCGACTGAGAAAATATTTAAAGTTTCATCCTTTTCCAATTGGGCTTTGTCTCCAGTAAACGAACTGAAATAAAGTCATATATAGAGATTAACGAATTTGCTTAAGAGATTTGAAGGCTTGCAGCATCAACAGAGAAAAGGTTTAAGATATATTTCATGGTTCAACGTCATTTTAACTAATTTCACCAATACAGGTGGGGGAATCACATGACTAATGTTTACAATCTAATATCTGAAGAAGATGGCCGCGCCCAGGTATTTTTGCTTTTTTCACCGACTTTTGCCAATAATAGCCAGAGTGTGTACCCTGCATGAGTTGACCATCAACTTTCCTGTTCTGGTAGTATATGATAACCTATGCTTTACATCTAACACTTGGTAGAGAAGTCAAAGTCGAAGACCAACTGTTTTGGACATGGCATCAACTGCAATTTCTCTGTCAAGTGTTACTGTAACAACTTTTTGCAATCATATATATTATACATGTATAGGCATAACCCCAAAAGAATTCTAACTACAAGTCCACATGACAAAAAATGTAGTCACTTTACCGCTGCATCATTTATGTGGTTCAGAATCAAATCAAAATGATTGAAAGCTTAATTAGCTGTGTTGTCAATCTTAACCACTGGACCATGCAGGACCTTTAATCAAATGATTGAAAGCTTACTTGGATATGGTGTCCCAGATTCCACTCTCCTCCTCAGTATCATCAAGTAGCTTCTCCTTCTCCTTTCCTTCCTTCTTGGTTACCTAAAGTATACAGTTAAAAATCTTAAGGTAATCAATCCCTAATGGCATCATGTAATGGAGAAAAAGTCACAATATCAAAGTCAAGGATTTAATAGAACAAATGCAATTATAAAGTCAAGTTTTCTATGAGAATTGCTTTATGGATTGAAATCTTTATTTGCGACTTTTCGTTCATGTCATTTTAATTTCAATGTAAAAATTGATAATTAAGGGGAAGTAGTTACTATGGATTTCATTACAGAATTAATTGGTATTCATTTTATAAACATAAATTCAAAATCAGACAAATTCGAAAAAGTGGCTTGGTCAATGCCTTTGAAATGATGCTTTCATAATTACATTTCAATTTATTCTTTAATCAAAGCAAACACAAGTTTTCGATCAGGAGTAGACTACCTTTAGACATGCCATAACCTTATTTTTTAAGAACATAAGGTCTAATGCTGTGTCAACAATTTTCCAATTATATCAACTATATCGACTAGGCTAGGGCTCCCGAGGTGCCAGTCTGCACAACACAAGAACCCCTTAGTTCTAAGACTGCCACCTTTACCCAATCGGAACTACTCGGGTATTTCCGTGAGCTGTGAAATACACCTCGGATATAAGTGTAGGGTTACAATTTTTCGGGTAAATTGGCATCCGGCAATTAACACATTTTCTAAGCGTGCACAATAAGTAGTTCAATGTGTATGGAAGTGTTGTACATCCTTTTAAATCAATTTTTTTTAGTAACTCATACCAAAATGGCAAAATTGTTGTTGTGACATGTATAGTCATTTCCTCAATCAAATTTAACGACTTTTTAGATTTCACATGTAAGATATATTTTTAAAAACGAAAGTGAAGTGACGTCATTCTCGCGAGAAACAATATGGCGTCATCCCTATTATTTCAGAGGTGTTTTCATTGGATAAACCTGATGTGTTCAGATTGACCTTTACCATGCAGGGACCTCGGCCATAACAAATGTTCTTCCCAACAAAAACTCATTCTAAAGCATCAACAGGAGAAGATAAAGTAACTATTAGAGTAACCTTTACAAAACCATTATGACAAAACGGAAAATTGCTCTTTACTAGCAATTTCTACATCCTTCACAATAGTGTATTCCCTCCAAATAATTTACAAACAATTTTACCTACCCGCAATTTAATGGTCTTTGTCTTTAAATGATTCATGACAACAATGACGTTAGGGGATCCCTTTGGCGTCTCTGTGAATTCATGGCTGAAATAAACCAAGTTTCAGATATTATATCAGGAAGTTCTTTCATCTTATGATGATCACTTTAAATTCTACTTCCTTGAATACATAACTAGGAGGCGCATTGATGGATTAATGGATAAGTTGCAAGCCGGTGGAAGACACTGGTTATGTGGTAGAGCGTCAGCTCTGGACATAAGGGTCGTAGGTTGGAATCCTGTCAAGTAAATATATAACTACAGTGATGTCTCGTTAATCCAAACACGTCTGTTCCCAATAAAATGTCCGGATTACCAAATAATCAGGACTAATGAAGCAGAGCATGTTCTTATACACATTAAGTAATAAACGGTCTGTATGCACGTGTATACTTATAACCCTTTAGCAAACGCCAAATTGTCGACCGTCCCAAATTGAAAGGGTTTGCAGATGACATTTCAAAACATGATGAAATTCAAAAATAATCTTCTGATATGGCAGAAAACAATGTGGGAAAAGGAGAAATTGCTCGTCACAAGCAATTTCTCCTTTACCCACAATGTTTTCAAAAGTCATCTGCAACAAACTGGTCAAATAATTCGGTTCCCTTACATTTTCGTTCGGATTGCGAGACATCCGGATAATCGGGGTCCGGATAAACGAGGCTTCACTGTAAATAATTGTTGAAAACAGTTTCGGACATACCTTGAAATATCATACAAGCTTGCAGATCTTCCTTCCCTTAATTTGAGCATCCAGGCCCCGGGGTTTGCTTTCATTTGGAAATATCCCTGAAATATAATTACATAGCACAACTTTATAAAAATGGGTTGTTACGTGGGGAAGCTTGGTTTAATCTCTGTTAGCAGTGAGGTGAGAGTGCCAGGACTAACTAACAAATCTGCCTAAGTCCTGGGTACCGTTTTACTAAACAGTTTACGCTTAAGATTTGCGTAAGTCTAAAACAACAATTCCTCTTATTTCAATATTGGACGAAGCAATATTGCAAAGTGACACATCATTGGAATCGTCTCTCCGAGACGCTTCCAATGAAGTGCCACATTGCAACATTGTACTTTCATTGAAGATACTATCCATGTTTATCAATTATGACTTACGCAAACATTTTCCGTAAGTTTTTTAGTAAAACGGGCCCCTGGAAGCAATCATTGATAGTGAATTCAACAAGTTTCAAACTTCCGTCAGAATTGATGTAAAATAAATAAGGTTAAGATTGGACAATCTGTGTGGAACAACCATCGCATGTTATGGCAAAATTCAATTATTCTGGTTTTCTTGTCTGTAAATGCCAAATATTTCCCTGCACTTGTCCGTAAAATATTCAGAAAGTAATGTTCAGTATGATTTCAATTTCACTTGTCTTTTCAGGCCTTTAAACAAGGGTGGCAATACGAATACAGTCAAACTTGTGTTAAAAGGCCAGCCTATGGGACAGAGTAAATTGGCTGTTTACGACAGATTGGCTGCTTAACACAAATTGTTGTACACTATAAATCTAACAATGGGACTTTCTGTAGTGGTTGTTTAAGACAGGTTGGCTGCTTAAAAGGATGGTTGCTTAACACAAGTTAGACTGTAGTAGATTTTGCCACCCTTGCATCAGCATTCTTTCTGCCGTCATCTCTCAGGAGAAATCAAATTCTAGAAAATATTGAAATTAAATTGAATCCAAGGCAAAAAAGGTTTAAAGTTCAGGGTACCGTTTTACTAAACAGTTTACGTTTAAGATTTGCGTAAGACATAACTGATACACATGGATAGTAATGAAAGCAGAATATTGCCATGTGACACGTCATTGGAAGCGTCTCGGAGAGACGATTCCAATGATGTGTTACTTTGCAATATTGCTTCGCTCAATATTGAAATAAGAGGAATTGTTGTTTAGAATTACGCAAATCTTAAACGTAAACTGTTTAGTAAAACGGTACCCAGTGCTTTAACCATTAAGCCAAAGTGCCACCTGACTTAAGGGTTTGGTTGCACATCCAGGCCTGCTATTCTTAACCCTAATAGAAATGGAACCCACTTCATGCTTATGCAAACAGGTTAGATCCAGGTCAGCTGCCAATTAATTAGTGGCTTGGCTGTGATCTAACCTGTTTGCTACTCTGAGTATATTTCTTCATCAACATTAGACGGATATTTAAGGATTTGGAAAGCAGATGACACAAAAAGTCTAATTTTAGAAAATTACATAGTATTTCTAGGGTTAAGGAATGCTTAAACCTGAAAATTAACAAGACTGATGTTAATACATTAGACAGTTAAAAACACACATATGTACAAAATGTACATTCCAAAATTAAAAGAAATAAAAAAATATATAAAAGATAAATTACCAGATTAGCCATGACGATGGTATCCATGACAACATCAGAGCTGTTGGTACTCAGCGTAAACTGTAGACCCCTCGGTGGCTGGCCAGAAGCAGCATCGTAACAATGACCTGAGGAGAGATAAATAAATTGCTTGAGACTTATCAAATAATTCTTGAATTACATATTCCAGTAACATAACATAGCATTATGTTATTAATATCATAGGTCTCCCGCCCAAAATAAATAGATAATATACAAAATACATAAAATTGGTTATACAAAGATTCTTACATTTAAGACAGTGCATTGAATATCTACATACAGTTGGCCACGATCAAAACTGCTTTTAAGTATCTCACAGCATGATTGCCAATAGGTTTTGAAATAAATCACTCGGAGTAGGTCCATATTAGAAACCAAGCAGATTTCGAATGTTTAGCGTGAAACGATGAGGCTATACAATTACCATGTTAGCCAAATCATTCTATCAAAACTTCTTACATTTTATATTTTATTACATTTCCAGTTGACTAAGTTAACCATAATTGTAATAAAACAGGAAATGTAATCATTACAACATTTCCTGTTTTATTACATTTCCGGTTGCTACAATTTATGTCAACCATAATTGTAATAAAACAGGAAATGTAATTTTTATAACATTTCCTATTTAATTCCATTTCCGGTTGTTACAATTTATGTCAACGATAATTGTAATAAAACAGGAAATGTAATTTTTATAACATTTCCTATTTGATTACATTTCCGGTTGTTACAATTTATGTCAACCATAATTGTAATAAAACAGGAAATGTAATTTTTATAACATTTCCTATTTAATTACATTTCCGGTTGTTAGGAACCTCTTCCAGGAGTTTGTATGAAATAAATGCCTCTGAAAATATCTTATAGTATCCCTTTTCTTAGACCAATCAAACATACCTTCAATAAGCAAGTACTCCAAATCAAAATCTGCCTGGACGCCCCCTTTGACCTCCTCCAGAAGAATATTATCAAGGTCATACTGGGCTCTAACAGCCTCAACAAGCCAGCTCTCCGGTGGGTTCATCCCCAGGGTCAGGATAGACTTGTTGGGAAGGTCAGTAAACCGTCCATTTGGTCCAGACGTCATGGAACCATCAGACTTGAAGGTCAGCTCTGAGTTGAGGACATATCTGTAGTATCTGAAAATAGGAAGAGGTAGAATGTGAATGTAAACTACATGTATATCAGTGTCAGGCCTGCTATCATGAAAGAATGCTCAAACCTGAAAATCATTACTTCAAGCCGGAGTTTAATCAATTTCAATATGAAAATAGAAGGAAAATTCAGAATTTTTAAGCCTGAAATCAGGACCAGGCCTGAAAATTAGCAGGCCTGCAGTAAGGATTATTTCATAAAGCCATGTTTGATACATTGAATAAATCTTTCATTTTGTAATTAAGTTTTATCATAGGCATTCAACAAAATGAAATTTAATAAATTACTTTGCATATAAGGTAACTATGTCTGTTGTTTTGTCTGCATCTAGTCCTTATTCCCAATGTCCTTTTGACTCAAGATGCTTTTTGTTTCTATTCATATAAGTCTTACATGGCATCAACACTATTTCAATTAAGAAGTTATCATATTGAAGGAGGAACACCTCAAACTTGATTGCCTGTAAGGGCAGGTCAAGTCTGGTAGAACCATCAGCATTCCATAGTCAGCCAAAAGTCTGTCTCGATGAAAACAACTCGGCTGATATTTCCCGTTAAACGGAATGTATCGTGAAATTCCTTTCGTAACTTCCTAAATGAATTGTTGACTGCGCATGGTCTTACCTTTTCAGAGGCATCTCTGAGAGTTTTTCCTTGCTGTTGAGGAAAATCTTTATATCCAGATTAAACAGATCCCTGAGGGTCAACAAAATGGGCGCAAGTTTTTGGGCATGTGTTGAAGCTGGGTCTACAATCACATCAATCTGGAAGGCTGGTCCGTCTGTATCCGCAGGGATCTTGACAACACTGCAATACAGTTTATTTTTATTTAAAGTAGAAAGGTCTGGACAAATATACATATCGAGGAGTCAGCACAATACTATAGTAAGTGCTTAACGTTTGTGAAGCACTTGCTATAGTCTTGCGTTGAACCCTCAATATGTATTATTCTTTTAAAAGTTAGAATAATACTTATGTCTTATTCATCGATTGTCAAACAAGTACTTAAAACTTAGATTAATCATTCTTTACTCTGTTTTTTCTGTATATGAACAGTTCTTACCCCCTATGTAGATCAACAAAAGGTCACCAGTAGAAGTGAAGAATGTGTATTTAGAGGTCTAACTCTCTTAACCCTTTATCAAACAATCCCAGGTTTTGAAAACCCATGCTGTTTTTGCAACAGATGACTATGCGCGAGTAACTCAAATTTGTTAAAACAATTCATCCTGTTATCCAAAATGTTTCTTAAGTCTTCAGCTGTGTTTGCTTCAAAGTGATTCAATGCAAAGTAACGGCTTAAAGATAAACAATATTTTTTAATCCTTAGAATGCTGTCAGTCAATTTCTAATAATAGATGCCTGTGTCGTCTGCTTTCCAAAACCTTACATATCTGCTTAATTTTTATGAGGAAAGATACTCAGAGTAGCAATCAGGTTAGATCACAGGCCAGCTGCCAAGTAAATTGGCGGCTGGTCTGTGATCTTATCTGTTTGCATAAGCATGAAGTTGGTTCCAGCACTATAAGGGTTGACATGTCTCATAATCAGAATGAATGATATGTCAAATGAATAATTACCTATGTTGATCGGATCCATACTGAATCTCCTTTCGAGTAGGGTTTGATGAATCAGTACCCAATAGGCCTGCAACTTTCATCAACAAATCACTGCCCCTGCACGAAAATTAGATACATTTGATAATACTTACATAAGTCATATTCTTTTTATGTAGCTTATTAACTTCACCAGTACAACATAGTGTCAACAAAAATTTCAAAAAGTTTCTTGCACAAAACAGTATTAATTTTAAAAGATTAACTGCTATGTCAACAATATTTCAAATATATAACCACTTTCCTAGAAATCACTCGGAATAGGCTTAAGCTCTAAAATGTCTTGCCAAAGGGACTATAATTAAAGGAATTACAAGTCATTCACCTTAATGAGTGGCAAGACATTACAACAATAAACATCACAACAATAAATGTAAATTTAAATGCTTATTTGCAAATGATTAAGGTAAAAATCTTCAGCTGTCAGGGGCCTGTCTCATACACTAATAACTTGTGTACGTTTACAAAATCAGAGTAACACTAAAAAACACAGACATGGTTTAAAAAGTATCATGAAGATTTCACAGGTAGGACACTTCCATTCACATCAAAGTTAATACTTTACTTAGGAACTATTTTCATATTAATATTTACATTTATGAGGAGATCTATAGCACATTTTTTAACACATACCCTAGAAAATTTTATACATATGCTTAGTTTATTTTAAATTGATTTACTTTATATTGATTGTGAAACAAGTTCCTGCAACTTAGAATAACCACTTTCAATTCTGCTTCCTGGATCCCAACCAGTACTCACGCCAAATGTTGATTTTAGCTTCCGTTCCAATCTGTTTCACTAAATTGTTTGTAATGTATATAATGGTGTTTATCTATGGAATAAAATATGTTTAAACTGAATGTAAATAAATGAAAGGTCACAAGGTGGAATCTTCTTCTCACTGGATTTGAGCCCATGACCCTCATGATCAGAGGCCAACGCACTACCTCTGGACCATATACAGTGATGTCTCGTTAATCCGAACACGTCCAGTCCCAACAAAATGTCCGGATTACCGATTCATCCGGACTAATGAGGCAGCGCATGTTCTCATACACATTAAGACATAAACAGTCTGTATGCACGTGTATACTTATAACACTTTAGCAAACGCCAAATTGTCGACCGTCCCAAAAATAATCTTCTGATATGGCAAAAATCATTGTGGGAAAAGGAGAAATTGCTCGTCACGAGCAATTTCTCCTTTTCCCACAATGTTTTAAAAAGTTGTCTGCAACAAACTGATCAAATAATTCCGTTCCCTTACAATTTCGTTCGGATTGCGAGACATCCGGATAATCGGGGTCCGGATAAACGAGGCCCCACTGTACTTACTTATGCCCCTTATGGTTCAAGCTCTTCAGGACAGATTTGATGTTCTCCGCAGATTTCTGTTTTACAACAGTTTCGAGGAGATCAAAGTCCTCAACCAGGAATGCCTCTTCATCTCTCAATGGTCCCAAAACCTGGGGATTTACAAGGCAATGTGTTATTCATTCACTGTTTTACACTGTTTTATTACAAATTTAAGCCAGTCAAACTTGAAACCTCATAGTGCTGGAAATTATTTCATGCTTATGCAAACAGGTTAGATTCAGGCCAGCCGCCAAGAAGATTGGCAGCTGACCTGTGATCTCATTTGTTTGCTACTCTGAGTATCAATACTCAACCAAATTAAGCAGATATCCAAGGTTTTGGAAAGCAGGCAACACAAACATCTTTTTTTTTAAAATTACCCAGCATTCTTATGGTTAAATAAACATTCTTAATGAGGGTTTTCAAAGGAAACCATGTATCTAACAATTATTTTGATAGTTCAACATTAAACTTCATAATGACCAAAGATACACTTCAAGCAGGTGAAAAACTAAACCTCAGACAATAACCTTTTGTTCAAATGGTTTATACATTTCATAAAATAAATGCTACCTTTGTCACAACCGTTCTTTGAAAATTTGTCTGCAATGGTAATAAAAGTTATTTATTAAAGTTTAAAAGGTGTAAAAATCTTATATCTGCCTTGAGAAAAACAAAACACCACATTATCATGACACTTTAACGCCTGTACTAATTACTAGCGATGTTTCAAAGTGCTTTTTTCACAAACTGTGTAGCACACAATTTGACTTTATTGTTTATGTCTAAAATAGGGACAAGCCCTAGGATTAATGAGTGATGGGCACCTAGATAAAAAAGTCATGAGATACATGTAAAAATTCTCTCATTCATCCAAAAACAACAAGGCAAAGTTTCAAAATACTTCTCTTTTTGTAGCAGACCTCACCTTATTCTGTTTTTGTGAGAGTAAATTAACTGACCTTTTTTGTTTTGTAGCTAAGTGCACCATTTTCTGTTGTTTTTTTCTGCATAGAAGTTGAGATTAAATATAACCTACCTGTCCATTAGCTACAATTCCTCTCTGCCCAGACGAGAACTCCAAAACACTCTCAACAAACAGCTTCTGTACTTGAAGGAAATTATCAGTCTGCTTCTTGTATGCTTCTAAATAAGCTTTCATGTCCATTCCCTTGAATAAATCAAATTTGTTTACAGTGACGTCTCGTTAATCCGAACACGTCCTTTCCCAATAAAATTTCCGGATTAATGAGGCATCCGGACTAATGAAGCAAGGCCTTGTCTTATACACATTAAGACATTAATGGTGTATATGCACCTGTATACTTATAACCCTTTACCAAACGCCAAATTTTCGATCGTCCCAAATCGAAAAAGTTTGCAGACGACATTTCAAAACGTGATGAAATTCAAAAATAATCTTTTGATATGGCAGAAAACATTGTGGGAAAAGGAGAAATTGCTCGTGACGAGCAATTTCTCCTTTACCCACAATATTTTCAAAAGTTGTCTGCAACAAACTGGTTAAATGTTGTTATTGTTTGGTAATTGGTTAGGCATATTAAAACAAATAATTCCGTTCCCATACAATTTCATTCGGATTGCGAGACATCCGGATAATCGGGGTCCGGATAAACGAGGTTTCACTGTACTTAATTTTGAGAAAAAAATATCTTCAAAAACTTTATGACCTTCAGTATAAAGCTAGCCAAGCCAGGTAGAACATTGGGCATTGCATTGTAATTTAGCCTCTCAAAAAAAATCAAATCTACTACTACTGTGCTTTAACTTTTTCCACTTTCTTGGAAAAGAGACTTATCAATGCCATTTAAACTCCTGGAAATCACAGCGAAAGGCTGTATCTGTTTAAAGAATCATTACAATATCAAGTTGAAACTTTAAAAAAGATTGCACATAAAATGTTTTATACAATAACATACTTGTGTTTTTTGTTTTTTTTTTCATTTTGTGTATTCATTAGAATCAAAAAAGGTAACAGGATAAATAGAATAATGATATGTGTCTTTGAATAGAAAAAGATGTCTAGCTTGGCTTAGGATTATTATCCGATTTGCCTACGGCTCACCAGATCATATTCCTATGCCATACCCACTAACATTTCTGATTCAAGACACCAACAAACTATTCTCTATACACTTACATTGACAGCTAAATCACTCAGTGTCTGTTTACCACTCTGTAAATCTGCAAAGTTCTCTTCTTTCACGAGTTTGGTAACAAAGCTTTTGGCAAGGGGATTGGTCAGAGTGTTCACGGCTACATACACAGCTTTATTGATGTCAACACTGCCACTGGAGGGGGCTGCAGCGTTCGCTATGAATCCAACCCTCAAGTTGTGCGAGTATTTCTGCAAGGGAAAGTTTATCATTGTTTGTTAAAAAGGGGTCTTATACTGAATCAGCAAATTTTCAGTTTTGTTACAGCCTTCCTGGATTCTTTTTTTATGGTGTTAAGCGCTGTGTCAACATTTTTTTTCAGTTATGAAACAGTTTTCCTGGATCTACCAGTTCTAGGCAAAGGCTCTGAAGTGACTTGCCATGGTCACTTCCAGAAAACCAGAGATGTCTGTAGGGTTCAAACCCAGGACCCTCAAGTTTTAAGTCCCCCACCTTAACCACTGGGCCATTTCCTGGGTTCAGCTTGTGCTTCAAAGTGTCTTGCCAAAGGACACTGCTATTGGTCTACAATAAAATTCAAGCTGTTTTATAATTTTTCAAACACATTGTTGATTATATTGCATAACATCTGAGCATATCACAAAAACATCAAAGGCTCTTTATGCAATTAGCATCATTTAGCAATCAGATAAGCATTTGAGGAGAGACAGAAACTATTACCAGTCTTTTCAGTGCAGCGTATGCGAGACTCCTGCCAGATTCTGTTTGTAAATCTCCAACAATCCAAGTGGTCACCGCTGTAAGGGCATCTTCATCTGAAACAATAGAGAATGGCACGACTTACCAGTATAAATATTATTAGAATAAGATAAGATTCTAAATCATGGTGCTTGTTTCACCCTTTACCAAACGCCAAACTTTCGACTGTCCCAAATTGAAAGAGTTTGCAGACTACATTTCAAAATGTGATTAAATTGAAAAATGGTTTTCTGAAAGGGCGGAAAACATTGAGGGAAAAGGAGAAATAGCTTGTTAAGAGCAATTCCTCCATTTCCCTCAATGTTTTCCAGCAATGTTTTCTGCATGGTCAAATGTCGTTATTGATTGGTAATGGTTAACTCGAACAAAGTATTCTTACCATAATACAGGGTTTAACATTGTGTCAACAATTTTACAGTGGTGTTATGACATTCCTGTATTCAACAGAACTAGGTTAAGACCATAAGTACAGGTTGGGCTCAAACCCGGGACCCAATAACTCTTAACCCATCACCTTGACCATTAGGCCATACAAGACCCTTAGGCAAGATAGTCTAACTCTTTTTTACTGATGATTCTAAAACAATAAGAGAGTTCAACTTCGACAAAGTCTAACTCATTTCTTATGGATGCCCGTTATTTCACTTTTATTGTATCTAATTCTACAGGTATGAGATTATTTAACATAGATTAGTCTTAACTCAGAAAAAGTCAATTCTGGTATCTGATTTCTCAACTTTCTATATCTATGGGTTTAAGATTCTAAAACAAAGAAGGCTCAATTTATACAAAAACCAACTCAATTATTTTGAGGCCGGATTTGTGAATCACTTAAATATATATTTACAGGTATGAGATTCTAAAATATTTAGCAACCTCAACTTAGACAGAAAAGGAACTAACTCAATTTTTCTGATATCTGATTTGTCAATCTTTTATAAGATTAATCACCCCACCCTCATCCCAAACTCTACTTACCACTTCTCTTCAAATATCGCAGACTATCTGTCATCACTCCACATTTATCTTTGTTGGTTAAAACTTCAAAGGTCTGTACATCTTCTGAAAGACCTGATTCTGAAATAGGAGAATTTATGTACATCTTAATGTTGGCAATATTCTGATCAAACCTACCTCAGACTATCCCAAGCTGTAATTGATAAAAATGAGTCAGCATTCCCCCTCTTGGCCAGAGAGGATAAATCAGGGATGAGCATAAAAAATGTGGACCAATCAGAAACGAGATAACCGTGAATAATCAACATCTGCTCTGACTTGTTTTGATATATAACTCAGACTAAAATAAAACCATGAATAAATACATACTTGTTATCCCATACCTTAATCAAGTAGCTTTCTTTGTACCTAACTTAAATTACTACATATGATCTAATCCCACTAAAACCCCATTATTAATCAATTATTAATTAATACAATGTTCATTATTTAAGTTGATGTCTCACAAAGTTTGTTCGTTTATATGGGGTTTAAGACACCGTGTCGGCAGTTTTTCAGTTATGTTACTGCTGTTTTGGATTCCCCAGTACCAGGGCATGCATCTGTCTTTCAAAAGGACATTCCAGCAAAACCAGAGGTACCCATGGGACTCAAACCTAGGATCTTAAAATTTCTAAGACTGCAAGCTTAACCAATTGGCCACACAGGACTAACAGCAACATTAAACAGCAACATTATGAAGTTACAAAATGGGAAATTGCTGAACATAACAAAATTCTACTTTTGCAAAATTTTGAAAAATAAATAATGTTTTTCTAATCAACAGCCTAAATTTCTATGTATCATAGGATTAATAACCTATCACCAAATACTCACCCATATTCTCAGTCAGGTCCAGGGTTTTTGTGGGTGGGGAGAGAATTCGAGAGTTGAGGCGTGGTAGAACGCTGTCCCTCTCCATCAACCATTCAAGTGTCTTGTGTCCGTCATGCAGCTGGTTCTGAAATGACGAATTTGATAAGTATAAACTTATATGTTTTATGTTGATTGAGACGGAAGCTTGATGCTTATTAAATTCACTCTCAATGACTGCTTTCTGGGAATCATCTTTATTTAACAAGTTCTCCACACATACAGATAGTTTTTAAAGAAATAACAATAATTTTTTCACCATCATCTTTTCAAATCACTTTTAAGTTTAAAGATTTCACAAATATAAATTTGAATGTATAATTAATTACAAGTTACAAATGAATGAATGAATGGGAATTTAAAGTGCATCGACAGGTAAGTTTAGCACTCTCAATATGATGCATATATAAGTGGGGTTTTAAGGTATATAGACAGCTAAGGTCATTAAGTGTGCAAATAATAAGTAAACCTTAACCCTTATAGTGCTGGAACCGACTTCATGCTTATACAAACAGGTTAGATCCAGGCCAGCCACCAAGTTAATTGACGGCTGGCCTTTGATCCAACCTGTTTGCTACTCTGAGTACATTTCTCATCAAAATTAAGCAGATATTTTAAGTTTTGGTAAGCAGACAACACAAAAATCTATTTCTAGAAAAATTACCCAGCATTCTAAGGGTTAATGTGCAGGTACCTGATAGACTGCCTGCTGTATTTCTGGGGTGGCCCGCATGATGTCCCCCACGACCCCCTCTTCAAAGTTATCCTGTGTCAGGTCCTCTTTCTTCATGGGTTTGCCATTGAGCAAGACCTGGGGGAAATCGCCCAGTCCAGACTGGGTGATGAAGTCATTGCTACTCTGTAAGAGAGAGATTTTATGGTCATCATCAGTAACAGCATTAACAGGGACTTCTCCAGGCCTGTAAAGCATTATGGCGCCCTCAACACCTGAATTCAAAATACACTCCTTAAAAGTGCATTAATTGATCCCACTGCACTTAAGACTTATACACAGCACTTTAAATTTGTCTCGCAGCCATTCTATTAGCTTCTAATGTTGTTTGATACATTTGATTTGGATTCAAAACAGTATTTTGTCTTTCAATCCCAAAATGTACATAAAAAAAAAACACCATGTTTGTTTGTCATGGTTTAACATTACATCAACAGTATTTCAGCCATATTGTGAAGGAGAAAGAATCATAATGATGGTGAGAGAACCAAAACTTAACTACCCATAAGTACTGGTAAAGTCTGATTGAACTGTATGCATGCCTTTTACCAGCATCACATGAAGATCCAAATATACTGCTACCCTATCATTTAAACACACACACAGAGAGTTGCCATGTGGTTTTAAGCTATGCACTCTAACCACTAGGCCACATGAACACACACAGAGTTGCCATGTGGTTTTAAGCTATGCACTCTAACCACTAGGCCACATGAACACACACAGAGAGTTGCCATGTGGTTTTAAGCTATGCACTCTAACTAACCACTAGGCCACATGAACACATACAGAGAGTTGCCATGTGATTTTAACTTATGCACTTTAACCACTAGGCCACATGAACACACACAGAGAGTTGCCATGTGGTTTTAAGCTATGCACTCTAACTAACCACTAGGCCACATGAACACATACAGAGAGTTGCCATGTGATTTTAACTTATGCACTTTAACCACTAGGCCACATGAACACATACAGAGAAGTTGCCATGTGGTTTTAAGCTATGCACTCTAACTAACCACTAGGCCACATGAACACACACAGAGAGTTGCCATGTGGTTTTAAGCCATGCACTCTAACTAACCACTAGGCCACATGAACACATACAGAGAGTTGCCATGTGATTTTAAGCTATGCACTCTAACTAACCACTAGGCCACATGAACACACACAGAGAGTTGCCATGTGGTTTTAAGCCATGCACTCTAACTAACCACTAGGCCACATGAACACATACAGAGAGTTGCCATGTGATTTTAAGCTATGCACTTAACTAACCACTAGGCCACATGAACACATACAGAGAGTTGCCATGTGATTTTAAGCTATGCACTCTAACTAACCACTAGGCCACATGAACACACACAGAGAGTTGCCATGTGGTTTTAAGCCATGCACTCTAACTAACCACTAGGCCACATGAACACATACAGAGAGTTGCCATGTGATTTTAAGCTATGCACTCTAACTAACCACTAGGCCACATGAACACACACAGAGAGTTGCCATGTGGTTTTAAGCTATGCACTCTAACTAACCACTAGGCCACATGAACACATACAGAGAGTTGCCATGTGATTTTAAGCTATGCACTTTAACCACTAGGCCACATGAACACATACAGAGAGTTGCCATGTGGTTTTAAGCTATGCCACATGAACACATACAGAGAGTTGCCAGATTTTTGTAGGCCACATGCCATGTGGTTTTAAGCTATGCACTCTAACCACTAGGCCACATGACACACAGAGTTGCCATGTGGTTTTAAGCTATGCACTCTAACCACTAGGCCATGAACACATACAGAGTTGCCATGTGGTTTTAAGCTATGCACTCTAACCACTAGGCCACATGAACACATACAGAGTTGCCATGTGGTTTTAAGCTATGCACTCTAACCACTAGGCCACATGAACACACACAGAGAGTTGCCATGTGGTTTTAAGCTATGCACTCTAACTAACCACTAGGCCACATGAACACATACAGAGAGTTGCCATGTGGTTTTAAGCTATGCACTCTAACCACTAGGCCACATGAACACACACAGAGAGTTGCCATGTGATTTTAACTTATGCACTCTAACCACTAGGCCACATGAACACATACAGAGAGTTGCCATGTGGTCTTAAGCTATGCACTCTAACCACTAGGCCACATGAACACACACAGAGAGTTGCCATGTGGTTTTAAGCTATGCACTCTAACCACTAGGCCACATGAACACACACAGAGAGTTGCCATGTGGTTTTAAGCTATGCACTCTAACTAACCACTAGGCCACATGAACACATACAGAGAGTTGCCATGTGGTCTTAAGCTATGCACTCTAACCACTAGGCCACATGAACACATACAAACACCCTTTGCATTGTATACCTACCCTTCTCACATAGTAATACTCAGAATCTTCTCCAAACACTTTGTCAATGTCCTCGTCAGCAAACTGGGATCTAAACTCTTCAATCACAATCTCTGCAGTGATCTCCCCAGTCTTGGCACTTTCGTAAACCTGTCAAAAAAGAATGTATCAAAACATTTGTTTCATTTCGGTTAAGAATAATTTTAAAGCATTTTTATATTCTATGTAAACAATATTTTCTTTTATAAAACTCTTCTACCGCAAATCACTACAGTACTTTCTTGGAACTTTCATAGATTTGTCGAAAAGAAGATGTATATAGATCATTTCTATCATTTGAGTTTTTTACCAGTATGGCAATTATGTCAATGGTTCAAAGAAAGACTATAGTAAGTCTTTTACATAGTTATTGTGCTGAACCCTAGATATCACAGCATTGGGTAAATCTATCCATGCACCTAGCATTAACTCAATAGCACAGCGGGCACAGAGGTTCTTTCCAAGCAACTGCTAACTATCCTAAAATTGGTCTGTGGTAAGAGACAAATACAGTGTATAGCAATGGTTTTATTGAGAACGATTAATTCTTCACCACCTTGCAGACAACAATTTTTTACTTGAAGAAGATGACTTAAGATAAGCTTTCTAAACATGTTAAATAAACCTTTCAGTTCTGCTGTTGTGATATGTGAAAAGCTTGAAAAGGGATTGTGGCAAAAGGTGAAATTGCTTGTGACAAGCAGTTTCTCCCATTGCCACAATGCTTTTTGCAAGTTGTCTTCTGCAAAACGCAAAAATGTGGCATTAGGTGGTAATGTATTAATTTTAGTTTTAATAACTTGTTTCAAAATCAATGTTAAATATGTTAGTCTAAACAAATGATTTTGTCAACATCTTAAAGCTCAATATTAAGTTTGTTTTCAAAACTCTGGATCCTTGTATGTCTTGACAGACAAAATTATTTGGGCTTGATAAGAGAAAATTGTAATTCTTACATCAGTAATAAATGTCAACGCCTTTGCAGGATTCTCCTCCTGTTTTATGTAATCAAACGCGTACGCCATGGCAACTCCGGCGTCCTCCATCGGCGACTTCTTGTCGTCGACAACAAACACAAACCCGATGTGTACGGGAACATTGTGTACGTAGAATGCCTCACCCATCTTGATTAGCTCTCGGCTTTCCACGTCCACTGGATCTACCATAAACACCTGTCAAAACATGAATTCACTTTTATTTATCTATTTAAATGGGGTTAGATTGCGTCACCATCATTTCTGTTATGTTGCGATGCTCTACTCTTAATGATGAAGGAAGACCTCAGACTCAACTGCCCATAATGGCTGGTCAAGCCAGGTAGTACCTAAGGACTTCTTTAAGTCAGTTGGGAGACTGCCTCTCATGAAAATCCGTAGGAGGCTATTGAACAAAGAAATAAACATAGTAAATATTGTTGAAGCAATAAATTATTTCTAAAATCGATTTTGCCATTTAATAAAATGCAGGGATTCCTTTTTCATATAATGCCAAAGACAAATGAAAACTTACTTTATTTATGTTTTTAAACCAGTCAAAAATTCCAAATGGTGCAATGGACTAACAGGTTTCCCAGCAACTTACCAAATTAAAGAAATTCTTTGCAACATGTCTTAACATTCCAGGATAGGTTGGGCGCAAAATATCCATCATCTGTCGGGGCCAGCCGTTATACTTCTTGTCTTTCTCCAGGTCATTGATGAACTGAAATCGTAAATATTAAACTAACGTTCAATCAAGAATACATGAAACTGTCCTTCTAAGGATATTCAACAATATTCGACAATCAATAATGTTTGTTTTGTTTTAATTACTACACATTTCTAAAGACTTCAAAAATTTTAACAGGCATAGTATTAGGTATGAAGATATCAAGAATACATGAAACTGTCCTTCTAAGGATATTCAACAATATTCGACAATCAATGATGTTTGTTTTGATTTAATAACTACACATTTCTAAAGACTTCAAATTGTAATAGGCATAGTATTAGGTATGAAGATATCAAGAATTCATGAAACTGTCTGTCAGAGCATATTTGACAATCAATGATGTTTGTTTTGATTCAATAACTATAAATTTCTGATGACATCATATTGCAATAGGCAAAGCATTGGTTTTGAAGTCATGGCTCAAGCATTGCGTGAAAAAAACCAACAACAGACAATGTGAAGAAGACAAAATATATGCTAAAGTAATCATATCTTATACACCAGGGTGGTTCTGTTCATAAATAACAGTTATTTTCTTGTTAAATTTCATAAAAATGAGGAAATTGGTAAAATCCAAATTGCTTTAAAAGCTTGAGGGATTTGTCCTTACCTGTACAGCACTTGATCTTATGTCCAGGGCAAAGTCACTGGATCCACCTGCAGTGTCTATCTTTAGTAATCGACTCAAGTCATTTCCCTGAAAGCAAAAATAGATGACTAACATACAAACCCCACCTCTGCATTAGGAAAAAAACATTCATATCACTATAAACTTCTCACCAGCCACCCAAGTATTTCCTCAGAAACCACAAGGTCCCCTGGGTTTAACTACCTGATATAGCGTCTAGAAACCTGGAGTAGTGGTGTTGATCTGGCATCATCTAGATGCTTGGTCTACTTTTAGACTTCTTACTGATAGGTTAAATTGATGTAATCCTAGTGTATATGTTGTATAGTACGTTAA
Organism: Cerastoderma edule; assembly: GCA_947846245.1. Taxonomy (NCBI): domain Eukaryota; kingdom Metazoa; phylum Mollusca; class Bivalvia; order Cardiida; family Cardiidae; genus Cerastoderma; species Cerastoderma edule. Next base: position 21,240,094 of record OX401419.1, read on the forward strand.
CAACAGAATGGAATGAAAACAAAATCCTTGCCATACAAAGAAAGAGATTTCTTTACCTTGAATCCGAGAGCCCATAATCCCTCCATTATTTTGGCCTCTGACTTCATAACGTCCAAGAGGGAGAAAATATCGTAAACGTCCATGTCGAGTCCGATACCATTCACATACAGGGCACCCTCACCTGCCATCAGACTATGGTAGTTCTCAAAATACTGAAAATGTAGTATACATCATTAAGAAAAGTAAAATAAGAATAATTAAATAATGAAAGTTTTTTACAAGTTAATTTTCCATCTGATGGGCATGGCATAATCAAATTCGACCTAACTGTGACCACAAGAGTACAAAACTTATTTATACATGTATGTCCATGTTTTAGATAGAAAAATACAACAACACTAAATCCTTGTAAAATGATGTAGAATATTGTGTATATTATTTATCTACGAAATGAAATAAATGCTCTTGTGGGGATCTTGGAAAAAAAAAAGTTAAATAAAAAATAAGTAAACAAAGCCTTATCATATGCTTCAAATTGCAATTTGTGTATTTACTTTACCGAAGAAAGTCAAAGTCACTTTGTTAATATATCCTATTTTTAATTGTATTGTTTGTTATTTTTTCAAAATTGTATTATCTGTAAAGCTGAAAGCCCCAAAAGACCTTGTATAGTGCATACCTCTGTACTAAATTAAGTTTTTAAGGTGAACTCTAACCACTAGGTCACAGAGGCACTCATTTTTTAGTCTAATAGTGATAAAACATTCTTCTTTTAGACTGTTGAAAATGTAACATACCTTTTGGTTTTTCTCTACTTCTTTCTTTAAAGCTTCCTCCACAGGTACTTTCACCAATGACCTAAAATACAATTTCATTTTTCTTCTTTGTTTGCACGATGTTAAATGCCATGTTAAATGCCGTATCAACACTTTTTAAGCTATGTAATGGCTTAAATTGTTGATACAGCATTGAACAACATACAAACAAAGAGACTGTCCTGAATTTAGTGTTTAATACAGCTAACATCCCAGTCGTGGATGCCTTTCGTTTTAAAAGCTTTCAAAGGGTCTTTTTTTATATCGACAACACCTCATAGGTCAAATCCACGCTCAAAACTTTAGAAACCATTGAGACAAAAGGATATGTTTCTCTTAATGAACAATTTATCCAGACACCAGTGCAATATTTTTCAGACCACTTACAAGGTACCATATAACATTTATGATATCTGTCAGTAACCATATAACGCATAGTCACAAAATGATAATGAAGCCATGTGTCATGTAAACAGTGATGTCAGATCTATGAAAAGGATCCTTACCTTGCGACAGTAGGGAAGTTTTGACTGACATCCCGTAGGACTTTGAGGGCGTCGTCTGGACCAGCATCCTTCACTTTTTGGGCCGCTTGGAGACTCAAATCTGGAACGAGAAGTTTTAAAATCAGATCTAACCATGTAAAAGGAATTTGCTTCACTCAATCCAAATTGTAAGTATAAACAAACAACAATAATGCACAGAATTATGGATAGCAATCACTGAGATAAAATGGGGAAAATGTCTTACAATGAAATTTGTAACTGAACTAATTATTGAGCAGAAAAACATTTATATAACAGTATGCAAATATATTTCTTAAAATAATTATGAAAAAAACTTAAACTTAAACATCTTCTATATGAACAAAGAAGGAAAAGTTCAAATTTCAAACCCATGAAATCAGGACAAGCCCTAGAAATAAGCAGGCCTGTATTTGCCTTGACAATGGTTTGCTGGCCAGGCTTTTGATATCTAAGTTTAGAGTTATGAGACCATGTTTACCTTGCATTTCCCAAACTTTGAAAGCCGCTAATTCTGAGGAGGATTCCGTCAAACGCATCTTCAATTTCTTTAGTTCATCTTTCAAGTCTGGTTGCCTCTCCCTGTGAGATATTGAGGATTTATTAATACATATATACATGTTTATCTATGGGGTTTATTTATATCCCAACAGTATTTCAGTTACTTTACGGCTTTCCTGTATTTCACCAGTCAGATTACAAAAAACAAAACGCAACTGGTCACATAATGATAAACAAGTTTACTCCATTTAGTACTTATAGCTATTCTTTAATCGAACAAGCTTTTCCATTCCATAAATTATTTTCTGTATGCATAAAATAGTATATTATGGTAATAAGGCAAACTGAAGAGCACATCAACCCTCTATATTCATTTATCTAAACCTGCACACTTACTTAAGTTTAGAGAACAAGAATCCTTCAACATCTACATCCACATCATCATCGTCCTCCTCTTCTGTTTCTTCACCTGTCAAAATAGTAAATATTGTCATGGTCATCACTAGCAAAGGAACCAGTCAATCTTCTTTTCTAAAAGGACGAAAATACAAATTTGATACCATCTCTTTCTACAAAAAGACAAAATTAATTAAATAAAGGAACCTGTCCATCTTTTATTCTAAAAAAGGTGAAAAGACAAATTTGATACCATCTCTTTCTACAAAAATCATTTCATCGCAACATATACACCATAATGGCAAAAGTGGACAGAACACTTTGCCTTTGGCCATTTACTTACTTGTTTGAATGTGATAAAGACATTTGAATCCGGCTACAAGATAAATACATACAAACACACTGGCAATGACCCATATATGATCTGGCTGTAATGAAGTAAGCTGTTTATTTGAGCAATTAAGTCATTCTAACTTTCCCTTTTTTAACAATAAATCCTATGTTTATTTACATGTGTTTGATGCGATTTCAATAATATTTCAGTTATGTTTCAACCTTCCAAGATGAACCAGTACTAACCCAGAGCTCTGAAGTGTCTTGGCAAAGGACACTCTCAAGAAGCGAAAGGTACAAATGGGGCTCAAACCTGTAACCCCTTGATTCAATTACCACCCATTTAACACTTGGCCATGCAGAGCCCCTAATAGGTTTATTAGTCACATCCTTGATATCAACATTGTTGGGATGGTTGGTAGAATTCATCAGTCAACATTACTTGTCAATGTATTGACAGAAGAGAGAGAGAATTAGTATTTTCAAAAATTCACTACAATATTTCAACACCAACAAGGTGAATATATACAGAATATGAGTACATGTATATAAAAAGGGCAAATAAAAAAATTATATGGTTAAGGATGTAACAGGTAGTCTAGGAGAATATGCAGGTAAAATATCTCTCCTTCTCCAATGGTAAACATTTCTACTTGTAATTCAAATTAAAACACCCTCAAATACTAATACAAATAAGGGAAAGCTTAAAGTACACATACCGTAAATCAAATTCTAAGCAACCTCTTGTAAACAGCACATAGGAAGCTTTTTAGTTTAAAGCTATTTTAATACTTTATTTATTTATTTTTTTATGGGTTTTACATCACATCAACATTATTTCAGTTATGTAGCGATGCCCGACTCTTAATGATGGAGGAAGACCCCATACTCAACTGCCCATAAGGGCTGGTCAAGGCGAGTAGAACAATCGGCATTCCGTAGGTCAGTCTGGAGATATCTTAATACAGGGCGCCAGTCATTCAGAAAGCTCAAGCAGGAGCTTTCTGAATGACTGGCGCCCATATTAAGCCTTTAGTTGTCTTCACACACAAGGACATTAGGAGGAAAGTGGTCAAGGGGTAGAGCGTAAGCCTCTGGACACAAGGGTCATGGGTTTCAATCCTTGCTACCTTTCATTAATCCACAATAGGCAATGAGTACTGGTTTTGTATCCAGGAAGCAGAATCGAGAGGGATTCATCTAAGTTGTAAGAACTTGTTTCACAATCCGTGTAAAATAAATAAGTTTTAACTATACAAGAATTTAGTCTTCTTATAGTACGGCCACTTAAAACAAGATTGACTGGTGCCTTGGCTATTTTGTCTGAACAGTGTGGTTGGCTCAAAATAAAACCAAGAGCTAATAAAAAGTTAATGAATTAAGAAAAATAAAATTCAAATGGAAAAATAGTTATGGAAATGTGGAAATCACTTGATTCGAACCATTCTCCTTATGACATAACTATTATTGTATCCTCTGTTGCAAGTGTGTTAAAATGAGTTAATAAAAGGGAATTGGTTATGGGAAATAAAGGAATCATCCATGAAACAGAGGCTTGAAGGACAGTATAAACCACAGGGGTCTATAGTAATCCTCATAGTATAAAGATACCTAAAGATCCCTGTGATTTCTAATATACTATGTATTACAAAGTATTGAAACCAGGATAACTACACAAATGTATATACTTCTGTGGTAGAAAAAGGTTAATTTCCAAAATCTGTTCTAAAGATTTTTTTTTTTTAATGGGTTTTACATCACATCAACATTATTACAGTTATGTAGCCATGCCGACTCTTAATGATGGAGGAAGACCCCATACTCAACTGCCCACAAGGGATGGTCAAGGCAGGTAGAACCATCGGCATTCCGTTAGTCAGTCGGGAGACTGCCTCTCATGAAAATCCATATCCCTCATCAGGATTTTAACCCACGCGGAGAGGGGCCATGTGATTTCAAGTTATGGGGCCCGTTTTACTAAACAACTTACGGAAAATGTTTGCGTAAGTCATAATTGATAAACATGGATAGTATCTTCAATGAAAGTACAATGTTGCAATGTGGCACTTCATTGGAAGCGTCTCGGAGAGACGATTCCAATGATGTGGCACTTTGCAATATTGCTTCGTCCAATATTGAAATAAGAGGAATTGTTGTTTTAGACTTACGCAAATCTTAAGCGTAAACTGTTTAGTAAAACGGTACCCTGTACTCTAACCACTAGGCCACAGAGGCCCCGTTCTAAAGAGTTGAAGAAGTTGTGATGTATATACACGTAGGTAATAGATCAATTCTTTGTCATGGATATACAATTAAATCATGGTGCTGGACACAAATCTGTAAACCCTTTTTAAGAACTTAAAGACATACAGTCTAACTTGTGTTAAGCAGCCACCCTTTAAAGCAGCCAACCTGCCTTAAACAGCCACTACAGAAAGTCCCATTGTTAGATTTACAGTGTACATCAATTTGTGTTAAGCAGCCAACCTGTCTTAAGCAGCCAATTTACTCTGTCCCATAGGCTGGCCTCTTAATACAAGTAAATAATAAAGTCTTAATTGATTAAAAGAAAAGGGGATATCATTATATTGGATCCATCAATATACCAAAGCTCAGTAATGGAGAAGTACATTGTTATTCCCATAATTCCTGTTCAGCTTTTAAATCTACTCACGCTGTATTCAATTTTGATGGGCAAAGATACTCAGAGAAAAAGATAAGGTCACAGACCAGTCACATTTCACTTGGCAGGTGGCCTGGATCTAACCTGGTTGCATAAGTTTGAAGTCAGTTCCAGCACTATAAGGGTTAACAGGAAATTTATCAAGATAATTCTCCATATGTGAGCCTCAATAAATTTCCCTAAAGTTATTCACCCACACTGTGTGTATTCAGAGTTTCAGATAAGAAGGCATATCTGCATTGTGTATAAAACGTTTCATTTATATATTAAGTACTTCAAAACCTGCTTCACAAACCCAATTTCGAAGGCACGCATCAGAATTGTCTCACCAAGATGATTCTACTGTGTAACCACAAAACATAGTTAAGAAACGGAAAAAGAGAGTTAGCAAGTTAAATCAGGCCTAATATTGTTAAGGAATGCTCACGCCTGAAAATCAATACTTGAAACCTGAATTTAAACATCTTAAATGAACAAAGAAGGAAAGTTAAATATCTCAAAGCCTGAAATCTAGAACAGGCCTGAAAATTAGCAGGCTTGTTAAATGCCCTCCTTATCCGAAATACTGGTATAAAAGTTTACCTCCATCTAGACTCTCTGCAATGGCAAAAACTTGGCACATGTGATTTCATTAAGTTAATATGCATGTATGTTTGTTAGACTCCAATGACATGTCCTTTCGAAGTCAAACAGACCAACTTTCTATAAAAATGTAAGTAAATAATTTAACCCTTTGAATGCTGGGTAATTTTTTGAAAATAGATTTTTGTTTCGTCTCCTTTCCAAAAGTTTAATCTAATTAATTTTGACGAGGAATGATACTCAGGGTAGCCAACAGATTCGATCACAGGCCAGCCGCCAATTTACTTGGTGCCTGACCTGGATCTTACTTGTTTGCATAACCATGAAGTAGGTTTCAGCACTATATGGGTTTAAACTCAAGAATATTAGTCAAAGGGATTTTGTGATCCTCTTTAGATTTCAATCTGAAATAAATATCAACTTTCTGATCTCTTTAGCAAATTACGATGGTACAAAATCAGATCTCCAAACATTTCACCACAGCCCAAAGCTGTTTCCTTAAAAGACAGAAGTTTCTCTGATTAAAAAATGATAAATAACAAATAGTCTGTAAATAACCCAAGACCTACCCTCAACTTTGGTATCATCTTTGGCCTTGTACTCTGTACTTTTGATCGCAAGTTCTACACCATAGCCAGACAACCTCGTTTTGGTTTCTGTCTGGGTCTGAATGAAATAAAAGTTCCATAATACAGTTTCATAACACACACTTAAGCAACCGCAGGAACTACCCTACTATCTTGGCACACTGCTTAAAAACGCTCTTTGAAAATAGTAGCACTTCACAAATCAACTAAAGGAAAATATTTAATATAGCCCTCTGAGTTAGTCTCTTTAACAAAAGCAAACCAATAGACCGACTCAAATTCAAGAACGGGCTACAACAAAAAAACAGCAGTGTAAGATGTTAAACAATTTAATGGCTTTTTCCAAGACATCTTCACTCTTGCTATTCAGTTGGAATGGAGCTTTATTTTGTTTTTAACATTATTTCAGTCATATCACTGTAGTCAGTCACTTATCCATGCTCTTGGAATTTTCTCAGTTACAAATGGATGTCTTGAACTTCTGACTCTTTTGTTATAAGTTGGATTCCAAAAATAAATTTTTGTCTTTCTAACGGTTGAATTAAATTTACAAAATGTTGCTAGACCTATATCTTAAGAGTTTGGGTCTAACAGGTGAGTTTACCTGTTCAAAATGTTGCTAGATGTATATCTTAAGAGTTTGGGTCTAACAGGTGAGGCTAATTGCACAAAACATTGCTAGACCTATATCTTAAGAGTTTGGGTCTAACAGGTGAGTTTACCTGTTCAAAATGATGCTAGACCTATATCTTAGAATTTGTGTCTATCAAACAGATTAGTTTACCTGCACGAAATGTCGGTAGATGTAAGCTATCTGCTTATTATTTGCCAGCTCCACAAGCGTTGCATGAAACTGTTTGAAGCCCTGAGTTCCGAGTTGAGCATACAATACTACAGTAACAGGTCCATCCTTCGAGCCCGGATAAACGTGATCAAAATCAAAGACGGATGCTCCTGCCCTAAAATAGCAAAAATGTATTCCTTTGCATCTTTCTTTTATTTTATGTATGGTGTTTAACGTGTATCAACATTTAACGCAATATCAACAATTTTTCAGTTTTGTACCAGCTTTCCTGGTTCCACCAGTACACGGCTATGATTCTGAAGTGACATGCCAAGGTTCACGTCCAAAAAACCAGAAGTGTCGGCGGCGCTCAAATCCGTGACCACCAAGTCCTAAGTCGGCCACCTTAACCAATTAGCAATGCAGTATCCTTTGCATCTTTCCTACGAGCTTAAAAGATGGGAGGATAAGCTTAGATATAAAATAATAACTAACTCATATTCCCACATATCACATTTATATGATCAAATCATACTTCTAAAAGCCTTAGGTGAGAAAATCTTCAAAAAGGATAAGTTGAGTTTTGATAGTAAAACATCACAATTTGTTAATTCCAGTGTTAAAGTGTTCAACCATTCTCAAATCTTTTCCTTACATAGACAGACAAACGATAACCAATTTATAGCAGATTTAAAGCTGTTTTTACCAATTTTTCCTCAATAGCCACTAAGTACATGTATGAAACATGTTGACACAAAATTGCTAATACACCATTTTTTCATTCTAATGAGCAAAGCCATGAAAAACAAAATTTATAAGAATTTGCTATGTAGTATGAAAGGAAAGATTTCTCGTCTTCAATTTTTCAACAGTCTGTTCTTTTAGTGCAAAAGTTCACCAATTCATGCTTTCTTTAATTCAATGCCTTAAAGAAATTTTAAGCATGTTCAAAAGTTGCAACAGGAAGAAACTATGACTTATCACAAACCTTTCCCCAACATTTTTAATTAGACCCTCAATTTGATCTAATGAGCAGGTCTTTTCACCATGTATCTCAACAAATGCCGCACATCCATTTGGAACACCAGCATCATATGCCATCTATGTAAGATAAAGGGTATGCTATAAAAGTCTTTTACAAGGAAAGAATATTTTCTGCTTTGAGTGTTAAATGCACCATTTACTAACCCGTAATTACCCTACGAATACATTCAGACACCCATTAACTACATGTATTTGTTAAGACAATTCACTTTGTGTCCCTAATTAGGAACATCTAGAGAATTGTAAAGCCCTTAAATACCAGACATGGTTTATTCAGTTAATTGTGATATGTATGAGGCCAATACTAGCAGAATATAACAGTCTTTCAAGGAAAGAATATTCCTTACTTGGAGTGTTGGATTCCTGGAAAGAATCCCCTGCCACCAATTGGATTTTTTTCAGGCACCAAAGAGTTAAATGCAATATTTCAATTACTTGTAATAATGAATTCCTTACTCGTTAAAACATGATACTTACTCGTGAAATTGTGATAACAAACAATAATGTCACCTTTTTGACACAAAACTGTTTGGAATGCTTGCAAATGTGAGACAAAGCCAGGCCCAATTGATGTGTTACCTGTGCGGTTTTCACTGACAAACACTTTGGCTTTCTTGTGCATATTTCAGGCCTGCTATTGTTAAGGAATGCTCAAGCCTGAAAATCATTACTTGAAGCCTGAATCTAAAAATCCTTCAATATGAACAAAGAAGGAAAACTTAAAGTCTCATAGCCTGAAATCAGAACAAGGCCTGTATTTAGGGATAAGTCATGTGTAGCAATTGTGTATTAAAAGTTAAAGAATATTATTTTTTTTTTTAAAATTGGAGGGGGGGGGGGGGCAAATTTGCTCAAAGAGTCTTTTGACAGTTTTCAACTTGATCTATGATGTACAGGTGCTTTTATTTTTTTGGTCTGATGTAAACAAAAAAAGTTATTATTTTATGTGCCTATTAGGCTATCTAATGCCATCATACCTGTTGATACATCTCAACGGTGGGTGAGAAAAGTCGCAGGGACAACTGCATCTTCAGGAAGTTCTGCAACATGGGACTGAGGAATTTCTCTGAGAACTTCTGCACCATATGGTAGATAGCTTCATCAGTCTCTGTAATGGAAATGAATAAATTTATATGAACACTTTAACCCTTTACTTAACAAAAACGACATTTGACCAATTTGTTGCAGATGACTTTGGAAAGCATTGTGGGAAAAGGAAAAATTGCTCTTAACGAGCAATTTTTTCTTTTCCCACAATGTTTTCCGCCCTATCAAAGGATTTTTTTTCAATTTCATCACCTTTTGAAATGTCGTCTTCAAACTGTTTCAATTTGGGAGTCAAAAATTTGGCATTTGGTTAAGGGTTAATTCATTTATGTTCTTATAATAACACACCTGAAGCTCTAGGTTTCAGAAACAAATGTAAAAAACAATAAATTGCATGTAGTGATTGCTACATATTATGAGATTTTAGAAAAGATTATTTATGAAATGCATGTAGAAATGAACTTACAGATTTCTTTCTTTTAAAAATCAAGTTTTATCAATAAATACTTAAAACAACTTCATTTATCAATGAATAGTTCTAACAACTTCATTTGTAGCTTAATTCAACACATTGAGATATTAAAACAACTTTTTAAGTTGCCTCAAATTGTAAGATTATCTCTCAAAGACTATATGCAAAGCTGAAATTGAAGCACATTTTTAAAATTTGAATCATTAAATATTAAAGTCGGGACCGAAGAAAAATTCAAATTTATGTACATCTAAGTGATAGTCTGTAGTAATACATTACAATAAAGTAGCAAAGAGGATAACCTTCCGCAACTAGTGCTGGATCAAGCTGCGAAATTCTGCCCACAAAGTTCCAGAAGTTTTCATTTCCCTCGGATGCTAGGAATTCACTGAAAGTATAAAATTCAATATTTGAAAACATTTTTATTTATCATAAATGTTGTTGCAACAAGACTGATATAGCAAAGCACTCTGCCTTTTTCAAATTTATTCCTTTTCTTAAGACACTGATCATTTTTTGGCATCAAGAATTTTACCCTTGACAAAGAGATGTTAATATTAGATGATGATTCCTTTATGTAAATTCATCTTTTAAAATCCAATTTCATAGCGATTCTTTTCCTACGGATGCAGTAATATAAAAAATGGAATAAAATAACCACTGCGACAGAAAAAAGAAGACTTGATACAAAATTGGGATATCTGTCAAAATAGTAGTATCTACTCAATAGAGAATTGAGCATCAGTGATATTTTAAAACATTTGTTTCATATTGTCAATCTTTAATGGAGAGTATATACTTTACTGTGTTCATGGGTGACAAACCCTGATTCTGTAATTGTCAAATTCTGTACTTCTCAGTATAAAGAATATAGTAAATTTAAAAGTTAAAACTCACTTGTCATCTTTGGTCAATTTAGGGGGATTTTTGACATGTTGAGAAAAACTGACAGTTGATTTTGCCACCTCTTGTGTTGTTTATCAAAGGGTTAGAATATATTTACAATGAACATACCTTCCCTCAAGTAGAATTGGTGTTGAGGCCCATTTAGCATCAAGGTTCACTGCCACAAACTTTGATTTTCCCTCAATGCTTCCCAGGCCTAGCGTGAGGAAAACTAGCACTGCCAATCTCGAAACCATCATGAATGGTTTGTTGACCTATAAGAGGATAAAATACTTGTCAGAGTCTTTTGTAAGAAGTACTTCAATACACCATTTTGTTTTGTTTTTTCATCATAGGATCTGCAGTGGTGTAATGGTTACAATAGGGGACAAGAGACCCAGCTACCCAGGTTTAATCCCCTATGGCGCCTATCTTGTTTTACCATGGAGTGTCACTTGGCAAGACACATTTCCTAGTGTAGTACTGGTGGTCTACAAACAAACATCAGTAATGCTTTATAGAGTAACCACAATCCACAATAGAGAGATAAAAAGTGGAGAACATTGGTCTACGGATATAGTCTCTAAAATTGGGTTATGGGTTGGAATCCTGTGTGAAGCAGTGTAAGTTGTGTGACATCCCATAAATTAACAAAAGAGGAATTGTTGGTACAAGATATAAATATAGATGTAAGGATGCATAAAAGACATTTCAGTTGGGTCTTGTTCATAAAATTCAGAAATAAGTGATTATCACACCAATTTTGTCACGAAATTGGTTTTCATCCCATTTCTTCATTAACGATTGCTAACCAATTATTTCAAAATGAAAGCTAATGAAGTTATGGGATAAGATTCAAGAGCTTCGTGTGTACTTGGAAAATCTTAACCCGGTGTAGGAAAACAGACGTGGCAAAATTGCGATTTAATTCCTTTACCTTGAACAAATTTGAATGACAATAAACAAACTACTCAGTGTCCGAGATTCTCATCCCATTTAAGTATATCAGTAATGGATTTACCGCCGATACGTGGTTTAAATCTATCGTAAACTTCAATTTTAGTTTTTCAACAAGATATTTGTTTTCGTTTTCACATGGAAGCGACCATGTTGCAGTCTCGGGCAATGAGGTGTTTAATTCTGATTGGTTAATTTAAATTTCAAATAATGGTTGTTTAATTAATTAATTCTTGATGCCCTCGGCAATCCTTTGTTTACGATTACTTAGTGTTGAATGAATACATATGCGAATACTATTTGTTTTTAAAATAAATAGATTAAAAAACTAAAGCAGCCCCAACACACAAAACGGTATAAGGGAGGTAACTACGATTTAAATACATCCTAAATCCTGTAAGATTTACTCCCCTTTGATATATTCTTGCATTGTTCATCAGCGACCATAACTCACATACATGAATGTTTGTATTACAATAAATAGTATTTACAGGTATCGTAAAATCGGAAAATCAACATCTGGATCATCCATACACCAGTGGCCGGGTATTTTCAACCAGAAACAAAGTGCTTTTCTTTTGTTTCTAATACAAGCCCGTGCCCTCCTTTGGTAATTTGTTTGAGATCAAAATCTGAAGAAATATATTACACATTCGGCACAAGTACTTGTTATGTATCCAGGAAGGAGAATCGAGAGTGATTGATCTAAGTTATAAGAGCCTTTTTCACAATCTATGATAAATTAACGTTTCTTGCACTGATTAAGCTTTCATAAGCTACTATTAATTGCGTGAAAAACAACAATACAAAGAACGTTATGCTTCAGCAACATTTTATTTTGGCTTTCAAATTTCCTATTCCCTGAACAAGAACCTCTTATACTAGTTACACAAAACACTTACAATGATGTATAGGTAGAGGACTAATTAGATGTGTCAATACTCTCCCGTTTACGTCATTCATCATGGACCACAGCTGGGTGGTGTCGATTTATGCATGATTCACTATGGTATGTCAGAGCTCCGGCTAAGAGCAATATTTCCGTGCTAAACTATTGTACTTCTCCCATTAACCCTATATTGTTTGCACTCATTAGAATCGTCCCTTCTAATGAGTACAAGCAAGATAGGATTCGCAGAAGTCTTTGGAATAAAGCATGCGAAAGGTTTCTTTAAACTTCCTTATCGGGATCGTTGAATGTAAACCATGCTATGTATCATTATAAAACAAAACAATAGCGATCCATTCTGAGTAAATGGCTGATAAATGAAATTTAGTCTTTTGTACTGCGTTACAAACAGAGTTAACAGGTTGTCAGTCTTATTACGACATTTTTGGGAAAAACACTACTATGCTAGGTATGATAATTGCCTTGCTAAATGACCAACCCAAAATAGCAGCGGTGCAGTAGGGGATCGAACCCAATCTTATATACTGAGTTATCGTTCGTTCCTCTCATACAATTGCTGAAGCAAAGCAGGAACCAATGTACTCGGGTAGAGATAAGATCGAACCTGGGACTCCCGAGTTAAGTCCATCATTTGAACCACTTGGTTAGACAAGTCTTCGAATCAACTGAAAATGAAGACGTAATAGGGTTTAAACATATCAAATGGATGGGAAAATGTTAGGCATAACACATTCACCTCGAGTTGATAGAAAAAAAAATGACACGAAGTAAAATAAATATGACATCTCAACCTTTATTCGTGTGTACAGTTATTGCTTTTCGATATATCTAACATAAATAGGGAAGAGATAGATGAATAGTATCGTTTTCAAAATAACAAATGTCTTTGATACGAGCAATGAAAAAAAAAACCATGTCTTCTTTTTTTGACAAATGAGAAGAAGATCCGACTATAAGACGTCGCAATGGACAGTTATCAAAAATAAAAATAAAAAAATGGCCACAGTCTCTTTTTGGCGTTGCCTGGGGCGACGCTGTGTTGACACGTTCACGCATTTGTTACTATTTTCTGCAACAAGCTAACATGGATTGAATATTATGTACGATACCGGGGTCCGACAAAAACATGCGTTCACTATCTCTACACAGAGTTTTATATTTCACACTACAAGGTCAACCATCGCATCTCAATCAACAGAGATGCAATGAAAGGAAGCCACTTTAGTCCAAATACCTTATGCACAATAAATGTCTTTGTTAAGTCAAACTTATATGTCAAGAATCAAAATGCACGCGGTCGCTCCTTTTGACATAGTGTGTTCGGTCTTTGGTGTGGGTATTGGTGAGTCTGGCTCAACATGGAAGGCAAACTACTTTATCCTGTCACTCGTGCCATTTCGGGACCGATAACTAGGTGCCGTATAACATTTGTGATATCCGGCACTAGCCATGTATCACATGCACGTGACGAATTATGACGTCATAAGAACGCCATGACACACGACGACATGTTTATGTCATTCTCTACTTTGTTTTTGTGTGTTTTTCTCGTGTTTCATTTTTATTTTGTTGTTTAAAAAAATACGTAAAGGTAAAGGATAAATAGAATAGATGGTTGGTGTCTTTGAATGGGAAATGTTATCGGGCTTGGCATCGGAATATTATCCGTTTCGCCTTCGGCTCACCGGATAATATTCCTAAGCCTTGCCCGATAACATTTCCGATTCACGACACCAACCATCTATTCTCTATCTACTTGGTATCACCAATACGTTTTTGGTGTAAAAGGTTGCTATTGCTTCATGCTTAATTTGGGTCTGTCAAAGCCACAAAGCACCCATCTTCTCGCTGACAAGCAAGAAATGAACAGTGTTGCTGCTTTAATACATGTACTAGAAGCATATCATTGGGTATCTCAAAAACACGAATAGCAATATTTTCGAATGTGGATAACTTAGGGAGATGGATTGTACATACAGTGTTTATAACAATAACGTACTTAACGATGCACAGCCTGATCAGATGACATTGACCTTTGATGGCATTGACATTGACGCCATGCCGCAAAGTACGGTACCAAACAATGCAGAACCGGAACGCATGTTTCCGTCACCGGTTGGTGCCATTGGCACTCCATAGCAAGTCATTGATCGGCGATATTGGCAGCAAAAGAGATCTTACCGAGTTAGACGACATATACAGTAAATCCTGTTTCAAGCAGCCAATTGAAAGGAGAGATGAGTGTGTTGTGTGAGTTAAACTAAATCAAGGTTGGTTTCAGACACATGTCTCATATAAGTCCCCTTTGCCAATGTCGTATCAACAATGTTTCAGGTTAGACAACTATAATGACTTTTCACGGACACCAGTCATTTAGAAAGCACGAACACCTTGAGCTTTATAAATGACTTGCGCCCTGTGCGTATTATGATAACCTCACACTCAATATCCTTTCACGCACTTCTTAAAAATTGTCGCTGTTACGTATTTCCAAACAATAACGACACTTAACCAGTTTGTTGCAGAACACTCTGGAATACATTGTGGGAAAGGAGAAATTGCTCTTGCCGAGCAATTTCTCCTTTTCCCGCAACGCTTTCTGTCCTATTAGAAGATTATTTTCCAATTTCATCACATTCTTAAAAGTCTTCTGAAAACTCTTTCAATTTTGGACAGTCGAACATTTAACGTTTGGTAAAGGGTTAATCAAGGTCAACTGAACAAATTCTGAAAACAAATCGCACGCAAACGTTCAGACGATGGTACCCTCTCGCAAACTCTTTTGAAAGTGAAAAGCCGGGTGCCAATGAGAGCTTGCACATGCGCAGATGTTAAGAAATAAGAGCGAGCATACAATGTGATGCGCGTCCACAAAGTTCACATATATTGAGAACGGACGTGCGAATTACGAACTGGGCTTGCCAAATTAACCCTTATAGTTCTGTGACCGATTTCATGCTTATGCAGACAGGTTAGATCGAGGCCAGCCGCCAAGCAAATTGGCGGCTGGACTGTGATTACACCTGTTTGCCACTCTGGGTATCTTTCCTCATCAAGATGAAGCCGATATTCAAGGTTTTGGAAAGCAGACGACCCAATATTCTATCTTTAGAAAATTACCCAGCATTCTAAGGGTTAAGACAATATACGACTCCTCCCCCTTACAATTAAAACGACCATAACTGTTGACAGGTGATATGCGGTAAATATTCACAAGACGTATTCTTTCAGGTGATATAAGAGGTTTGTTTCTCTTGTAAGTTGGTGACCTTTTTGTTGGACGGTATATAGGTTGGTTTGGAATTATTATCAGGTTAAAACGATTGTTTTTTCTTCCAGCGAGTCTTGTTTATTATATGGATATCCAAAGGTATTTAGTAGAACGTATTCGTAATCAACTATTTGTTCATGATATCTTAAGAAATATTTAACACCAAGTATGCTCATTTTGGCGATCGGAATTTTATGGGAATCGGTTTAAAATCGATTTTGAAGAGTTGATAGTTAGTAGGTATTTACATAGCTATACATGAAGGCGTTTTCTTCATATATGAAAATGTGAATACAAGACGAAAGGATGATCTTTAGAATGATCTTCATTAGCAACAATTGTCTAAATACTCATATAACCAATACATCCAACGAAATCGTTATTAAAAGAATAGAGGTGTATGTTTATGTAAATCAACTGGAGGTATAGAATGCTTGAATAAAGAAATGCATTTTGAACTACATGTTTTAACCTTTCGACTTCCTTTTCGTTAAACATTAGAAACTTCTTGTGTAGGTTGGTACATGCATTTTAAGATAGAATACCATTTACCCGCCATTTTGATATTCCCTTTACGTCGGATTGCTTTGGTTGTTCTCGGTATACGTCGGCCGGAGATGAAACTGTTCGGTGTGAAACGAATAATTCCGGTCTCGACCGTTGTATTCTTACGAAAAACGAATGTAAATCGACAGTGGTTAAAGTTCGTCTCTCTTAACAATCTGTAAATAATGGCAACTTCAAAGCTTCTTGAGCGTGACAACGAATTGATCTTGTGCAATTGCGAAGCGTTTTATTCCATCAAAGTAATCATTGAAAATTTATGATACAATTTATCCCACGTGCTTAATGACAATCCGAGGGCGATTACATTAATTAACGATACTTATTATTCAATATTCAAAAAAACGTAATCCTAATTGATTATTCTATTACACACTGACACAGTTCTTCATTTGCAGTCATTTCTACGCTTATGCAAGATAAATCGCAAAAAAAGTTGTGACAAAGGAAGACAACACTCGGAACTAGCTTTGACTTCTTGCGCCACAATAGTTGCTAAGTTGTGCTACCTAATAGAATAATTCAGATGTTATTTTTGTGATGGCTAAGTCTCGTCTGTTGCTGTTTTCGACATGCACCAGTAATAAAATTACATATGAATGTTAGTTATAACTTTTTTTTAATACCGATTGTGAAACAAGTTCTTACAATTTAGATCAATCACTCTCACTTCTGCTTCCTGGGTCAATTTAAAGACCATTACTCGCGCCAAATGTGGATTGGTGAATGGTCGCAAGGCGGAATGAATATAAAGAGTATTGATCGCCGAGAAGAACTTAAGGACAGGATTTGTTTAATAAACCCATTTTTCATACAATATTTCAAATTCAAAGAAGAGTCGAAGCCAATGGCCAAAACCTAGCTTTCATAATTATCTAGACGTCTTTTCAAAAGGTCTCAGCCTATGCTCATTTTGGGGACACACGTACAGTATTCGTTTTAGAAACATTTTCTTATCATGCAATATTTCAAGAGTCTAAGACAATGACCAAGAACATAGCATTCATAATCATCTATACGTGATTTCCTGATATCTGAATCAGTCACAGCCAATGTTCATTTCTCCCTTGAGGAACACGAGTACAGTATGCGTTTTAGAAACATTTTCTTTTCATGCAATATTTCGATTTCAAGGAAGAGTCTAAGACGATGGCCAAGAACATAGCATTCATAATCATCTAGCCGTGATTTATTAACATCTGAATCGGTCACAGCCAATGTTCATTTCTCCCTTGAGGAACACGAGTACAGTATGCGTTTTAGAAACATTTTCTTTTCATTGAATATTTCGATTTCAAGGAAGAGTTTAAGACGATGGCCGAGAACATAGCCTTTATAATCATCTAGCCGTGATTTCCTGATATCTGAATCAGTCACAGCTAATGCTCATTTCTCCCTTGAGGAACACGAGTACAGTATGCGTTTTAGAAACATTTTCTTTTCATGCAATATTTCGATTTCAAGGAAGAGTCTAAGACGATGGCCAAGAACATAGCATTTATAATCATCTAGCCGTGATTTATTAATATCTGAATCAGTCACAGCCAATACTAGTTATCTTCCTTGAGGGACACGAACCTGACCTCTTCACATGTTGACTTGCCTACATTAATCAAGTTGACGTATGCGTGTTAATTGATAGGGCTAGCTTTCGTTTTGTGTAACATTGTCTTAACCTTGGACGATGTTTTATGGAGTAGGTAGATGATTAATATGTCGTTTAGACCAAGAATAGAAAGTCGCTAACTTCAAGCCAAATGGTTAAGCTATCGGCATACTTCTCTAGTTCTGAAATACTCTCCTTGGATGTACGTTAATATGTGCACAAATACTTCTATACTTCTTTAATACCGGATGTCCAATACGTCATCTTGTTTTATTATCCATAGTTTATTGCTCTATTTTAGCCAAAACCGTTATATGTATACAATAAAGAAGGGACTATCGTATTGTATTTTAGAAAGGACTGACCTTTTTTTCTTGTACTTGCAGAGACGTTCTACTGTTAAGGTGGCATTGTACCCACTGATATTCATACGCGCGACACGCTTGGATTAGAAAAGCGGTTGAACATATGGTGCTTGGAGTTAACGCATAGATGAATATAGACAGACTTTAAAGACCTAGCATCGAAAGGAAAACCACTCATGTTAAATGCCATTGTATGTATGTGTACATGTTTCAAGCTGCACCTTTTGTATGTTCAACATATTTGGATCTGGTCTAGGTAAAAGCACAAACTTTATTGCAAACCCTAGAGGGTGCCAATATCTACCCGACCGAGTTTCATCAACGAATTAAGGTCCATGTGCTGATAGTAAAAGGAATACGGAAGAAAACGCCATTAAAGCGAAGAACCAGCACATTGTGCCAACTAACGCCAACAGAACCAGGAAACTTTCTTGCCAACCTTATAAGGAAACAACACAATTATAACAACTAACAGTCGTTGTGACTCCACGAAAGGCAACGGGACGAAGAACCTTTACGTCAACCTTCTTTTGTGAAAGAAGTTAACTTCCAAAACAGTTAGCAAAAAGTAGCACAACCAAGAACTTTATCAATGACCATCGTTGACGATAACTGTTAATCAAAGAAAGACCAAAGTAGTTTAATGAACGCAATTCAAAACCCATCAAACCGTATGTGCTAATGGTCAACTGTGACGGACGGTGAAAAGATGTTCCCGTGGAAATATGTTCGATCTCTCTTTAAAGTGGGAGTACGCGCTAAGCTGGTGCTGATTCTTCTAACCGTGATGACGCCGTTTATATTCATCATCATGGGTAAGTCTTTTACCATCTATTGTAGTTTAATGTCATTAGTAGGTTCTTTGATGTTTTTTGTTCCAATCCGGACAAGTCCAAAACCACAACGAGGTAACGAAAAGATTAACAAGAAAAAGAACTTGTGCACCTCCCAAATACGAATCTTAATGAAACAACAAAGGCTTTCAAAGGCTTATTCTTAATATTTGAACACAAAATAGTTATTGACTGCCTGACTTTATACACCGATTTTACGCCTTTTATAAGATTTTCCCTTTTGCGAATGATAAAAATATATCTTCCGAATGTCTCATGTGCGCCTCCTTAATGTTATTTTGCTGTTTTTATGAACAACGCATAGCGCTGGTCTTTAAACTTCATCGATGTTGGAACAAAATTCTCAAAATATATGTCGCTGGCCGCAAAGCAAACACTATTCTGAAACATAAAAGAAAGCCGAATTTAACTAATAGGTCTAAAACGGAAACATCTTTTGATGATCACAGCAGCATATAAGTTTTTTCATAATTCAGCATTGTTGACGTAGCGAAACGCTTAAAGCGGTAACGTATAAAATTTGCGTTAAGAGCATACATTTCAAATACAAAATATTTGACCTAGATGTTAAAACGACAGTCATTTAACATGGCATAACTAATTAATGACATGATTAATTAAACCTTGAAGGTGGGAGTTAAATTGCGTTTACCATTATATAATATAGAATATTTCAGAAAAGAATTATATCTTTTTATGTGTACGTAGTTTGTCATCAAAAGAGCAAGAAATACAATGAAACATATCATTCTATATGGACATAAAAAGGACAACCATGATATTCCAATATAGTCAACATATATAGCCTAGAGATAACACATGGTATCACGCGTTTTTACATGCATAACATGATATGTGGACAAAGAATAGGCTACCATAATATTCCAATATAATCAATATACTGTATATTGCCTAAAACCATACATAGTATTGTGCGGTTTTACAAATTTGAGTGAATTACTAGTATTTAACAAAAGAGATCATGAATTTCTCCTTAACGTTTCAACTTCATAAAAAGGGTTGTAGGTGGGTTACAATGTGACATACCTGAAGTGTCATATCAGTGATTTACGCTGGAAGATTCACTGAATAGCTGTCTACATTTGTCTCCATTTGATATATGAGCACTCTGCGTTTAAATCAGGGGTTTTAGCCATACATCAACCACACAACGGCCTAACGTCCTGGGTAGCCCAGGGTACCGTTTTACTAATCGTTTTATGTTAAAATCTTGCGTAAGTTCTAAACAACATTGGCTATTGTTTCAATATCGGGCTAGGCAATATCGCAATGTAACACGTCTTTGGAACCGTCTCTCCGAGACGCTTCCAATGCCGTGTCACATTGCAATGTTGTTGTTTTTTCATTTCTTTAAAACTGTATAACAGCTGTTCTTCTGAACGAGACAGCTTCATATTGATACCTCACTGTGAGACGACATATGGGCCAACATACCTTAATTGTCCTTAGCCTTTTAGTTTTATTGTTCACTCCTTCATGGTTGAGGATCTTATGGAAGATTATCAGTTTAAATTGTCAAATAGGTTTCCTCGTTAAATAAAGTCTTTATTATTATTATTATTATTATTATTATTATTATTATTATTATTATTATTATTATTATTATTATTATTATTATTATTATTATTATTATTATTATTATTATTATTATTATTATTATTATTATTATTATTATTATTATTATTATTATTATTATTATTATTATTATTATTATTATTATTATTATTGCTATTATTATTATAGTCTGGAGAATAGCCATTGGAAGCAGCTATACACTGGATAGGTATGCATTTAGATCCAAAAGCATTGCAACGGTTTCCAAATTAATTGCAGAAAGTATTCACACAGTCTTCATATCTTCAAAGTCTGAATCATTTAGGCGTTCAGTAGCTATATTTCATTTAATATTGTATCGTAATTCAAAAACTGAATTGTTTCAACGATATTTTATTTTGACTTGCAAATTGTGAAATGTCGAACCGGCACCTTTAAAACCACATACATTATCTCATTTCTGTCAAATGTGTTTGAAGCTACGCTGAACATCACATCTTACCGAAGAAGAAGTTTTGCGAAAACGTATACACTTGATATTGCCGCAAATATCAAGAGATCACATTTCCATTATATGTGTGTCTGTTTTTGTTCATAGTGACGATAAGCAAATAGAGTTTTTGATCAGTTGTTGATGTTGTCATCTCAAGTTGGATTTAACCTTTCGGACTATTTTTTTTGTTCTAAATAATATATTGTTGTTGTCTTTTGAACTTTCATTTCGCATTCCATAAGTACGAAATACTTTACATCTTTGATATTTGTTGGTCTTTTCGTTTTTTATCATATCTAATCTTTCACGAGTGAGGACTGCCTTTTGTCATTTTGTGTTGTTGTCTTTTGAATTCATACTTCTCCTTTAATACGTGTGGGCTACTTATTTTATAAACCTTTGGTGTTCCCATTTTCTTTAATATTTCACTTTTCATGTGTAAATCCTACTTTTTATATTTTGTTGGTAATGTCGTCTCAAGTCATATTTCATCTTTCATGCAAACGGACTAATTTGTTTATCTGATGGTGTTGTTTTAAAGGCACATCAAAGGAGAGAAGTACAAATAAATTAATGAAAAAATATATGGAGTTCTTTTACTATGTTCATAAAAGTCATGAGAATTACTTCAGGAATGCATTGAGACCCTTTTCAATAGTCTCATTTAAAATAATTTATTTTGTGCTTGAAATATAGTTGTCTCCAATTCAATCATGTTTACATATTCAAAATAACGGATTATGATTGGTCGGTTTAAAAATGTGTGTATCAACTGTCAAGGTCAGAGGCGAAGAGTCAGGAAATCTGAATTATATAATTTGCTAATCTGGGTTATTCCTGGTTTACCTTCACATTTAAGTTATGCTGATGGTGTTTTCTGGTGATAACTATTTGAATCTGTCCATAAGTTTACCAAATTATATAGTTTGGTATAGCACCAATCTCCTTCTATGGGCCTTTAAGCAATTTTTGTCCATATTAATACGCGCCTACAGTGGCTGTCGCACGCTGGAATTAACATGTCATCTTCACTTAACGGAATGCTGAGAAATAGGCGTTGTAACATGAAATATTACTCGCTTTGTTGAACTTTGCCTCATGCATTTAACCCATTTTCTAATATAGAATATTTTATCATACATTAAATCAAAAGAGATTTTTGTGTAATAGCAATACGCAAAACACATTTCGAGAATTGAATACATCCATCATGAAGCATTGAAGGTCAATCAATGGTCAAACGGACGTAAACAATTAACGGACGTTTAGGCGTAAAGAGACGTAACAATAAACGTTCCAAGGCGAACGTTAGGTTTTTGAAGGACATCTCTATTCGATAAACACGTCCGTCAATCAGCTATACGTCAATTCTGTTTTAAGCAACCAGATTTTAACAATCCATTTTTATTTCGAACATGTATTGAATAAATACAAAGTAAAGGTAAACATTCTCTATGTATATATTAGAGTTGCTGGTTTACAACCATAGAAACCTCACACTAACTCGAATTCTGCCCTTATAAATCCAAATTGATAAATATGCAGGGTTTTCCTTCACCCCCACTTATATAGCAAATGACCCCAAATTCCTTGAGGTGACCTCTATGGATTATTATTGCCCATTCACAATTCCATAAATAAGGAGTCAAAAGTCTCTAAAATAGTACAAACTAAGGGGTCAAGAGAAAAGCTTGAATCGGCATCTCACCTTTCAAGATGGTTGCGACTTAGACGCTTGCATTCGTATGAAAGGATGCAGGAATTGTGGCAAGCTTTCAACATATGAAATACATGTACTTAAAAGACATGAAACCCTTGACCTCTAGGTTCAGCATCCACAATACAAGTCGGTATTGCCTTTAACGTCGAAGAAGAGAAAAAACCCGACTGGTTGCTGAGATAACTCTGACGAGTTGACATTTTGACAGCCCTGGATATAATAATACAATTAACCTATTCGTTCGCAATAACTCGCCTTTACTCCCTTACAACATAAGCCAAAACACGTCGCTGTGACAAGTGTTATCTTCTTTTCCACGATTGATTCTTTTCTAAAAAGATCATAAAGGAAATAGTGTTTATACAATATTTTTTACTCGAAAGTGCAGTATTGTAATGCGACACGTCATTTGAAGCGTCTCAGAGAGACGAATTCAATGACGTGTTAATTTGCAATATTTCTTTTTTCATTATTGTGATAAGAGAAGTTCAAAGAAATGTTCTTTTTAAACTTACACAAATTCTTAGGGTAAGATGTTTAGTAATAGGCTATCCAGAACTATGGTACTCGTTCAAATATAGAACATTCATCTAAAATACGGCTATCAACGGACCTACTTTATAGATTGTACATTCTCATATTCTTATAGAATCAAGCCGTATGAAGGTTGTGAGTTTCGGTTTCTATGTAGAGTAATGAATCAAGGGCATTACAAATGAGTTACCGTGTCTATTTTTGGTTGACATATATCGCCATCAGGTTATTTCATTTATTCGTCGTATACTGTATGCATATCTATCTATTTCCAAACATCTTTGAAACGTTACGAAATACCAGTTTGTCGCTAAACAACGGTCAATGAGATGAATTTCTTTGTCACATGAACACTTCCTATTTTCTCTCTAAATTACTTTATTACAATACAGAAAGGGGAGATCACCAAGTACTGAACAAAGTAGTTTAGTCGGATTATGGCTTGACCATTTGGTTATGTTAGTCCATCAATTGTGTGTCAATGTATAGCTTTCCTTAGGTAATAAGAGACTTCCTTTCGTTTTGATGGTCCGCATTGATATATCTTATGTTATGTTTCGTATTATGTTTGGGCCTCTATACATTGGGAACCTTAAATGAATAATTACTTCTAGGACTATCGAATGGTTACAAACACAACCTAACATTTATGACCTTAATTATCTGTACATGGATGTACACAGTTTACTTCGCAATTAATAGATAGTTTTTCCTTTTTAATGACCCGCATGGTTATGAATGACACAATCCTGTGCAATAAAAGGCAACAGCGCGGCCAAATAGAATTCATTGTTTTTACTTTTGCTCGATTTACTGGCGTTTTACAACATACCTTTTCCTACGCTAGATCAGAGATACCTGTCATATCTGACATATTGACAAACATTAATGACTGTTTATAGTTTACAAACAATATGAAGGGGTCATGCATGGGCGTTTTCCATTCCGTAAACAGGCCGCTATATACCGCAATATTCATGACACATTGCATATGTTGTCCTTGGTTAAGTTTTGGTGCATAATTAGTAAACTTGTCGTTAATTAATTTATCCTTGGCCTGGCGCATTTGCATCACATGACATTTGAATGAAATAGATGCTATTAAGAATGCCTTTTGTAAGATTTGCTTACAATTAGCAAATAATTCTTTTTATTTCTGTGGTTTAAAAAAATGTCAACTAGATAGGCAGATATCCTCTGATATTTCACCGCAGGCGAGTTTGTCTTGTACACTAACGCATTTGCATTGGAGACAATGTCTCAGAAAATGGGAACAGGGATAATTTTCACGTGAAGACCAAATGCTCATTTTCCTTCAAAAATTCGAAAGTTTTACTCGACTATCAGTTTATTTCTACAAAAAATATGAATATGTTTTACTTCATAAATATCCTATTCAAAAGCTTGAACTTAAGGCTTAAGGCCAGACGGTAAAGTTCCTTCTTCCAGTAGGGCAAATGCAAAGGTTGAACCCCATTTTTTAAAAGGCCACAATAAAACCTTTTTATGGTAATGCATACCGTTTACGTTTGGTATTTGTCATTCAACTATGTCAAGCAACACTGGGTTTGGCTTTCTCATCTCATAAAGAACCTTCAAATTGAATGTGTACATGTTGGATTTTGTTCTACCGTTTGAAGTGGTTGTCTTAATGACTTCTGTACTTATAAACAAACTTTGTAAGGGGGAACATATCCGAATTGTAACACAAATGATGCACCATGTTATAGCTCGAGCCCCACGGGAGGCGTTGTTTAGAAAATGTTTATCATGTGATTTGTTCCGAATTGGCCGGTTCGTGAGCTGCGAGCTAGTTAAATTAATGGTAACCGACTTATATTTGCTTGGCACCTGGAGGTTCTTGGTATGACCGATGAAAAATGTCTCCTAAGCCAAACTAGCTTGTCCTTTCACTAGGGGTGACACCATAATAAACCAAGCCTCTAAGCGGTATGTAATCTCATGTTTCTATCTTTTGTTTCCAGCAAAAGGGGCAGACCGGTTTCCACAGAGCGGTACCAACAGTCGTGGTTTGCTGGGTACGGAATTCGAGCAGAAAAGGAACGGGCGCCAGGTAAATGAAGCCCAAACTCCGCACAGTAATCTCCCCTTGCTACGCTGTATCGATCACTGCCACCACAAGATTTTTCATCCAGATTTGAATGAAATTCAAATGATGCTGTTTTGTTAAGAGATTACCGGATAGCTTAGTTAATTTAGAAACAATACCTTGTTGCATTGATTTCTGACCAGATAAGTTGAAAAAAAAATGGTTTTGTTTATAAATAAAGCACTAATGGAATAAACACTATCATGGAATATAATTTTTTAGTTTCGCCGCCATCTTGTTATGCCATTTTCGTTTCTAAGTAGGTGGTCATGTGACATTTGTGATGGCAGTGATCATTCCCATAAAGGGAGATCACTGGAAGGAGTTTGAATGAAGCCTTAGAAACAAAAGGAAAATGCCGATATCCTTACTCATTAATAACATTATTTCGGACGTTCTCGGTATACAAATACCGTGACCGGAACTGATTCGGTTAAAACTTCTGGCCCAAAGTAATCCGTAAAAATCAGCTTCAAAATGGCGGCTCACTCTATCTTGATATTACGGGGGATGCTGCAAAAATGTTTCCTATTAGTAAGTCGTCACTAGTGTTCATGGTCTAAATAATATTGACATATACGAGTTCTTTATACACAACCATCGAAAATTTAACACATTTATTTGTAAAAAACCTCTAACCAAGAACACTCTAATAGGAAAGGCTAAAAGATTCAAATGAACAGTTTAAAACTAAACTAGGGAATATGCCTTTCATCTGGAAATCTGTTAACCGTTAATCACACTTTATACATATTTTCAGGGGAGACAACACGATACGTCCTTGGATCAGATGGTGGAAGATCGGTTTGCAAGTCGGCGGCAACACCTCAAGGAGCAATGCGCCATCCAGGACAAATACTACTTCGCCCAGAACTCAGAAAATGCCGTCAAAGAACATCTGACGATCGACAAGTCGCATAGGCTGGTGTACTGCGCCATCGAGAAAATCGGCTGCACCTTCTGGAAACGCGTGTTCCAGATCCTCAGCGGTTTCCGGAACGTAACGGATCCTTTCCAGATACAGGGTATTCGAGCCTACGAAGGTTACCTCACCGCGAAGAACATGCCCTTTGATAAGATCCACGTCATACTAAAGGCGTCGAAGACGTTCATGTTCGTACGGGAACCCTTCGAGCGTCTCTTGTCCGGCTACGTTGATAAACTGTTCGCGCCAAACGCGGCCTATTGGTCCTTCCTCGGCACATACATCGCGACGAAATTCCGTAACGAAACGTCGGCGTCAAGGTGCGGCCACGACGTGACGTTTGAGGAGTTTGTGCGTTACTTTCTGTATTCACAGACCAGCTACGAGAAGCGTGACGCTCATTTTGTGCCAAACTTTGAACACTGCCGCCCCTGCGAGCTTGACTACGACTACATTGGTAAGCTGGAGACGTTCGAGGAAGACACGCTATTCCTGTTGAAGAAACTCAAACTCGAGAAGGAGATAAAGTTCGACAACTTTCAGAAGGAGACGGAGAAGGACGCTATATTGGACGCGGCCGATTACGTGTTCTCCATGAAAAACGCGATCCGGAAGTGCATGACGACGACGGAAGCGCTCTATCGCGCATACCGGAAGCTGCAAATACGCGGGATTCTCAGCAAGGAAATCCCGTTCCCGTTTCCGCGTGATTCTACGAGAGAAATTGGGATTACCGAGTACAAGGAGGCATTATTAAAGGTACACGTCCACTCGGGTAGTCCGGCTGGTAGAAAATCGAATCGTTTAGAGGCGTTTAAAGAGGCGTACGCCACACTCTCCCAGGAAACTCTCTTGAAACTCTCGGAGGAACTCAGTGTGGACTCGCAGATCTTCGGTTACGAGAAAATTCCAAGTGTCCTAAAGGATATCGGATCTTATAAGCCTGCGTTCAAATACTTTAGTTTATAGCGTATTTGCCTATTGATCTAATTGATCATTTGATTCCTTACATAAATTGAACATCACCATAAGAGATTTAATATGTACGTGTTAAAAAGTAAAACTGATGCATTATTCAAGGGAGGTAATATGATAATGTTTGATGAGAACAGAAAAAGTAGTGTTACCTTTCGTTGTGAGGATGCAGGTCGCACTATGACATGATAGACATGTATCTTTGATCATTGGAGTTTTGTGATAAATCTGAGTCATTCAATGCTTACTAACCAAAAAGAGTAGCATAACGTTTCCGAGTTGTACATATGTCTATAGTGCTATATAAAATTCTGTTCGGGATGTCAGCTAGCTATGAAATATGATTAGAAAGATATAGTCGAAATCAAAATCGATCGATGCTTTTAACCATTGCTCTGATTCTCTGACTTGTTAGAAAGCTGGTGTCAAAGTACGTCATTGATTCTCAACACGGAATTCAAAGCAAACTTACAATTTGACTGGGAACCGGTCTGTCATCTATTTTGTGGCAGAAAGTGGAGCTAGTAGACAGCGGGGGACCAGTTTAACTTACTATTTATAATTCACTGGTCAGAACACTAGATTAAAACAATATCACTGTCGTCTTCAGTAGCAAGAAAGACAAAATACGCCGTTGTTTCCTTTAGGGACCACGAATGTCGGCGTATTCCAAATGGACATTATGGGCTTATTAAAGTAATGTTGCAACATGTGTTGCAATTGTCCCTCTATATTGAATGATAAGCGCTTACATCAATTTGTTTCGAAATAAGCCAGTAGCTTGAAAAGAACATAAACTGAATTGTCGTGGACTAAAAAATAATGCATGTAGATGCACTCAATGTATTGACCATCGTAAAATTACTGAATATCTGTTGAAAACAGCGCTAAAGTCCGATAGAATAACTGTTGTTATAATAATCTTCTAGAACGTTCGTGATTTAATTATAACAGGGAAATAATTTTACAGTGGGATTGCCTTTTCCCACACAATTATTTTTGACTGTCCCAAATTGAAGAGTTTGCAGACGACATTTCAAAATGTGATGAAATTGAACAATATTCTTCAGAAAGAGCAGAAAACATTGTGGGAAAAGGAGAAATCGCTCGTTACGAGCAATTTCTCCTTTTCCCACAATGTTTTCTAAAGTCGTCTGCAACAAAGTCGTCAATGTCGTTATTGTTGGGGAAAGGGTTAAGCATAGTTTCTAACTAAAGCTATCACCAAGTGATTATCTCATGCTGTTTTCTTAATTGGACTTCACAAATATACTATTCTAATTCGTCTGTGTGAACTATCTAGAACAAGGAAATAATTCAACAGCGGGTAAAGCATAGTTTCCATATAAAGATCGTGTTAGTATCACCAAGTGATGATCTCGCGCTGTTTCTTTTTTAATTAACAAGTGGGGTCCATTCTGATGGGAAAGATGGAGGTCAATACCTTTTCATGCTCATTTGAAAATTGTTGACGTCATTGCCCAAACAATGGCCTGATCATTTCGTCATCCATGCCAAATCCCATTCACCCCCATCCAAAATCTTTTCGAATATTCCAAACAACCTTCCTTTATTCCATCCATACATTTTGTTCATGAACAACGAATATGGTCGCAATTTCGTCACTCTGTTTGGTGTGAGTGTGCATGCGTGTAGCAAACTTCTCACAGTGATCTCCCCTTTATTGCATTGATTACTGCCACCACAACTATCACACGACTATAAGCTAAAAAAAGAAAATGGTGTTTAAAGATGGCAGTGACATGATTTTCAAAGCATCCATGTGTGATTT
This sequence comes from Cerastoderma edule, assembly GCA_947846245.1. NCBI lineage: Eukaryota > Metazoa > Mollusca > Bivalvia > Cardiida > Cardiidae > Cerastoderma > Cerastoderma edule. The sequence continues at coordinate 21,269,398 of OX401419.1, forward strand.
GGTTGTAAAGCCAACCAATTATATTTTTTCGATTCAGCTTGTCAGAAATCAACACAAGAAGACATTAATACTAAATTAGCTACTTTACACCCAACAAAAATAAATAAGTAAATAAAAAGAAACATTTAAATCTGGGTGAAACTCTTGTGGTGGTAGTGATTGATGCAGTGTAGCAAAGGGAGATCACTATGAGGAGTGCATACAGATGTGATTAAATTGGACATGTGTGCCTTGGTGTACGTGTATGTGAGTACATGCATGTTTGCATGTGCATACGCTTACGAACATATTTATGTTTGTGTGTCGTTGCGATCCTGCGTTTGTGTGGTGATGAATGCATTTGTGTGTATGTACATGAGTATCTGTGTATGGGTGGTGTGTGCTCGTGTGTACGTGTGTACGTGTGTACGTGTGTTATGTATGTGTTAAAAAGGAAAATTGAGGTCTTATGCATGGGAGGTCATATAATTATGTTTGGTATGAGCAGAAATAGTAGTATCAGAGATGTATTTCACTTTGTAAAATCTTCAACTTAATAGCATTTTATTGTCAGGAAGTCCTTTTTTGAATAAACTTTGTCTTCGCCAATCAGCTCACGTTTTTTATTGAAAAGGGGTAAATGCAAAAACGCTAATGGTAAAGTATACAATGAAAATTTAAGATGGAGTTGCAGTTAACCATGTTTAACTACATATAGGTAAGAGATGCTTGTCATTTTTATGTAATTATCATTTTTGTTGGTCTTCTTTTAAAACGTTTCAACAATATTTCAGCTATATTGCAATAACGCTTTCATAAACGATGGAGGATCATCCAAAACAGTTTTTGTCCATAAAAAGGGCCGAGGAGTGCCGGTCATTACCATCGACAATTCTTAACTCTTTCGCTGCCACTCTCACCGTTTGGCTAGTGTTAAGAAGAATGTCAATCTCGCCTTTCGTCGGTCCAGTATCCCGTCATGACGTATAAGGTAAGATAGAATATAAGATAAGTTAAGATACGATAGGATCCAACCAGATAGAAACACAGGGTATTGTATGTGGACTTTCAGATGCTACCGATGGGTATATGAGACAATAATATGACAATGTTCAAACCTTCACATTTCAAGATGGCTCTTTCTTTACACATCGAACGAATGAGAATAACGGGCACTGAGAAATACATTCTGTGAGCGGATCGACAGCGAAAGAGTTTTCAACCGGGAGACCATTTTTAATTAAAATCCAATTTTGCCTACATCGGGGTTCAAACCAGCTAGGACAAGCGTCCAATGCTTTCAGACAAGTTCTCTATCCATCTAACAGCGGTGCTTTTCTTAGTCATAGGATTTCGACCTATTCAAGGACATACAACTTTTTTTTCTAACAGACTCTCTGAATACCCATTACCCATGAGGACTTCTAGACGTGAAGTCGTCTCATTATAAACATATTTTTTGTTAATTACGACCTTGTAAGGGAATAATGAGTTGGTGAAAAAAAATATGATACCCCTTCACAGTTCGTTCATACCTTAGCTATTTACTGCGTCATCAACGTACGAAATTGAATAGATCTGTCGAACTGGACAAATACTGTTTATTCCGACATCAATGCGTATATGGATGTATGTTTATAATTACTTTTTATTTTATCTTTTATACGAAAATCATTTGTAACGTCAAACAGAGTTTATTGATCCTTACTCCACGATGCTTCGTTTTGATATATGTTGAAGACGATGTTAGAAACCACTGTGATAAAAGGGTAAAATGTTCTAAAAAATAACAGATTTATAATTTATCCTTCTGTCACAATGGTGTCTATACGATTTCTTGGTGCATTCCTTCCCTACATGTAATGGAGAAAAGTCAGAAATACTAAGTCAAAGATTTACAGAACACATGCCGTTATCTTGACGAGCAATTTCTCCTTTTACCACAATATTTTCTGGCCTATCAGAAGATTATTTTCCAATTTCACCAAGGGTTAAAGGCATTAATGTCATGCTGTTGCTTTGAATCAGGAAATCCTTCCTATATGAGCAAATTCATAAGTACATCATGAGGCAGAAGACTTTGAGTACAGAACAACTTTGACAAAAGTATCGATTGCTCTCTAAGAGCAATATCAACGACCTCATCAATAAATTGAATTTAACTCTTTCCCAAACAATAACGACCTTTGACGACTTTGTTGCAGACGACTTTAGAAAACATTGTGGGAGAAGGAGAAATTGCTCGTAACGAGCAATATTTTCTTTTCCCACAATGTTTTCTGCCCTTCAGAAGATTATTTTTTCGAATTCATGACATTTTGAAATGTCGTCTGGAACCTCTTTCAATTTAGGACAGTCGAAAATTTGTTGTTTGGGAAAGGGTTAAAAGATCACTAGCTCGTACGCAGATGACATTTTGATATAGCTCGAGGAAATAGAAGTCTAGACAAGACTTCTATCTAATAAATAGACACTATGCTTGGTCTGTTTCTAAATATATGATAATGGTGTTATTTCAACGGTTTCCTATTTGGATCAGGAATATTCGAATTACAACCAGGTAACATTATCATTACTTGTAATGGTACCAAATATGTCAAACAAAAAGTTCTGAGAACTCCCACAGAGCCGAATATATGGCGGACCGCCATATTCTCTTTCCTTACTTCGTTATAAGTGTTTGTGACCTAATGGAAACATGTTCTGTTCAGTGATAAACCTTGCAGGATAACCGATAAAACGTTACCTGATGATTTGACTGTTAACAAGGAAATTGTCAACACATTCCTTTCAGAAAGATATCTACTGAAAAACAATAGAGAGTTAATATGAAGATTTGTTTCATACTGAAAGGTTGCCAGATTTTGGGGAGGGAGAAACTATCCTTTTTGGGTTAACCCTTATGCTGGAACCGACTTCATGCTTATGCAAACAGGTTAGATCCAGGCTAGCAGCCAAGTAAATTGGCGGCTGGCCTGTGATCTAACCTGTTCGCTACCCTGAGTATCTACACAAAAACCTTTTTCTAGAAAATTACCTGGCATTCTTAGTGTTAAAGAGGCGGTATTTTCAGGCGCAGAACTTCCGTGATGTATGGATGTTCACTTAGATAAACTTTCAAAGATATCAGTATGCCATTCTCGTCATGTGATTTTTGATTTGACAACCAAACCTTTAATAATGTCATGTTGCAAGGTACTACTTTATTCTCCTAATGGACGGACAACGTTCTATTAACAAAGTAACCCAAACCCTTTCATCAAATCCTGATTTATCCAAAAGTAAGGCACAATCGTCGCGAAATTACAAGTCAAAGAATGTAAAATAATATTTCCTCTCACGGTTTTAATTATAATTATAATAATACTAATGAAATAAGAAATACTTCATTTAACGATGGAAGATATTTGACAATTTAAACTGACAATCTTCCATAAGACCCTCAACACTGAACACTACTTGGGCCTGGCCGAGGCGTCCTTGCTACCGAATTCACCACTCCTTCACAAAAACTGCATCATTTACTAAAGTTATACAGATGGTATTAATCATACATTACCCTTTCGTTCTTATATGAGGTTTATTCGCTCCAACATTATTTCAATAACGTTGCTATGCGTGGCTTATGTTTACGGAGGAATACACTTAACTTGAGTATCCATCCATACGGGATGGCCAAGCAGAAAAACAATGAAACAGAACCATCGAAGTTATGTAAGTCAACAATGACACCACCTCTCATGAAAATGCAAAGGTCGTGACCTGGATTTGCACCAACACGCAGGGTGTGGGGCATGGGGTTTCAAGCTCTGTACCCAACCAACTTCTAGGTCCCCATTCAAAGCCACAACTGTCATTTGGTTATTGATATGGAATAACCGTATAAACTGCCATGTCATGTTGGCTAGGATTGCTGGTCATACCATCAGGGATAGGTTACAATGTATTCGCATCGCACCATTAGTTAAATTACAGTGCACGGTCATTATAGGCGCAAGCGGAGAAAGCCCACAGTCGTTTAGTCATTCGGTGGGTAATTTGACCGATAATCATCGCCTGGGTTCGGCTTTTGATCTGGTAATGATACGAAAGGTCAAACCCAATCGTATCTACTCGGCAATCCCCGTAACAAGTCGGTAGATATACCTCGTAGGCAGTACATGAATACACCAGAAATCGTGGGGTAATTCGCCTTATTTCCGGCGGCTAACGCAAAATGCACACAGGCACTAAATATGTATTTAAATACACACAGATTGGTTATACATCATAATTGAATATTTGTTTTTACCCTTTTCATTAAAGATGACCATATCAACACATCTTTGATTCATATTTTGTCAATCGTATCTACTCGGCAATCCCCGGCTTGTGCCGGGGATTTCCGAGTAGATACGATTGCAAACGGACATGCCCTTCGTTGCTGACCTACTTTCAAAAATGGCTCCCCATTGCCTCCGAGGTTATCTTAAGAAATGGCCGAGGTGTTCCGAATGGGTAAAACCTTTATAACAATGCGTACTTCGTATTTTTGATGTTAAAGTTTGTCTTATGCATTTCTTTTTCAATCGGTATTTGTCATTTATGTAAATTCTATGCACGTCAAATGACCATATTCTTGTTCCTCGTATAGCATCGCCGCAACTGCTTGATATTCTTTCCAAATCATCGATTTCTTTCCAACATAAACCTTATTAGAAAAACAGAATTCAAAGTTTTGTATTCTCTCATGTACAGTGTGTACAGCAGGAGGTATACATTGAGGAACTACGGAGCTAAAGTAACACGTAAAATTATTGACTTTTAAAACTTTAAAATGTCAAAACAGGTAAAACATGTGTTAGTAGCAGAATATATTCATAGGACGTGCTTATTCCCCAGTGTATATATCACCGACATGTAGGCCTATTGTTAGCATGGAGGTGCCTTAAGACATAGACAAATGCGGACAAAGAATTTTTCCCCAGTGGGGACTTTCAACATTATTCAAGATATTTCACAGTGGTGTATGACGGATACATAGTATCGTAATAAATTTTAACTCCTCAAAACGTAGGGAAGGTTATTGGTGAAGCAGAGTACCAAACTGAAGATTCATGTGTTTCAAGCCAGACACGCCATCGGCAGAGCCAATGTACAACTGGTGAACGCTCTCCCGCACCACCATAGTGCTGATGACGAAATCAGCTGCACAACTTCCGGTTTAGCGTTTTTAGGGAAGAACTTTGAGAATTTCTTTTTAGCATTTTCAGACAGCAAATCAAGATTCTAAAACCATAATTCAACCCTTATTTGAACTCGTGTTATAAAAACCAAACAAAGAGACACATTCAAATATTTGGAAACGGAATCCATTGGCTGATCGCCACGATGTGACTTAAATAGTGTTGAAAACGTTGTTAGGTTCCAATCGGATCCAAGTGCTTGACTTGTTACATAACCACGCATGTCAATGTCCAAAAAGAAGGTAAATACATATAGCAAGCTGGTAATGAGTTGTAAATTCTCACAGTTATTTCAGCGTTTATTATGGAATTATGTCATGTGAATGATGTCATGTTCCGTAGGTGTTTCTAATAACTCTGTTGTCTGTTAACCCTCATAATAGTGCTGGAATCGACTTCGTGCTTGTGCAAACAGGTTAGATCCAGTCCAGCCGCCAAGAAAATTGGCGGCTGGCCTGTGATCTAACCTGTTTGCTACTTTGAGTATGTTTCCTCATCACAATTTAGAAATTAAGCAGATATTGCAGGTTTTGAAAAGCAGTCCTCTCTATTAATGAAATATAAACCTAATAAACAAGCCAATAAAAACTGCACGCATATAACGTTAGGATACTATCTTCAGCATCTGTTTATCGCATGGGTTTTGATCTATTTTAAAGGTTCTCCCTTGGTAATTCATCAGGTATTTATCGAGATTAAATAACGCACAGGGGAATGCAGCAAAGCAATATGCGTGAATTCAATAAAGCTTTCGCAGTGATTATATCGAGTCGCATTGAAAACTCACAAGAGACATTATACGGGTCATGAAATTTGTCGTGAAATGAGACTGTATTATCCCTTTTATTGATGGAACCGACTTCATGCTTTAAGCAAAGAGGTTAGATCCAGGCCAGCCGCCGAGTAAATTGACATACTTCATGTTTTCACATATGTCCAGTACTTGGAGTTATTATGAGAATTTACACGGTTATTTTACTTATAAAATGGAATATTATAATCTGTAAAGATTACAATATATGTATACAAGAGGTTGTCACCTTTAAGTTTTAAAACAAGTAGTTTAAACCATTTTCTAATCATAAGTTTGTTACTGCAAAACCATTTAAATTATTTCTTTTAACTTTTTAGCAATCCATTTTAATCAGAGCATTAGTTCAAAGTTGTAGACATCTTGAGCACAACCAAAGCTACACAATTCCTTTTGAGCAAATAGAAGTGGAATGCATAATATCAAACGGCATTACAAAAACTTGCATTATTTCAGCGACACTTTATTTTGACTTTCAATTTTTCTCTTTCATGAATAAGCACATTTAGTGACACAAACATTGGAAACAGCACTGGGTAGTTGATGCAATAGGCTTTGAAGAAAATATATTGCAAATGTGTTTATTATATATACCAAGGTCAAACAATTTGAATGCACATATGAATCACCAACAACTGTCATTTTAGAAATAACCGGTGTTTGTCAATTGCAGTCTGATGACAATGGAGAAAAGATTTCTGTTTGATATGCTTTTTATGACTAAGATTTATGAGGGAAGGGCATTATCAAAAGCATGGAAGCATTAAATCGAAGACGTTTGTCATGCATGAATTCCTCCAAGGAAAAATAAATCATACACGAAATGTAAACCATTGTTTTCTCCATTGATATTCCTTCTTACAATCTGTACAAATGTAAACGTTAGTGTAGTAAGTAGCTTGGGAAAGCAAACATTCACATTGTTTAACGAAGCAATGCTTTTCTGCTTGTATTCCATGGTTAAGATAGTAAGATATAACCAGATAGTTCTCACTTGTCTTTAAGGATGTTCTCGGTAGTTTTTTTCTGCGCACTTGATCTGCGCATCCAAGGGAGATGATAATCTGTTACCGAAGAGGTAGTAGTCGGATAAACGTTTTTGTTCGGATACAATTCACTGTATGAAATTTCTTTCAAAGAATTATCATTTTATCCATAAAGTTATAAAAGGTTATTAACATTATAATATATTTCTCATGCATATTAAGCCCCAAGCTTCTATTTTTTCAAATTTAAAGGTTTTTAAGTCGCTTTTGTAAATGTTTCTGTAAACTTAAATTATTTCATGTCCTGATTTTGGATCATCCGAAACTATGCCTTATCTGAAAAAGAGGTACGACGTACTTTACTTCGAATGAATGGGATTTGACTGTAGTTAGTTTTGGATTTGGTGTGAAATTTATACCGCCTAAATTCTAGAAACAATTATCAGGGATGCAAAACAGGTTGATTAAAGTCTAGCATTCACTCCTCTGAACAGCAAGGTACCAGGTGGGTTCTACAAACATATTATTAAACAATAATTAATTATTACAACGACATGGCGTTTGGATGATTACGCCGCCATTCTGGCACCTCCTTATTAAAACATCTAATAGACCTACATTGCATGTATCCAATTCTTGACCACTGCTTTGACACAGGCATATGGTTCTCTGTCGCAAGCATGAACGCCTGAAGATTTGAGAGCTTACCGGGTCACAAAAAAGGTCAAACAAACACCAAAGGTTAAACATACATGTACATCAAAGGTCAATCACACATCACAGGTCAAATATACATCAAATCCTAAACATGTTAGCAGCAATTTGATGTCTCTAACACCCTGGTTGAGTGACAAAAGCATTGCAACTTGTAAGCTAAATCCAGGCCAAAGAATCTAGCCCTGGTCCCGATCACTCAAGCATGCGTGAACTGTCGCCCTAGATTTAACTGGAATATTGTTGGAAACTTTGTTAAACAAAAAGTTGATAACAGTTTATGAACTGGGGGAGGAGGGAGGTAGAGAAGGGAAAATTCGAAAAGGATGGGGAAGAAGATGAAGATTAGGAGGAGAAGGGTGAGGAAGAACAAGCCAATAGCACCACAAAGGGATTATCTGATTGTTCCAAAACAGAATTAAAATATATAAATCAATTCAAATGAGGATAAGAAAAAGATGCATTTCCTGTATGGCATTGCATTGACAATAATGTGACGGAAGTGCACAACCTCGTTTTGTCACGATGGTGTGTGAAAACACTTCAAATATAGTTGCGGGAACACCATTACACCATTTATAGGCTGATGAAAATATGTGAAGAAATGTGAAGACCAAACAGCTCTACTTAACACTTTACCAAACAATAATGGCATTTGACAAGTTTTTTGCAGACGATTCTATGAAACTTTGTGGAATAAGCAATTTCTCCTTTTTTCACAATGTTTTCTGCCCTATAAGATTTTTTTTTTCAATTTCATTACATTTTGAAATGCCGTCTGCAATCTTTTTCAATTTTGAACAGTCGATCATTTGGTGTTTGGTAAAGATTAAGGTCTCCGTTTGTCAAGCTACGGTCAGATATTGATATCGAGGTTCAGCTTTGGCGTCAAAGGCTAGTGGTTGGCTGGTAAAATCAGCGAATAACTAACTGTCAAGCTGCTGTGAAAACGGGGTATCGGATCACATCTACCGTCATCATAACAGATTCCGCAATCACTGGTGACACAAGTCGAAACAAGGTTTGAAAGACTTTTTTTTTTTACATATCTAATAACTAATGTCTGCGTTTACCTATATGCTTATGTGTCTGTTCGTGTGTTTGTCTCTCTGTATACGCGCATGTCGGTGCTACATGCTAATGAGTCTGTGTATGTGTTTGTTTATGTGTTTGTTTCTCTATATACGCGTATGTCTGTGTTTGCTTATATGCTTATGTGCCTGTTTATGTGTTTGTCTCTCTGTATACGCGTATGTCTGTCTTTGCCTATATGCTTATGTGTCTGTTCCTGTGTTTGTCCTTTTACCATATATGCAAATATTTATTCAGTTGGTATATAAGTGGTACATCTTTAAACAACTTTTAATGTCTGATGAATTTCTACCTATGTATCTATGTTTCTGTTTGTTTCTTCGTAAATGTCCATGTACCATATGTGTCAATATCTATTCCATTGGTAACCTAGATGTACATCATTAACTGACTTATATTGTCTGATAAATGAAGCATTATGATCTCACTATTACCTGTAGAGAGTTATGCATTTACCTTCACCAAATACTTGAAATAACTTACATTTTGATGTTAGAAATTGAGCAGAATTAATACTGAACCGTATACCGGGTGTGGAAAATATTGTTTGTAGTGTATTGTATGTATTATAGGCTTGAGGCCTATGATATTAATAAAATTATGTTATGTTATGTTATGTTATGTTATGTCTATAAGATTGTCCAATGGTCGGTTTATATGTCTGTCTTTAGCTCTGCTAAGCGTCTGTCTCTGTCTGTTGGGGTGGGTGGGTCTGTGTGTGCAACTGTTCGCTTCTGTCTCTGTGTACATATATCTATCTGTAAGACTGTTATGTTCCTTTATGTTCACATTTGTGTATATATCTCTGTTTATTTCTAAAAGATTGCCTTATTGTCGATTAGAATGTCTTCCCCTGGCTATCTGCCTCTGTAAGCATACCTATGTGTACGTGTTTGTCTGTTGATGTGTGCGTGTCTGCGTGTGCAACTGCCTGTCTGTCAGTTGGTGCGTGTGGTGTCATTTTCTTTCTTTCTAGGACTGTTTTGTGTCTGTATGAGAACTTTTGTGTCTGTATAATTGTACGTTTGCTTGTTGTTTTTTCCCTGTTTATTTCTATCCATTGGATATATGTCTTCTTTACTCATGTCTGCCTCTCTCTGCCTGTTTTATACGTGTTTGTATGTGTGTCTACCTTTGATAATCTATTCCTCTTTTGAATACCGGTTTCACTCTGTCTTTGAATGTTTGCCTGTCTCTATTTTCTCCTTTATTTGAATATTTGTCAAACAGAACGTGTCTCTCTTAATGCCCGTCTTATAAATGTATCACTTCCCTTGTATTTCATAATTGTGATCACATTTAGAAACAATTCTAGCAATGTGTGTTGAAAATTATCTTATTATAAGAGTAAAGTATTTCAAATTACGATTTCAATTGTCATATGAAAGCTATTTTGAAAATAAGCAGTCGAAAAAAAAAACATATTTCTTAAAATTACCCAGTATTCTAAGGGTTAATAAGTCACATAGACGAAGCTGCATCTTTAGATCCTGTTTTTGCTGCCTTCACTAGAAACGAACTTGTGCGTTATTCCGTACCATTAAACCCTTTCCCAAACAACAAATTTTCGACTGTCCCAAATTGAAAGAGTTTGCAGACAACATTTCAAAATATGATAAAATTGCAGACTAATATTCTTATAAGGCAGAATACATTGGAAAAAAGGAAAAACTTCTCTTTACGAGCAATTTCTCCTTTTCCCACAATATTTTCTGCTCTTTCTGAAGAATATTTTTCAATTACATCACATTTTGAAATCTCGTCTGCAAACTCTTTCAATTTTGGACAGTCGAAAATTTGTTGTTTGGGAAAGGGTCAATACAGTTATGAGATTTGTTCCACAGGTATGCTTTGTTGCATCTCTGTATTCTATCACATTAACCAGCAACGCCAGATTTATGCGTCTTGCAGCAGACGACTTTCAAAAAGCATTGTGGCAAAAGGTGAAATTGCTTGTCACAAGCAATTTCTCCTCTTGCTACAATGCTTTTTCGATCTATTTACATATCACAACGTCAGAACTGAATTTTTCGTTTAAAAATATTTACAAAGCTTTTATGAAGTCGTCTCCTCCAAGAGAATAAATCGAAAAAGCAGAAGGTAATGGGTCACTGTTGCTTGTTGTTAAGAAGGACAGTGCCATGCAACATAACACATTCGGATGACGTCCGTTTCAAATATGGATTTTCTCAATTTAACCTCGAAGCATCTATCCATTTACCTATGGGAGTGCCCGCCTACTTTATCGAGTTAAAATGATGTGAAATGGAGCCAAATAGGATAGTTTTCACGCAATACTTAGCCTAGATCTACGTATGCACAGTGTTGACATCTGTAGTTGATATTTATCTCGCGTTTACGAGAAAATAAATCTCTATAATAAATAAGAAAATCATTTCTTTTCAATAACCAAGTAAGTCCTCATAACGAGTTAGTACATCTTCATAACGAGTAATCATTTCTTTTCAATAACCAAGTTAGTCCTCATAACGAGTTAGTACATCTTCATAACGAGTATTCATTTCTTTTCAATAACCAAGTAAGTCCTCCTAACGAGTTAGTACACCTTAATAACGAGTAATCATTTATTTTCAATAACCAAGTAAGTCCTGTTAACGAGTCAGTACACCTTCATAACAAGTAATCATTTCTTTTCAATAACCAAGTAAGTCCTCATAACGAGTTTGTTCATCTTCATAACGAGTAATTATTTCTTTTCAATAACCAAGTTAGTCCTCATAACGAGTTAGTACATCTTCATAACGAGTAATCATTTCTTTTCAATAACCAAGTAAGTCCTCATAACGAGTAAGTACATCTTCATAACGAGTAATCATTTCTTTTCAATAACCAAGTAAGTCCTCATGACGAGTTAGTACACCTTCATAACGAGTAAATATTTCTTTTCAATAACCAAGTAAGTCCTCATGACGAGTTAGTACACCTTCATAACGAGTAATCATTTCTTTTCAATAACCAAGTAAGTCCTCATGACGAGTTAGTACACCTTCATAACGAGTAAATATTTCTTTTCAATAACCAAGTAAGTCCTCATAACGAGTAAGTACATCTTCATAACGAGTAATCATTTCTTTTCAATAACCAAGTAAGTCCTCATAACGAGTAAGTATACCTTCATAACGAGTAATCATTTCTTTTCAATAACCAAGTAAGTCCTCATAACGAGTTAGTACATCTTCATTAAGAGTAAATATTTCTTTTCAATAACCAAGTAAGTCCTCATAACGAGTCAGTATATCTTCATAACGAGGAATTATTTCTTTTCAATAACCAAGTAAGTCCTGTTAACGAGTAGGTACACCTTCATAACGAGTAATCATTTCTTTTCAATAACCAAGTAAGTCCTCATAACGAGTTAGTACACCTTCATAACGAGTAATTATTTCTTTTCAATAACCAAGTAAGTCCTCATAACGTGTTAGTACATCTTCATAACGAGTAATCATTTCTTTTCAATAACCAAGTAAGTCCTCAAAACGTGTTAGTACATCTTCATAACGAGTAATCATTTCTTTTCAATAACCAAGGAAGTCCTCATAACGAGTCAGTACATCTTCATAACGAGTAATCATTACTTTTCAATAACCAAGTAAGTCCTCATAACAAGTTAGTACATCTTCATTACGAGTAAATATTTCTTTTCAATAACCAAGTAAGTCGTGTTAACGAGTCAGTACACCTTCATAACAAGTAATCATTTCTTTTCAATAACCAAGTAAGTCCTCATAACGAGTCAGTATATCTTCATAACGAGTAATCATTTCTTTTCAATAACCAAGTAAGTCCCCATAACGAGTTAGTACATCTTCATTACGAGTAAATATTTCTTTTCAATAACCAAGTAAGTCCTCATAACGAGTCAGTACATCTTCATTACGAGTAATCATTTCTTTTCAATAACCAAGTAAGTCCTCATAACGAGTTAGTACATCTTCATAACGAGTAATCATTTCTTTTCAATAACCAAGTAAGTCCTCATAACGAGTCAGTACATCTTCATTGCGAGTAAATATTTCTTTTCAATAACCAAGTAAGTCCTCATAACGAGTCAGTATATCTTCATAACGAGTAATCATTTCTTTTCAATAACCAAGTAAGTCCTCATAACGTGTTAGTACATCTTCATAACGAGTAATCATTTCTTTTCAATAACCAAGTAAGTCCTCATAACGAATTAGTACATCTTCATTACGAGTAAATATTTCTTTTCAATAACCAAGTAAGTCCTCATAACGTGTTAGTACATCTTCATAACGAGTAATCATTTCTTTTCAATAACCAAGTAAGTCCTCATAACGAGTCAGTACATCTTCATTATGAGTAATCATTTCTTTTCAATAACCAAGTAAGTCCTCATAACGAGTCAGTACATCTTCATTACGAGTATTCATTTCTTTTCAATAACCAAGTAAGTCCTCATAACGAGTCAGTACATCTTCATTATGAGTAATCATTTCTTTTCAATAACCAAGGAAGTCCTCATAACGAGTCAGTACATCTTCATTACGAGTAATCATTTCTTTTCAATAACCAAGTAAGTCCTCATGACGAGTTAGTACATCTTCATAACGAGTAAATATTACTTTTCAATAACCAAGTAAGTCCTCATAACGAGTCAGTACATCTTCATTACGAGTAAATATTTCTTTTCAATAACCAAGTAAGTCCTCATGACGAGTTAGTACACCTTCATTACGAGTAAATATTTCTTTTCAATAACCAAGTAAGTCCTCATAACGAGTCAGTACACCTTCATTACGAGTAATCATTTCTTAATGACGAGTTAGTCCTTAGTAGATAGTCATTACAATATGATAAAATCATCATTAACGAGTTCCTGAAAATAAATGATTAGAAATGAATAAATGAATGGACTTTTGTTGTGCCGCGCAATAACTTTCTAAATAAAAAACGCAGTGGTTATTGTCCTATTCATAAGAAAGCCTTTCACGAAAACAACCTACAGTATGTCTATTTCTATCAGCTTTCCTCAGGCATTATAATATGAAATGTAACAAGCCATCTGATAGGTCAATGAACTCGTCAAAGTTACATACCAACTCGATGTAACGTCTTAAGGTAAGACTTGGCTAATGAAGAAAAGCCAGAATAACAAAATTAAAGATTAAACAAAGCAGATGCCATTTTAAAATCAAGTTTCATATTATAAGAATCTTTCCTGGATTAAAATTTGTATTTGGCAACTTCAGTTATGAAATTCTAATTCTAATGTGAAAATCAAAATCTAAAGGGAGGTAATTAATGATATAAATAACAAAATCGTTGATATTCAATTTGTAAATATAAATTCAAAATCAAACACATTTTGAAAATTGGCTCGGTGAATGTCTCGGTGAATGTCTTCGAAGAGATGCATATTTCATGAATTACATTCAAACTTATCCTTTAACCATTTCTAAAGGTTTGGATGAAATGATGGTTTGTAACCGGAAGAAGAAGTTAATTTAGAAACCATTTTCTCTTGTGTCGATTTCTGACCAGTTAGATAGAAACATCTTTCGTTTCCTTACGAATCAAGCACAAATGAATGATTCTTTTGCGGTGTCGCCACCATCTTTTAACACCATATTCGCTTCAAAGCAGATAGTCAAGTTACATTTGTGGTGGCAGTAATCAATCCCATAAAGGAAGATCGACGTGAGATGTTTGTGATTAAAAATGAGGTTTCCAAACAAAGCCGTATGCTATCGTTGGTAGTTGATAGTCGTTTATAGAAACGTTACAAAGAATAAGATCGAATACCTCAAAGGGGGTGAAATGAATTGATTTGTCTTGGAAACGAATATGATATAAAACTTAATTAACGGAACTACATCACACGTTATGCTCTGATGGTAACAAACGTTAATATGGTAATTTAATCAATCCTTACCAAAAAATGATGACAATTCTTAAATTAATAATTCTTAAATTGCTGAGCATTTGTGTTTTATCTGAAACATTGAAAGGAGTTGTCATGCCTTTCAGTGCTTTGATTGCAAACGCTTACCCGTTTTGATAATTTCTCTTATGGGTCTAAGATATACACATACACAGTCGGACGTTTGTAAGACCTACATAATAGTTATAATCTAAAAAAAACTTTGCTTACATTGAGTCATTTAATTCTGTGTCATTCATTACGAAATAAACCATCAACATTTTGATTGCAAAATAAATGTGCTGTACCTGCAACACATGATTACGAAAGGGATGTGTATGCATAATCTAGTTTTTTGTTATAACTCTATTTATATGAGATTCTCCTTATAAAATACTTAAATCTGTGATATAGTCCTTTCAAATAAGTCCATGTTATAATCGAAGTAAGGTTCGTGTTTAAATGATTTCGCCATATGTCGTAATTCTTTTAAGGAAATCGATAGTTTAATTTGTTTGTGTGTTGCTTTATTTTTTGAAAACTCGTTATTCTTTTTAAAGTCATATTTCAATGCTCGATCATAATGAACGAAGGAAAACATATCTAACTGTTCACATGGTTATATTCTTGTATCCAAAAGTCCATTTCTCGAACGACTTTCACAGGGCTGGTGATTATTCAGGCCGTAATTGAAAACAAAACATGTTTATCATACCTGTACCTTCAAAGAACGTTTATCATAGTTGTTTAATACAGATACTTAAGAAATAATTGTCAACGTTTGGCATAAGACCACTTCAAATCCCGCATTATATATGACCTTGTTAAATAGTTATTTATTGCTTTGTCAGTCCTTTTCTGTCTTTTTCTGTCTTATTTGGTTTAGTTTTAACGATCCGTGGTTGTTTACAGATAGTGTCGCTCGCTTTTAATAAACTACCACACTTTTATATAAACAGTCATGTTTTATGTGGAAGATTTATCACTAAACTCGACTATTTCATGAAGTGTATTTGAATGAAAATGAAACCAAGAAGAGAGCCGTTAGAAAACATATCTGTATCCTCAACGGTCAAGCTGGTGTTGACATTAGGGAACGCGAACTTTACTTACAGCACACCGCCTTGTACTTCAAGCTTTATTGATACAAAAGGCCATATGCCCATCATAACCAAATAAGATGTGGGTCTAGGAAAACCCTACTCGAGTATCTGCAGACAATGCTTGAACAATTGACTTTAATCGGATAAACAACCTAAATAGGTCAGCACGAACCCCAAGGTCTTGTCGATAGTTCGACTCCATCATCAGGGAAACTGGACACCTACGTACTCAATAGGTCATCAAATCCTCCCAAGGGATCTAATAACGACCAAATGCCATTTGCCCTTGTAGACTAATGCTCAACGATTTCTGCCCGCAGAGTAAACGCGAAATGATCACGTTCGGAGCGTCACGTGATATACTTCCACGTGACATTTTCCTCGCCCAAAATGGCGTTATTGTGACCGGGTACTTCTGGGTTGCACATGCAGTATTTAACCCTTAGAATGTTGGATAATTTTCTAAAAAAATAGATTTTTGTTGTGTCGTCTTCTTTCCAAAACCGTAAATATTTGCTGACTTTTGATGAGGAAAGATACTCAGAGTAGCAAACAGGTTAGATCACAGGCCAGCCGCCAATTGGTTGGCGGCTGGCCTGTGATCTTACCTGTTTGCATAAGCATGACGTCGGTTCAAGCACTACACGGGTTAAGTAGCCCTTTCAGATTATTTTGGTTTTCGATTTTTTGTGCATAGTTTGACTGATAAGAGACTGATAAGAGATGACCTGGTAGAACACTGCTTTGTTTTCTGTAAAGATGAAAAACTTGATAGTCATTTGATAAAGATGAGAAGTATAATATTTTACGGAGGAATTGAAGGTTAATCGTTATAAGGAGTTGTGAGGAATGCCATCAGGATTGATAGGCATGTAACGGAAACTTCACATGATGTATAGGCAGTTCGGTATAATTGGAATTGCGTGTCATGGCTGGTCCTTGAAAACCATATAGGACATCATTAACGCTGCCTTCGTTTCAATAAACAAGCGTCTTTAATTGTATTATTTGTTCTCCATATTTTGTACACCAGAGTATCACAGTAAAGTGCAACCAAAATGAAACTCAAAATGATTATACCCACCAGAGAGCGGTACTGTTACTTGTCGTATAATAATTTTATTGTTTAATATTGTTTGATATACAATTAAAATAAGTTATTGAAAACAAAATTACTTCAGTAAACGTGGATTTATCGTTGTGTGTACAGTTTATATGCGGTAGATCTAAAGCGAGATGTCATGCTTTGGGATTAAGTTACACGTTGAATTTACTATATTCAAACTTTGAAGAATTTAAAACGGTCTAATTCTGCTTCCAACGACTGTTCTCAAGTCACAGTACGGCTGTTGTTGAGTTTTGAAGAATCTGATTCATAACTCAATAAATCAATCAATCACTCATTCAGACGAATAACACATCTATCAATCAAAGTGATCAATACAACTACCAATCAACTTGTCTAGCAACAAGCAAACATAACAATCAATCAATCAAGCAATCAATCGGTTAATTATTCAATCAATTAATTCAGAAGATCAATTGTAGCCAATCTCAGACTGTAACCAAATATGATTGACATGTCTAGCGTATTTTGATTCTCGATAGAATATCATCAATTTGTGATCAGTATGAATTAAACGAGTTTCCCTGTCGGTTTCGCCCTCATGTCGACGGTGATCGCGTGTTGACAGTGTTACTTGGTCATCTAAAGTTCGTCAATTAATGGCATTAGGCATCACGTGTTTGACCTTGCATTTCCTAGATATCACGCGACTAATCTAAAGTTTAAAAGGTCTCTCTGCCATATGCAATTATCCCTTTCGAAATGATGAAATAAAATGATAATAATATGGAAAAGACAAAAAGTTCGTCAAACTCCCAACAGTGACCTCCCGTAATGCGACTGATCACTGCCACCACAAATATCACGTGACCATCTGCCTAGAAACAAAAATGGCGTTCAAAGATGGCGGCGACACCAAAAAAAAATAAACCATTTGCGTTTTATTTGAGGAAAAAACGATATATTTTTGTTATATCTAACTGGTCAGAAATCAACTCAAAAAGACATAGTGACTATTTTATCAACTATATCCGGTAAAAACTAGAAAACAAACAAACTTATAAACATCACTTAAATTCCATCCAAATCTTAATGAACATCTTGTGGTGGCAGTGATCGATGCTGCGTAGCAATGGGACATTACTGTGAGGAGTTTCATATTTTATACAAACCTGAATTTTTAAGAAATGAGCAAATTCGCGTATTCTCATAATATGCATGCTCTAATAAGGTGTGTGAGGGGGATCTTGTCTGCTGCAGTCACTTTTTTATTCAGTTGTCGCCCTTTTGATTGACACTCAAATAGGACTATGTGTTTTCAACTATGCTTGTAGGTTTTCTCCACTGTTCACGTTCAACGCACTGAAGTCGAGAAATATTTCGGTAACATTTATGACAAAAGACCGAGATTTTATGTTCACTAAACTTTCAAAACGGCTACCTACTTTATGGATTTGATTACTCTAGGAACTATGTTTAGATTGCAGTCATATTATAATCAAATCTCAACGTTCTTCTATGCATTGTTTACCCATGTTTTAACCAAAGAGGAGAGAAGCCTTATGTTTCGTTAAAGTACTCTAACCACTAGACTATGCCATGGAGTATTTATGTTGGAAGCACAAACAAATCAAGAGCACGGTTGAGCTAGCGTTCTAATATCTACCTATAAACGTCATTGTCGCTGTGGATTTTGTGACAAGGCAAACCTAAAAGCAAAGATATACAACAATTAAAAACATATTGAATCATGAAAAATTCTGTAACACGTATACGCCATTGTAACAAGTAATAGCCAACTTTGTCAGAATGATTTTTTTAAACACATTCCTTCCAGCGTTACAAAGAATATTTATGAAGGAAATGTAATAGTAAAGAATACATCTGATGGGGAAAATGATCCTTATAAAGGAAACAATGAAACCATTCTTGAAATACAAGATCAGTTTCATAGACAGTTTCTACATCTCTAAAAAGGTCTAATGAAAAAAGGAACGGGTGTCGCGTTTGATAAAGAATATAATTGAAACCCGAAGAAAATCCGGTTACGATATCCAAGGGAATATTCATGTGACCTAGTAGTTAGAAAACAGGGTACCGTTTTACTAAACAGTTTACGCTTAAGATTTGCGTAAGTCTAAAACAACAATTCCGCTTTTATCCATATTGGGCAAAGCAATATTGCAAAGTAACACATCATTGGAATCGTCTCTCCGAGACGCTTCCAATGACGTGTCACATTACAATATTGTTCTTTCATTGAAGATACTATCCATGTTTATCAATTATGACTTACGCAAATATTTTCCGTAACTTGTTTAGTAAAACTGTACCCCGGACTCGAAATAACGAAAGCCCTTCGGATCACATAATGTTAGTTGCTGTATTCTAATTTCCAGTTTCAAGGTTGACTAACAAATGCCGATGGTTGCTGGGTTATAGACGTCTTAAAGAGAAAAAAAAGAACAAATTACATATTTGTTTTAGATATTTAAGATGACTGGGTGATGGGGATAAAATGACTAGGCGGATTTTGCAATAACGCTTTAAAAAATTGTTGAGTTGAATTAAAAAAAAGTCGTGCAATAACACACCCTTTTGATAGAATTTGAATAGCTATGCATTGATTTTCTTGCCTGAAATATGTCAATTTCATCTTTTCCACAAATGAAAATTAAGAAAAATAAGAAAGAAAAAAAATGAAAAAAATCTTTCTTTTAGTTTTAATGAGTTTGCAGATGTGACTGAAATGGATTTGAATCCCTCTGCAAATTACAGATGTTATATTTCATCCAATCATTCTTCTTATTTCTGTACTCTTCTGCATCAATCTGAAATGTTACATCTACATTTTCTTTGCTCTTTTGCTCTAATCTTCTCTATTTCTTTCAGATATCTTATGTTTTCTCACCATGGTTGTACGTGTATGATTTGTTACGTGACTACGTATATGTCTGTTTATAACACAATATGATATTGTCATGACCAATGTTGGAAATTATATGCTAATAGAAGGGGAGAGCTGTAACTTAGTTTAAGAACTTGTAGCTCAACCCATTTGCTTATTATGATGTGTACTGAATTTCCACATTATGACTATGTATATTTCAAAATATGTTTAAATTAAGTAGTTGAGTCATTGTACGTTCGAAATACTGGTAAAAACTGTAAAATATTGCTAAATACTGCAACATACTGCGAAATACTGCACAATTCTTCAAAATACTGCAAGATTTTGCTAAATACTGCATAACACTGCGAAATACTGCAAAACACTGCAAAATACTGCAAAACACTGCAAAATACTACAAAACACTGCGAAATACTTGGAAACACTACGAAATATTGCGAAATACCGCAAAATACTGCGAAATATTGGGAAATCCTGAAAACCAAAATGGCCAAATCCTCGCTATGATAATCAATGCTTCAGTTGAAAAGATATGTACACTTTTGCACTCTGTGACGCTACAAAAAGGCAGCTTTCAAAAAGCATTGTGGCAAAAAGAGAAATTGCTGTCGCAAGAAGCTTCTCCGTTTGCCTGTAATGCTTTTTCAATCTTTTCACATATCACAACAACACTACTGAAAGGTTTTTCACATGTTTATAGTTGTCCGCATTCCCAATAACAAAACATTTTTTGCGCTCTGAGAACACAGCATCATTTTTTTGTATTTTTAATTCATTGGTTTGTTTATTTAAATGACCATTATTAAGGGGAATGAACTGTTGTGAAGTAACTGTAGTCTTCCTTTTCGTTAACGAAAAGAACCGGGCCTGTTGTCATATGTTAAACCTTTCTTTTGTAGGATATCTGTTCAATACTCCTACAGCAAAGACTATAAAAATCCATTAAAAAGACAGAATAACTTGTTGCACAAAAACACAAGACTTTTTGTAATGAGTTAACCCTTTCTTTCACAGATACGTAATAAAACAATCCTAGAGCATAAACTGTCAAAAAGCATTTAAGAAAGATTACACTCTTTGAACCTAACATTTCTCTTACTCACAGCTATATTACGTAGTAACACATTAGAACAGGTAAAAGGATGCTGTTAGGGAGTGATACATGTTAGGGTCTCCATTTTCGCTAACGCGAAACCAGGCTTTGTGAGATACGTGTACGCTTTCCATCACAGATATGTGTTAAAACACGCTTTAAGCAGAAAGAAATGAGAACGTGCGACAACACTGGTAACATGATAATTCGTTTTCTATTTCCAGACGTTCAAACCTAACGATGAATAATTCAACGATTTTAGAGGACGACAACGGTACCATGAACGCGGAAAACGGTCAGCAAGCATCGTTTTTAACCCCTTCCGTTCTCTTCATATATAACGTCTATCTCCTCACCTCCTTTGTGCTCGGTGTCACCGGAAACGGCCTCGTTCTGATGGTGTTTGCCAGGTTTAAAGCGTCCACATCCACAGACTGGTTTATCATATTCATCACGATCTTCGACTTCATCTCGTCAGTCGTCAATGTACCCGTCTACTTTACCTTCACTTCCGGTCGCTGGCAGAAGATCGGTAGCGACATCTTCTGCAAGCTGCACATGTTCGTGAGTCAGTCCGTGGTGCTCTCATCGACGTTTCTCGTCTGCGGGCTGGCTATCGAGCGGTATCTGAAGATATGTCGCAGGAATGGGTTCAAGATCAGCAAAGCTTTGGCCCTGCAAATCTGTATAGCGATATCGAGCTTCGCGACTCTCCTGTCGGTTCCCTGCTTCGAAATGTTCAAAAACGTGCGGGGACAGTGCAACGCAAACCCCTTACTGAAGGGCGTGTTCTTCTACTATCTGATGGTGTTGTTCACCTACATCTTGGCCTTCGTCATCGTTACGTACTGCTATAGCCGAATCTCCGTGGTCGTGCTGAAAAGCGAGAGTAATGTCAACAAGCATACTAATGGCACCGCCCCGGTGTCGAATACCGACACCAACACCGACAGCTGGTGTTGCGTCAGCGTTAACAGGATCGGAAGAAGTAAAAACAAGGTGGCGCCGTCGTCTTTCGCGACTCTTTCCTCGTCCAATCAAACGCAGCCGGAATCCGACATGTCTTCTGTTAGGACCAGTAAAGGGAATGTCGAGAAAAACGCTTGCCGTCCAGAACGGTCCTCAAATTTTCTCGTTGTGCCGCAGGTTTCCAAGGGAACCAAACTTTCCACGTTGTCCCAATCGGCCGAGTCAAGCGTCTCCGGGTTGAACGGCTGCAGCGGATCAGGGTCACTTCGGCGTAGCGACAACTTTACGCAAAGCGTTTCGGTGAGACCGATTACTAAAATCAACCAAGGGAAGAGAACGACGAGGGTGACATTCGCCGTCTGTTTAATATTCATATTGTCATGGTTACCGCCATGGATAGCCTTCTGCGTGCTCAGCGTAAAGGAATTGAGGGCTGTCCCGAATATAATTATGTTCGGATTGTTTGGCAAAATGACATACCTATTGAACACGTTCATGAACCCGATTCTGTACCTGACCTTAAACCGGAAGTTCAGAAAGCAGACCGGAAGCTTGCTATGTTTCTGGAAGAGGCAACCAGGCTAATGTCGTCGAACGTAGACCATGGCGTCAACGTTGTGTTAGTAATTAAACGATACCCGAATCATGTGTGAAGGAAGATGACCGCCCAAGATATCTCCTTCTTTGATGCATAAACACACCCTGAACTCATCCCGAGGCTTGGACGTTTTGAAAAAATAAAAGAAAAATACGTGGGAAATGCATCTCCGATAGAAGAAGAGGTCTTCATCTCAACGCTGTAACAAATGTAACGAGCCGAGCAAAAAAAGTCTTAAAGACACAGCCATATCCGATCAGTGAGAGAAAAACTGTCGTCCTCTGATCAGTTCAGTTGTCTTTTCATATACCTGTAAGTTCTCTTTACATGTAACAGTACATAAGGGTACCGTTTTACTAAACAGTTTACGCTTAAGATTTGCGTAAGTCTAAAACAACAATTCCTCTTCTTTCAATATTGGGCGAAGCAATATTGCAAAGTAACACATCATTGGAATCGTCTCTCCGAGACGCTTCCAATGATGTGTCACATTGCAATAGTGTGCTTTCATTGAAGATACTATCCATGTTTATCAATTATGACTTACGCAAACATTTTCCGTAAGTTGTTTAGTAAAACGGGCCCAAGGTTCCTTAATTCGCACAATCGTTCCGAGAACGTTACACTGTTAAGCCATTTAGCGTTAATAAAGTGACATCAATTCCGACCATGGGAGTGGTTCATATTCATGTTGTTTACGATTTTAAACAACGCAATTAGTTAGCTCTGGCCGAGTTAAGTGGCAGCTGATTCTGATTAAGATCATATTGTAAGTGGTCGTTATCTCTTTTATTCACTCAACCGGTTATCCCTTTCCCAAACGACAAATTTTCGACTGGCCCAAATTGAAAGAGTTTGCAGACGACATTTCAAAATGTAATGAAATCGAAAAAGATTCTTCAGATAGAGCAGAAATCCTTGTGGGAAAATGAGAAATTGCTCTTAGCGAGCAATTTCTCCTTTTCTCACACTGTTTTCCAGAGTCGTCTACAACAAAGTGGTTAAATGTCGTCATTGTTTGGTAAAGGGTTAAAGCGTTCATCAATGGAGTCGTATCCAGTGCATTTCACGTGGAAATGTTTAGGTCATCGAACATTGATTCTCTTCGACGGTTAATGAAGTGAATGAAGTCAAACGTGACATGAATAACACTCTTTTCATTGTTCATTAAGTCAGGAATACCGTTTTACTCAAGATTTGTGGATAATATCTGCGAAAATCAAAATAAGTTTACATGTATATGGATATCATTTTAAATAAGAGAACACTATTGTAATGTGATACGTTATTGGAACCGTCTTGGTGAAACGATTCCAGCGATGTTTTACTTTGCGCTAAGCTTAACTCACTATTGAAATAAGAGGGAAGGTTGTTTTGAACATACGCATTTTACAAGCCTTAAATATTTAGTAAAACGCTACCCTGAAAAATGAAGGAGCCTTCGTGGCCTCTTGAAAGCGCTAACCCTAAAAACAATAATGATTTCAAAATAAAAACAAAATCAGACAGCAAACTGTCGTCAATCGGTAATTCGGATGCTCTGAAAGGCTGCGATAAGAATATTCACCGCAAACCGATCCAACAAATCGACAATGCGTTAAAGCTGCTGTATCATTATCTACATAAATACATGCAGCCTTTAATTTCGAACGTTAAGTATGAACACAGAAGTTAATTTGTATATCTCCTATAGTTCAATACATGTAATTATTCACTAATTGGAATACTACCGTTTATGACAAGTCTTATGTTCTGCATAATTTCCTTTTTATGTCAAACTGGTGTGTTTGCGCTAGTTATTTTCTAGTACACCAGAGTGTCGTTTTACTAAACAGTTTACGCTTAAGATTTGCGTAAGTCTAAAACAACAGTTCCTTTTATTTCAATATTGGGCTAAGCAATATTGCAAAGTAACACATCATTGGAATCGTCTCTCCGAGACGCTTCCAATGACGTGTCACATTGCAATATTGTACTTTCATTGAAGATAATATCCATGTTTATAAGTTATGCCTTTCGCCAATATTTTCCTTAAAGTTGTTTAGTAAATCGGTACCCTGGTGTACTTGTGCTAGCTATTTGCCAGTACACTTGTATTAACCGTTGGACTGAGTGTAGGAACTTGATAGCATGCGGCCCCTCTCATCATGGTTTCAATTTACGGTAACGTAAGGTGTCGAATTTCCTGAGAGGAAGTCTCCCAGCTGGAATGCATATGGAGATGTATACGGACCGGAAATGTATGACCACAGAAACAAAGGAATATCATTTGAGTAATGTTTTAGAGGATGAAAACCACTTTTTGTTTGAATGACCACTTAAGATAGATACATGGAAACTATAAATCTATACTATAAAATACTATTTGGTAACACTCAAATAGGATAACGTTTTAGCATTACTCAAAACAGAAAAGTGTACCCGACCTAATAATTTGGATACATTTAGTTCTGAAAGATTTGAGAAACGTGATGAAATGTGTTTTTAAAATCCATATTGTATACTCATTTAAGAAATATTCTCTCAAAAAGTTGTACGTTTTTAAATCAATATCAAACATTTTCATCAAAGATCATTTATCATTTTGTCGGAATAATGTATATCATATAGTTAATTTGTATTAAATGATATTGCTTTAATCACACCCATAGAGTATTGAATGGTTTGTATTACTAGATGCCTTGAGATGTGACTCGTATGATCATATGTTGAAAGGGACATTTCTTTTTACATGGGGGGATATGTTACCTCTTTTGTAACTTTTGACGACTGATCATCATATGTAAAAAATGTTTTGTATTATATGTGTGTTAAGTCGGGCATGCGCACTGTACTGCCTTTTCCTTCCTGAATAAACTTTAAATATACGGGAACGTTCTTGAAGTCTTGTTTTCGTGTGGACTCTACTTATACAGTTTTCAAGGGCATACAATCTGGACGGATTTTACTTCTTTGAGATGTAAATTTAAAAAATAATTGCTTTACGACACAAATCGCTTAGCCATTTACCATACACTAACGACAGTTGACCAGTTTGTTACAGACGACTTCGTAACGAGCAATTCCTCCTTATCCCACAATGTTCTCTGCCCTATCAGGAGATTATTATCCAATCGTTTTCACATTTTGAAATGACCTCTGCAAACTCTTTCAATTTGGGACAGTCGAAAATTTGGCATTTGGTAAAGGGTTAAATTGTTCCCCTGTTGTTTACTGTATATCAGACAGACGTTCGGACTTAGAGTATTTGTGTGTCAAAGGGTTGTTGGTCAGTTTATATTCGTAAATGCCAGACAAGCGACCCTGTGTCTATCCTTCGCTCTCTCTCAACTTTGCATGTCTGTCCGTCATATAGACAGACAGACAGATAGACAGACAGAGCGATAGACAGACAGACAGACAGACAGACAAACGGAATGTGTGTCACTGGGTTGTTGGTAAGTCTATATTCCTAAATGCCAGACATGTGACCCTCTTCCTTGCGTGATACCAGTACATTTAAGCACCGTGTGCATTAACCAATGTCAGATTTGATTCCCTAATTTTAATTGACGTTATGGACATTTCCTCTCGATATGTCTACATTTCATTTGCTTCTTCATTTCGTTATACAGTGAACCCTCGTTTATCCGAACACGTCCGTTCCCAACAAAATGTCCGGTTTACCGAATAATCCGGACTAATGAAGCAGAGCATGTTCAAATTGTCGTCCGTCCCAAATTGAAAGAGTTTGCAGAAGACATATCAAAACGTGATGAAATTCAAAGATAATCTTCTGATATGGCAGAAAACATTGTGGGTAAAGGAGAAATTGCTCGTCACGAGCAATTTCTCCTTTACCCACAATGTTTTCAAAGGTTGTCTGCAATAAACTGGTTCAATAATTCCGTTCCCTTACAATTTTGTTCGGATTGCGAGACATCCGGATAATCGGTGTCCGGATAAACGAGGGTTCACTGTATGTCCCTATTCCACGTACAATTTACAGCCAGACTCCGTCAGATCCAATTAACAACGTAAAAGAAAATGGAAATATCTTTGGTCAAAAACTACAAATGTATGATAAGCTCAAGAAGTTGGAGAAAATAATAATCTGTTTGTTATCTTTACTATTGAGAAATGGCTGGTAACGGAGTAGACATTATTGGGCACTTAAAGCCCACCTTCTAACGAAATCGAATTTTGTAACTGACCTTAACCTTTTCCCAGACAATAACGACATTTGACCACTTTAGTTTAAACATATTCTATTCAATGAAAAGAACACCATTATATACATTACAAACAGTTTTGTGAAACGGATTGGAACGAAAGCTAAAAGCTTATAATGTTCCTCTCCTTAATGGCCACACGCAGGTCGTTTGCAATATAATAATGTTAATTATTATTTGCGTATTGATGTAATACAGTGAAGAAATAAAGCATATCTAAATAGCATTAAAATAGTAATGATAATTAAAACAACAAATAAACATTTGGAATGACGAGAAATTGTTGTAACCAATACATGAGGCTGTTGATAGATAATGCAATAGTATCTAACCACTTTGTTGCAGACGACTTTAGAAAACATTGTGGGAAATGGAGAAATTGGTCTTAACGAGCAATTTTTCCTTTTCCCACAATGTTTTCTGCCATATCATAAGATTATTTTACAATTTCATCACATTTTGAAATGTCGTCAATTTGGGGTAGTCGAAAACTTTTTGTTTGGATAGGGTTAAAAGAGGTTTGGTATCGGCGAGAATTACTGTGCATAACGAAACGAGATGCAACCAATTTTGTTACATGACCTGCTTGTTTGCGACTGCTTTTAAACTTATACGAACATCTAAATATACAATGTAAAGGATGAAAAAGCTGACCAATTTCAACAGTTTCCGGGTTTGTGCTTTTGATAAAAATGTAGTTCTCACCTACAATGACCTATGTAATGCACCATTTTGTCATACGAATGTGTTGTTATATTATGTAAAGAATTTACATTTATTTCCGGATTTAAAATAAGTCGAGAACATGTCTGGTTCGAAAAAGACATGCGGTCATGTCGAATTCGAGAAATCGAGATTCGACTATATGTGCTATGGCAGGAAAGGGTCACAAAGAAACAAGTGCTTCCAGATATCAATGCCTGTGTCCTAAAAGAAAATATGACTTTTTACTTAAACTTAAACCTTTACTTTTACATATACTTAGCTGAGTAAAAAGATGAGCCATGTTCTGAACGCCGCTCTTTTAGCAAATCATAATATGCAATATACGTCTGTTTCCTTGATAAAATAAGACGACTGTTTATATATCGCATTTGACATTTTCATCCGAAAAAAAAAAGTAAATCGAAAGAAGCCTTGTAAGAAGTACTATGGAGGCTTCCGTATTATGTCAGATGTGTTTTGGTATGGATAAACCCAATACGTTCAGACTGGGAAGCCCTTAAGTATCAAGACTTCGACAGGACATTTCGAAATCGCAAACACAATGGTGTTATGGCTGTATACACACTGTAAAGAATTAAAAAGCAATGATGCCAAGGCTGTATACACACTTTGATTGATTAAAGTGCAATGGTGTTATGGATTCAAATCAGGTTTTTCTTGGTAATCGTTAAAGTAATATCTTTGGGAAGCCATCTCCATGTCAATACACATTGCGCTGGCAGAGATCTTATATGATACCCTATCACTACGCCTGGAAGGTCGATCTCGAGTAATTGAATATATTGTTACGAACCTATGGTTTCTATTATGAACATAGCTCGCAACGAGAAAAGAAAGATAACCAGCAACAAGTATTACAAACAATAACAAGTTTATTTGATGAATTATAATAGCAGAATGATTATAATACCTGTGACAATCACTTCAAGAACTATGATTAATAAATCCACAGATCCTTTCAATTGTTCTAAGCTCCCCTAGTAACAGTCACTCCAAGAACTATAATTAATAAATCCACAGATCCGTTCAATTGTTCTAAGCTCCCATAGAAAATTCTAACACTAAGTGATGAAGCAGCAACACTCTGTTAAATCACACAATTTTCACAATAACATAGATCAAGTACTTTTTGATAGCATACTAGTTTTAGTCACACCAATCAACTCATTGGTTTCTCTTTTATAACCCTATAGAACTTTCTAGTTGCACCCAGTAAACTTATTCTTGTTAGAACAATCTGGAATAGCTTTAACAATCAAACACACACACACACACACACACACACACACACACACACACGCACACACACACACACACACACACATACACACACACACACACACACACCCACACACCCACACCCACACACACACCCACACACACACCCCCACCCTCCCACACACACCCCCACACACACACACACACACACACACACACACAGGGCCCCTATAAAGCTATGAAGATTCAGTATTGATTTTCCGGACCCTTCCAGTTACTTGTTTATTATATAATAATGTTTCTAGAACATTAAAGAATTAAACATCTGACAGAATCTTCCTGATACTTATTTGTTTATTTTGATTAACAAACATGCACTAGAAGATACTAGGAGAACATGATAAACACCTAAATATAAACATTCTACTCCCTTCTAGACCCTTTAGTGGGAATTCCAACTTCTATGTCACATAGAAATACGAAACAATCTCTCTCTGCAGCGATCAAAACAATAATGAATACAATTCATATGACAATATAACCGTCAGGCCTTCCCTTTCCCGAATCCGTCAGGCTGCCAGGCCTATCTTTTCCCATGTCTTGATCCAAAATCATTCCATTCAAGCACGAAATCATCTAATTGATAGTTTATTCTCCGGAGAGATGACACCAAAAACAACTGGCTTAAAGAAGAATATCTTTATTAGAACACGTATCCCATTTCTTGCGGGGTAATCATAGCAAAGAGTCCATTTGCTTGAAAACTCGTTTAACAATGACTGGACCTGGTTAAAATGGATCTTTCTTTACCATTTGCGTAAAGTGTCGATTGGGATGAGTCCCTGGTGAGTACATATACTGATCTCTGGTGATGATTTGTATATCATGTGCATTTAAGCCCATATCACCGATACATTTGAATAAGCGCTGTTTCAAGCGATATTCATTCTTCTGAACAGAGCTGTATACATTTTAAAGAACTAAAAACGATATGATTGTGCTTCCAACGCCTATTCTTCAATGGTTATCCTATAACAGTACAGCTAAAGTGCAGTTTTAAGGAAGTTTTTGTGTCGTTTGCTTTTCAAAACATTAAACACCTGCTTAATTTGACGAGGAAAGATACTCAGAGTAGCTAACATGTTAGATCACAGGCCAGCCGCAAATTTACTTGGAGGCTTGCCTTGATCCAACCAGTTTGTATAAGCATGAAGTTGGTTCCAGCACTATGAGGGTTAATGGATTACAAGCTTCAATGTCTTTCTTTAAGCTGCCGTTACCCATCTAATAGCTTTTAATCTCGTGCAATGCTATGACATTTTAATTGACACGGGAGACGTTCTAAGCGGAAGTAATAAATGGTTCAATCGATGCATGAAAAACAATTATGTCTGGGATTTGTCGTTTGCGTCGGATTTTGTGCTGTGCATGTTTGAAGAAAAAAAATGGTAAGGTGGTAAACTTGTAAAAAATACGGAAAGAAAAATGACAAAATATCAAGAATTATAATCAAGTTATAGTGTCAGTCATCCTTTTTCTACTTTTCAAGGGTGTCAAAGTCGATTGTTCGTTCTGCCCGGCTTGTCAAAATGCCTTAACAGGAAACTGATTTTATGGAAATAATCTTCATAACCATATGGGGACAGGTGCAGAAAATGATTTTTTGGACGATTTTACGGCCTTACGGACAATTATATCAAAACAAGATTTCCCAAACCCCTGCTCTTTGGACTAGGCTCATGACTAGTCCCTTAAGACAATAAACTTCTTATTTTTGGCATTTCATTAATTGTTGTATCTCGGAACAACGTAACTGTAAACAAAAATAGTATCTCTCACTATTTTCTCTCATAATAAATCGCTTTACAGTCCAGCCATACAATCTCTAATCACGTCCGTTTTTTGTTGTTGTTGTTTGTTTCTATCAAATATACACATTTGTCTGAAATACCTGCCCCTTAACATTGGATAAGATACTTATGGCTTATAGTACAACAGAAACAAGGCTATGAACTACCTATACAACTACTTTAAAAGATTCATGAGCGTTGTTGATGTATGTAGATGGTCATGAATATACGAGTGCTTAAAATGAAATATCCGAAAGTATTTTTTTTATTATTATTATCATTATCATTATTATTTTTGATAGTTTAAGAATAACCTTTGAGTATATGCTTCTTGGTTTTAACCACTCGCTACCAGAGTATCGCTTCTCCTATGCCTTCACGTCGATGTGGGAAAATATACGAACAATACTTGTGCAAGGGACATGAATTTTAAAACACTCAACAGCGCCTAGTTACTGTTGCTATGCTTC
The DNA here is from genome assembly GCA_947846245.1 of Cerastoderma edule. Lineage (NCBI taxonomy): Eukaryota > Metazoa > Mollusca > Bivalvia > Cardiida > Cardiidae > Cerastoderma > Cerastoderma edule. The sequence continues at coordinate 21,300,322 of OX401419.1, forward strand.
ACAGGTCGACCATGCTTCACAACCTACTTCCAATATGGCGGTGTCAGCCTCTTAACCCTTTCCCACACAATAACGACATTTGACCACTTTGTTTCAGACGACTTTAGAAAACATTGAGGGACAAGGAGAAATTGCTCGTGACGAGCAATTTTTCCTTTTCCCACAATGTTTTCTGGCCTATCAGAAGATTATTTTACCAATTTCATCACATTTTGAAATGTCGTCTGCAAACTCTCTTAATTTGGGACAGTCGAAAATTTGTTGTTTGGGAAAGGGTTAAACGGCTATCGATTCGTTTGTAATTTGTCTCTCACAACATTCTGTCGTTACGACCTTGTCGATCGTATATCGAAGAGTGCTTTGAACTACTAGCGCAAACTTACATTTATAAATTTACTAAATCAAAATACATAATTCTTAGAGACATGAACTCTTTGTCAGTGCAAGACACTAGGTATAACAGCGAAAGAATAACATTTTATAATGCCACTGCAAGATATTAGACACAACAGCGAACGAATGACATTTCATAATGTCAACGTAATACACTAGGCATTACAACGAAAGAATAACATTTCATAATGCCACTGCAAGACACTAGGCACAACAGCGAAAGAATGCCATTTTATAATGCCACTGCAAGTTATTAGACACAACAGCGAACGAATGACATTTCATAATGCCACTGCAAGACACGAGGCATAACAACGAAAGAATGCCATTTTATAATGCCACTGCAAGATATTAGACACAACAGCGAACGAATGACATTTTATAATGCCACTGCAAGACACTAGGCACAACAGCGAACGAATGACATTTCATAATGCCACTGCAAGACACTAGGCATAACAGCGAAAGAATGACATTTCATAATGCCACTGCAAGACACTAGGCATAACAACGAAAGAATGACATTTCATAATGCCACTGCAAGACACTAGGCACAACAGCGAAAGAATGACATTTAATAATGTCACTGCAAGACACTAGGCATAACAACGAAATAATGACATTTCATAATGCCACTGCAAGACACTAGTCACAACAGCGAAAGAATGACATTTCATAATGTCAATGCATGACACTAGGCATAACAACGAAAGAGTGACACTTCATAATAGTAGTACACACTGGGCAAAAGCGTATTAGAGATTCCTAATGTCTTAATTTGATGAAGGGTTGGGGTATCTTCATTATTTTTATTTTTTATTTTTCTTATTCTTCTTTTACCACTTCTTCGGCCTCTTTTTTTTCTTCATCTCCCCCTTATCATCTATATATCGTATGTCCACAAATTGGACTAATGGTTTGGTACATTTCATTAAGAATAATTGCAAACTCTATTAGTGTTGGATTTTATATACCATCATCTACAAACGACTAATTAAGTAATAATTAGACAAACGGTAGGGGGCTTTATAAATGTCCATTATTTACGTGTTTTATATCCCTTGTATAAGACCGCTACATAGTAGGCTGGACATACATCTAAACTATTGACCTTCAAAGTAAAGCTGTTAATAGAGTCCTTCTTTTCGTGTGTTTAGAAATAGATGGGTTTTCGCTTGTGTAACGGAAGGTCAATGGACAGAAGAAAGAAAAGGAAGAAAATCACACTCTCTTATGTAGTTGCCAAATGTCTGTTGCCAGATTCCAAATTGTACAGCGTACAAATGCTTAACTAGCAAGACCAGGCATTGAACTTTAACGCAAAGGCATCGTGGAATCAATAAATATGTTTCACAAAAACAAATAGATAGGAAAAAAGAAGTTCAGAATAAGAATAAGCCTCTCTCCGTTAGGATCATAGTTGTCAATGAGAACTGCCTCTATGTCTGCTCGAGGGGTGGGAGCTGGATTCAAGAAAAATGAGAAATGATGCATCTCCAGCGACATCCGAGAATAGTCTGGTGTCTTGGTGGCACCCATGGTCTTGTAACATACTTTTTACAACAGAATACTGAATTCAACACCCGCCGCACCTTGTTAAAGAATCATTTATAGCTTAAACATGACAAGACACACATATATGGTTGTGATTTGCAGTTATATTTATACAGAAATTAAATTGTAATCTGATTCTTATAATTAAAATATAATTTGATCCTAGTAACTACCCGTTGACTTACATTCTTTGTTACACCACTTATTACAGCCGTAAATTGCAGTAACTCGATCCATGATTCGTTATAGGTTCTAATACAGAATATCACCCCAGACCCATGTTTCAACCCGTAAGATATGTAATACAGAACCAGTCATAACTTCTCGATTTCGAAATCGACAGTTGTTTAAAAAATATATATGCCTGCGAACGACATAGATGTATACACGTTAGATCTAAGTTTTCATGAAAAATGTCAATATGCATTGTAAACCTTTTATCTGTCTGTATCTCCTGTGTTTCTCTCTCTGTATTTCTTCTCGTTGTCTTTTTGCTCTATTAAACAAATTGTTTGTCAAGTATGTTATGTGATATTGTAAACAAATAGAGCAATAAAAAAAAAAAAAAAAAATGTTTCAACCCGTGAACAAGCTTCTCGTAACACATGACCAAACAATAAAGACAGTTAACCACTTTGTTGCAGACGAGTATGGAAAACTATGTGGGAACATAAGCAATTACTCCCTTTCCCACAATGTTTACTGTCCTTTCAGAAGATTATTTTTTAAATTACATCACATTTTGCAATGTTGTCTACAAACTCTGAATTTTAGACAGTCGAAAATTTTGCGTTTGGTAAAGGGTAAAATGACAATTTGCGCATTTGCAATTCAAAAGAAGTAAGTAATGTCTTGTTTGGCTAAGTCAGGTGATCAAATGTATATGCATAGCAGCGATTGTGTCGCTATGATACAATGTAATAACCCTACTGGCAGTGGGTCCTTTTTCTCAGCGGTTTGCCAAGAATCTCATATCCAAGAGGGATGGGAGACGGGAGTATTAATCATCAGACCGTTAATTAATATTTGAGACTATTCAAGGAAGATTTTCCCTAACAATATGAGGCAATGGCGGGATTGGTCTTTGTATCTCGTCCTTGCGTTGTCAGAATTGATAACGAGAGTCCAATGACAAACATCAGACATCTTTAATAGACAAAGACATCTGGTCGAATTAAGCCACGCTGGAAAACTATCCTTTGTTACAAGCACAGAACATAACTTTATCTAAACCTAAGTATAAACATGTTTACAATAAGGGTAAACAAATGTCAATGCGAAAGAAAATCGAAATAAAGTCCGTGTTAAAAGTGCAAGGTCGAATAACACTTTCCCATACAAATACTATGAGAGGGTTCTTTTTTATCATGCGTCAGAACATCATTAAAAGAGGTTTCATTCCGCAAATGCAAATCGGGAAAGGCGTCTTATTGCGCTATGTCGTTTAAAAACGAAAGACATTTCGTCCTTGACCCTATGAATGCTGGTCAATTTTCTAAAACTTGATTTTTTGTGTCGTCTGCTATCCAAAACTTTAAAGATCGGAATAATTTTGTAAAGGGGAGGATACAAAGAGAAGCAAACAGGTAAGATCACAGGCCAGCCGCCAATTTACTTGGCGGCTGACCGGGATCTAATCTGTTTGCATGAGCATGAATTCTGTTCCAATACTATGAGGGATGGAGGCTCTATTAGATACAACAACACCAGAATCGGCTCCAAAGCGCATCTTCCAATAACTAATCGGGTGTTGACATTGATTGGTGTGTTCTTTGCTTTGGAATAAAAAGTCCTATTCGATTGTACCGTACTTCAGGTGACATTACTGGTGGTGTTGAGGGTTACACCTGACCTCTATGCGATAATATATCGCAATGAACAGAACAAATAAACCTATTTAGTTCAAACTTATTCATTTTATATCGATTGTGAAACACGTTCTTACAACTTAGGTCGATCACTCTCGATTCTGCTTCCTGGATACATAACCAAATAAACCTTTTTGGGACATACGTTGGAAAGGCAATTCCGATATTTGGGGAGGGCTTCATTCCATCCCTAAATGAAGCAAATAAACCTCCAAAGATTCAATCACATCCGATCAGTGATAAACACTGTTGCCTGCTGATCGGTTATGTTGTCGCTTTATTTACCTACATGTTACTAAGTACTTAATATTTTTCCAAACATTTTCAGTAATAGTTGAATTCTTTTTCATAATTCTCCGAGGTTAATTTACGTTTTATTAAATAGAATAAGATTATATTAGTCACATTACATTGTTTTTGTCATATTTGTGTGCATTTAAGTAGAAGTTTGCTTCCATAGGCACTTAACTTAAGATTGTTTCAAGAGGAGGTTGTGTCCCTTTGGAAGAAAACATCCAAAATATGTATTGTGTTTTATATGAGGAGATAACTTTGAAATAATTTTTGTACATGTTTATGTATAAGACTTTGTTTGTATGTACGGAAGAGGAGAGGAAGAAATAGGAGAGAGAACGAAGACAGAGAGAGAGAGAGAGAGAGGTAGAGAGGGAGAGAGGTAGAGAGAGAGGGAGAAAGAAAGAGAAGAAGAGAGCAGTGAAAGAGAGATTTATCACGTTGACAATACATTATTTTGTAAACTTATTGTTTAAAATGACTGTATTTGTATAAGTCAAATAAAATTATTCTTATTCTGATTCTGATTCATGTTCTTTATGCATTAGGCTCTATTTTGTGTATACATGTTCCACGAATGTTACAATACATTGTATATTGTACGTTCGTGGTTCTATTTATGTACATGAAGAGGCTCGGATTTCTATGATAATGTTCCGACTTATGCTTGTCTTATCACGAATATGGGCGTAATGCAAAGGCAAATCATTAAAAATTTAAGATCATTTACTAATGTCTAAACCATTAATAGAAACAATCATTTCGTCTCTTTTCCTTATTAATTAAACAGGATATTTCGTTTCTTTGTAGTCTTGTAGAAATCCGGACGTCATTATCACATTAATGTCAAGGTATCAAATATAGCTTGGTAGTTACGATTATGGGAGAAAGTTATAAAGATATACATTTCTAGCTTTTAATGAAGGTAAGACCCTTCACGAAGAACTGATTTCAGTCATGAGTTCGTTATGTTTCGAAATCCCAGAAAAGCTGGTCGAGCAGGGTAAGAACCATCGGAGTATCGTAAGTCAGCTAGAAAACTACCTTTCCATAAGATTCAAATACCGTCACCGGGAGATAAACCCGAGAGAGGCCGTGTGATTTCGAGCTCTTGAAATGGAAAAGTTTTGTTGAGAGTGGTTTGACTTCGAGAAGTACATCTGCTGAGACGTGCTTTTGTCATATAATGTAATAACTTCAATGGTGCACAATATACACATGTACCACAACCTCATACGTAAGCACGTATGTATGTATATACAGAAAACCTCGATCGATTTAAAGGCACATAAAAGGAGATTAATACTTTATCAAACTACTTTATTTGGTAAACTTTGGGACAGATTCAAATAGTTATCACCTAAAAAACCCAAACAGCACCACTTTAACATGAAAGCCTACAAGAAATAACACAGATTAACCAGTTTAATAATTCAGATTGCGTGATACTTCACCCCTGACCTTGACAGTTGATACACAAATATTTGAAACGACCAATCAAAATTGGTTATTTTGAATATGTAAACAAACAGGTTGTTGATAAACATGATTGAATTGGAGACAACTGCATTTCAAGCACAAAATAACTTATGTTAAAGGAGTCTTTTTTAATAGGGTCTCAATGGATTGGTAAATTAATTCTCATGACTTATATGAACATTATAAAAAAAACTCCATATACTTTTTCAGCAATATATCTATCTATAATCGTCTCCTTTTATGTGCCTTTAAAGTATCTCACAGCATGATTATCAACAGGTTTTGAAATAATTCACTTTGAGACAGTCCGTATTGGAAACCAATCAGAATTCCAATGTTAAACGTAAACGCTTGAGTGAAAGGATGTCTCTGCATAAATGCCACATTGGTTAAAATATGCTGTCAAAAGATATTACATTTTAAATTTAATTACATTTCCTTATGACTTTGTCCACCGGAAATGTAATAAAATAGGTTTTGTATAAGTATTACATTTCTGTTTTATCACATTTCCGGTTGTTACACACACCTAGCCTTGTTCCTGAACACCCAATCTTTCATAATCCGCATTTTTTGACAATAACAAACGTTTGTCTAGATGTTTTTGTGGTCTTGTAACGTCGTAACGTAAAATGTGTATAAAGTTTAGCGTCAGACGCAATTTTATATAGAACATTTTGGTATGATTATCATGTTAAGACACCACAAGTGATCAGTGAATGGTATGTTTTTCCACTTATCACTGATCGGGTATGACTATTTATTTGAGAGGCCTTTTCTGCTTGAATCTTTACAGTATGAAAGCTCAGCTCTAGTTACTCATATCTCTTGGAATCCCTTGGTGGTGTTGACAGAATATGCCGAAGAGTTTCGAATGCACCAAGACGAGGTCTCGTGGAACTATTTATATTGTTATTCATATTGTTATCTGACCAGAACCCCTTGGTGACTTTGGCAGGCCACATTGACGTCTGACCAGGCTCATCTGAATTTGCCGAATATTTCCCAATGCAAAACGAAGTGTGCAACGTTATCTGAAAAAAGAAGACGAAAAAGGGAAACAAACAAACGCGAAGGATTCCTGTTTATTTTCACGACATCATCTCATGACTAAATGCAACACGATACGCAATTACAACATGAAACCCTGGCACGTGGGCATCCGTGTGGTAGAGACGTTATATTTCGCTATTTCTATCCCTGCACTGTCTCATTATCCAAACACATGAACGATGGTCTACGCGATCTCTTCCCAGAAGTCACTATTCCTTTTATATACACTGACAGAGGCCTATGTGTAAGAAAAGAGCAATAAGTCACTCTGTGTAGTGATTGTGGTCTACGCGTTAACTGGTTGCCCGGTGTCTACTGGCTCCACTGTGTTCCACAAGATATTCGATAGATGAGAGACAGGTTCCCAGTCTAATCTACGCTTGACAAGGTTATAGAATTAATAAGGCTGGGAGGTACATCGGATTGAATTGAATAAGCCAATGAGAATCGATATTCAGGTTAAATTGCGCATGTGTGTTCAATCAGTAACATTTCTTTTATCCACCATCTTTGTCTACAAGCTGGGGGCCTGCTTCGATTCGAAACATAGCGATAATACAACACCTGTTTGTAATTTTGAGACAAATTCAGTTAGGTACTAGGATATTTATTCCATAATAACAAGTGTTTGCCTCTTTTCTTAAATTCGGTGTTCTCTCAAATTAAATGCTGATGCCATATTCATGGGGTGCACGAACCGATTTGTGAAGTCTTAACTTTTCAGATTGTTCTTTTAAGATAATCAATTCGATTGACTGGTAAGGTCCTAGCTTGAAACGAACACGACCCCAAATCAGACCCAGACAAAAAGGCCTATATATCCCAAGATTGACACCAGAGCGTCGACCTCTGGATACGAGTGTCGTAATTCCCAATCCTGTGAGTACCGGGATCGAACTTGCGACCTATCATTGATCCACGTTCTGCGCGAGTACTGATTATGAATCCAGGAAGCCGAATAGAGAGTAATTTATCTTCGTTGTAAGAACTTGTTTCCCAATCTATGTTAAATAAATAAGGTGATGATTGAAACAAACATCAATACACCGATTGAAACACAGAAAATTATATATAGCTATGGATCTAGACCAACAAAACCACAGAAATCGAGACAGAGAACATTTATCTGGCAGGGCCCAGGTTCTAAACTAACACTACACTGAGTGAGACCCAGAAAGAAATGTAGAACCCCAGATTGTCTCCCGACTGACTTACGGAATGCCGATGGTTCTACCCGCCTTGACCTGCCCTTGTGGGCAGTTGAGTATTGGGTCTTCCTCCATCATTAAGAGTCAGGCATCGCTACATAACTGAAATAATGTTGATGTGATGTAAAACCCATATAAAAAAAAAAAAAGAACCCCAGATTGAAAACAACAACACCACGCTGAGCCCAAACTAGAATCTACAACACAACATGTGTCAGGTGATGACTCTAATCTAATCTTAACTACCTATATTTTATGGCATAATTTAGAAATTACATGTACGTGACAAAAATAAACATGGATCAACATTAAGATCATGATGTTATAGGGCTCAACCGAATACATACACATTAAATACAGTAGGGTTCAATTCCTAAGGAGACATGCGTAATGAATAAATTAAGATGAGTAATTCATAGTTTTACTAGATGCAGACGACAAAAGACTTGTAAATTTGTATAGACTTGGTCATGTATAATAATACTTTTTAATATCTTTTGTAGTGTACCTTGGGCAACTTAGTAAAAAATTATATTCGTTCTCTTCTTGTCCAATATTGGACTGTTTACAATTTCTTTCCTTTCGCTAAATAGTATCTGTTAACCCATTACCAAACAATCGCGACACTTGACCACGTTGTTGCAGACGACTTTAGAAAACATTGTGGGAAAGGGAGAAATTGCTTGTAGCGAGCAATTTTTCCACAATCCTTTCTGCCCTACTAGAAGATTGTTTTCCAATTTCATCACATGTTCAAATGTCGTCTGCAAACTCTTTCAATTTGGGGCAGTCGAAATTTTGACGTTTGGGAAAGGGTTAAGATAAACGAAGTGGTCTAACCAAAACGGTGTATATTTCGAAAGGGTTCGTTACTTCCTATACCGATGTGCAATATTACCGGATGATTACCCCATGCCCTGTCAATCATCCGACACGTACGTACTATATAAAGATGCGCTCGGCCAATGTGTGACCATCAAGCTGTAGACTGATCAACGATAAATAGGTAGGGCTATCTTGTATTCATGTTTGTATCTATAAGAAACACATATACTCCAGTAAGAAATCAAAGGGTCGTATAAAGAAGGTTAAATGATTTTCTTAATTAGAAACGCAATTTGAACAACATATGTGGCAGTTCGTGATTAGACGGTAAGGAGTTACTTTTCTGAACAAATGTGTTAATCATAGCAAAGAGGCATACTGTTTAATGCATTCAATTAGTTGGGTATAAGAAATACTTGTTTCAACATTTGTGACCCTTTAATTGTTTTGTTGAGTATATATTGTGGCTTGAATGTAAATTACCCCTGTACTGATGTGCCTCTCGCCTTATGTATCAATACAGTATATCTGTTAATCGATTGTGAGAAAAAGAAATATTATAAAAAGTGGTGTGGTGATATGATTTAAGTACACCGATTTTGCAATGCAATACATTAAAAAGAACTGGACCTAATTTGGATACAATCGCAAAAAAGGGCGTTCTACAATTAGAATTGCATATTCCGAATGACAAATCAGCACAACTTTTAAGCTAAAATGTTACCTGTTTTATTTGCATGATACTGTTTTATGTTTAAAACCTTACACATATCAATAAGCGAGCCATCGAGTTGTTTATTAATTCAGGGTAAAGCCCGTGTACTTATTCTCAACATCTCGTTCAAATCATCGCTCACGAAAATTGCAGGGGTTCGTAGACTGATCTAAGTTTTCATATCATGACGAATTGTCAAAAGTCCGAATGCTTGCAAATCAAATCTATCAAACATACTCCATTTGCAACCATAGCATACACTTCAACCATTATATCATGTTGCGTTCAAATTTCAACTCTCGCAGCCCGTTAGACAGAACCTCACATTCTATTTTATAAGATGGCGAATTATGAAAAGATCACGAATGCTTGCGAATCAAATCTACCGAACCTACTCAATGTGTGACCGCGACATACCATTCAACAAATATATCTGGCTGCGTTCAAACATTAACTGCTGCAGACTGTTAAACTTATCTAAGACAGGCAATTCGTTTTAAGAACTAGCGCTCTATGTACATCATATCTTGCATAGTTAAATGCAATCACTAATTTCCAAGTTTCACCATTTCTAAATATCTAACATTTCAGTCATCATGAGAACCGCCGCCCTTTTCTCTCTCTGCGTCATCATGACCCTCGGCCTTGCCCTTGGAAATAACTACGGTAGCTATGGTTACGGATACGTGCCCGTACAGACGTCATCCGGGGGATTCGGAAATGGATCATTGTGTAAGTATCTGTGTTAACACGGAACATTCATGAGCTAGATTTTGTTCTTAACCGTTAGGATAACGTTCTATAAAATTTCTGTGTTGTCTGCTTTCCAAAACCTTAAATATCTGCTTGAATTTGATGACGTATGATCCTCAGGGTAGCAAATTGGTTCGATCACAAGCCAGCCGCCAAATAACTTGATGGCTGACTTGGAGCCACATGTTTACATAAGCATGAAGTCGGTTCAAGCACTATAAGGGTTAAAAATCAAAACTCACAATCTGTGAATACTAGCAGTCCATTCTTGTAGGATTACATTATCACTTTATAAAAGCCTCATACGTTGATTTGGTTCTTTTGTAAAAGTAAAGATGTTTTTTTTTTTTTATTTCATGCATTGTCATTTAAAGGTGTTTATTCAAATAAGAGTAATGTTTTGAACATTAAGGGTTAAGAATTGTCTTATAGTACTTGTGTTTCTCATTCGTTGCTTTGTTCGCTTTGTTACAGTGATGCTGATTGGTTTCCTGTTCCTGTTTACGCTCCTGTTGAACAACAACAGCGGTCTGTTCGGAACCACTACCACCAACAACACACCCAATGTTGTCTTCACTTCCGGTTAAAAAGACTAGAATCACACGTGGCTCCTTTATAATGGTAAGCTTCGTCATTGACACAACTGTTGAAAATGAAATATCAAACAAAAGAAAAGTATCAAAGTTATGTGTGTTTATTTGTGATATGCGCTATGTTATATGTACATTGAAAATTGATATGAGGAATTAGAGTCAAAAACAAAGAAATGTTAGTATCCAAATTTCACATAAACACTCATACTTTAGCGTTGTTCAAGATTATATAAACAAACATCTTCATCAAATTTTCCCGATGTGGTTCTTCAAACTTGACTTGAGACTAATCAACTTTTGGGAGACCTTTCGGGTGTTCCCGAATTCAATAAATAACCAACTAATTTTTATAAAACGAGGTTATTCGAACAAAAGGTCATTGCATACGGAATCTACCGAATAATCTCAAGCTAAGTTGGGTGAACTTTCCCATGGGTAGGGTTTAAATAAAGTAACCTCGTTTGATAAAGTTAATGATTCATTGAATACCGTAACACCCGAAAGGTCTCACAAAAGGAAATGTGTCTCAAGTTAAATTGTTTGAACTGTACCAAGAGTATTGTTTATATGTTGCTAAGCCTATTCTGTTTATCTTATAGCTCCCTTTTTCTTTTCAGGTCACCATATCCCTGTCTATATCTGGGACCTATGTTAATAAATGACGGGAGAGGATGTGGGTGCTAGGGAGCCGGTGAAAGACAAATAGATGCAGTTTTTAAAACACTCTTAACCCTATACCAAACACCAAATTTTTAACTGTCCCAAATTGAAAGAGTTTGCAGACGGTATTTCAAAAGGTGATGAAATAGAATATTAATCTTCTGGTAGGACGGAAACATTTGGGGAAAAGGGGAAATTGCCCGTTAAGAGCAATTTCTCCTTTTTCCCACAATGTTTTCCAAAGTCGCCTGCAACAAACTGGTCAAATGTCGTTATTGTTTGGTAATGGGTTAACACATCATCTGTATAACAGCTGCATGTATGGGTCTTATGTATAAGTTATTGAAATAAAAGTTTGTAAATATCACACGTGTTATTATCAATTTGTGTTGTTTAAGACCTTTCAATCATGGTCTTTTAGATTTTGCAGTAAACAAGATTTTGTTTTAGACAGTTTACACAAAAAAAACCCTATCTAGGTAAATGTCCCAGTAAATATTCAAATGGTACATATTGTGACTAATGTAAGAAATACACAGGATACATTTAAACCTCATAGTGCCGAACCGACTTCATGCTCATGCAAAAAGGTTAGTTCAAGGACAGACGTCAAGTAAATTGACGGCTGGCCTGTGATATAACATGTTTGCTACTCTGAATATCTTCCAACTACGAACTTAAGCAGATATTTATGGTTTTGGAAAGCAGACAACAAAAACTCCATTTTTAGAAAACTATCTATCCAGCATTCGAAGGTTTAAGCAAAAAATAACCCGAATTCATAAGATGGCATACCATAGAACGCAATGATTAGAACCCGTTAGCAAATGATAGAGCACTTTTATCTAGACCCTTGCCTTGTGAGAGTCGATCAGAGTTTTCTGACCCATACTTTATTCTTTTACAACTTCAATTTCCTTTATTTCACTTATTTCCTATTACAGAGAACAAGAGGTGATTCATTACGAAACATTTATTTAACAAGGCAGTATACAGTGAAGCCTCGTTTATCCGGCCCCCGATTATCCGGATGTCTCGCAATCCGAACGAAATTGAAAGGGAACGGAATTATTTGACCAGTTTGTTGCAGACGACGTTTGAAAACATTGTGGGTAAAGGAGAAATTGCTCGTGACGAGCAATTTCTCCTTTTCCCACAATGTTTTCTGCCATATCAGAAATTGAAAGGGAACGGAATCATTTGACCAGTTTGTTGCAGACGACGTTTGAAAACATTGTGGGTAAAGGAGAAATTGCTCGTGACGAGCAATTTCTCCTTTTCCCACAATGTTTTCTGCCATATCAGAAGATAATTTTTGAATTTCATCACGTTTTGAAATGTCGTCTGCAAACTCTTTCAATTTGGGACGGTCGACAATTTGACGTTTACCAAAGGGTTATAAGTATACATGTGCATACAGACTGTTTATGTCTTAGTGTGTATAAGAACATGCTTTGCTTCATTAGTTAGGATGATTCGGTCATCCGGACATTTTTTTGGGAACGGACGTGTTCGGATTAACGAGACATCACTGTATATATATACATGTACTGTGTTAGTTGGGTTTCAATATGTCACTACCAGCTTGTTTCATACTGGGATTTAGACATTTTGGAAGCCAATCGTCCATATAGGCATGATTACACTTGCACATAGACACACACTCACCCATACAACACTACACCCCACAAACGCATCAAATATTTGGAAAGGACTAGCTATATATAATTAATTCAAACCAATCCTGTTATTGGATAAGCATGTCGTGGCCAAGACGTGTATATTTAGTGAGAGGGTGTAACATTTTGACCCAATAGATACCTTAATATTCCCAATTTAGACATGGCATGAGCTCATGTCATAATTAATGGTAAATCTGCTGGTCATGACAAACCCCCTATGGTGTATTGAAAGTCCCAGTTATCATCAATGTCCATCTGTCAGTATTCATCATTTGTATAGACATAGGGTTTTCCCCTTCTTAGTGAAAAAAAGCACTTATATCCCCTATACCCAAAGACAATATAAAGTGCTGGAACCGACTTCATGCTTATGCAAACAGGTTTGATCCAGGTCATCCGCCAAGTGATTTGGCGTCTGGCCTGTGATCTAACCTGTTTGCTAGTCTGAGCATCTTTCCTCATCAAAGTTAAGCAGATGTTGAAGGTTTTTGAAAGCAGACGACACAAACATCTATTTTCAGAAAAGTACCCAGCATTTTAAGAGCTAAGAATACACATGTTCCACTCAACTATCGACGTATAAGCCTTATCTCTGTCTTGAGTAAATTATACTCCGGGTTTTAAATATAATAAACGTCTTTTGACATATCTAGAACGCGAAGATAATCTCACTGAAGAACGAATTGGCTCTCGACCAAATCGTTACTACGCTGGCAGATGTAGGTTATACTCGAAGAAAGATACATTTGCTATATTCACTTTCGATCCCTATCCTAATACTGTTGGATACAGCAAAAGCTGTTACATTACTAGAAAAGTGTTGATACAGCGTTAAACACCATATGTGCTGCATTAATCGACCTCCAAAAAGCCCTGGACTCTGTAGACAGAAGCATGTTATTATATAAACTACTGACAAAATGGAGTAAATGAAAATTTGTATAACTCGTTTAAAGTGTTTCAAACAAACACATTGCCATGATACAAACCAAGTAGATGCTATAGATATGGTTTATGTGTTCATGATTATATCCCAGAGCAGGTCGTCACATGCAACATGGGACTAATCAAAATCCGACACAGACGTTGGGTCAACATACTAAGAGTGTGGCAGAGAATTGTTTATATGAATGACAGTCGAATTTCAGTAGCAATTCCAAATTATAATATGAAATGCAAAAACAAATATTTGTGTCCTGAAATCTAAACAATTTGATCATGGACAAACAAAATCCTTCTATTCGAAAACTGCTGTTAACATAAACTCTACCAAAGCAACCCTTTTATCCAAGGCTTCTGGAAACTGGTAAATCGAAATTACATAAAGACCCAATGAAGGACATACTAGACATTTAAAAATGGGAGCTTTACAGACATCTATCTACTCTCATCAATTTCTAAAGCAGAGCGATAATATGTAGCTCGATTTAGATTCGCTATTATCCCTTTACAAATAGAAACTGGCAGATATGTAAGTCTTCCGGTAAAAGAAAGTACCCATATGAAGCTCTAATAATAATGAAATCGAAGATGAACATCATTTTCCCTTAGAATGTCCAAAATATGACGACCTCAAACATAACCTTTCCACAAATACCCATATTAAAACCCCACAGTTTTATGACTTAACTGATGATAAAAAACTATATTACTACATTAATAAGAGAGTGAACATTTACCACCCTACACACACAAGTCCCTCGAGTCATGGTGTTTTAGAAATCTTTGGTAGTCTGTATGCCCACCATTCGCAGCAATAATTGCACGACACCGAGCCTTCATAGATATTATGTAGCGATGAAGTTACTGCTGAGGAATACCAGCGAACATTTGTATTACATCACAGGTCATATCCGCGATATAACACGGTCTGGCAAGACTTTTACTTTCGTTTTAAGTAAATTTTAATCATGCTCGATCGAACAGAGTGACTTTTGATTTTAGGGCGGGGATGTTAACCCTCTTATTATTGTTTGAATAAGTTTTTAAATCAAAATACTTATTTTTTATATTTTTTGAGTAAAGATTGTCATAAGTATATGCGAATGACAAACGTTTATTAGTTTTGTATTCCAAGATATTAACGAAATAGCAAGTGGACGTTTAGAATTTGGTTCAGTGTAATTATGATAGAAGGGTCGTTCATCCGTTCTTTCGTACGTATCTGCGACCAGAAACGTTTATTGCAAAAATCTGTTTACAATCTTATCAAGCTATGAGGGCAATATCAATAATTTCAATTATTTTATTCGGCAATTGATCGATCAAAAACTAGCATCAACCACCTTCACACTCTTATATCTACATACTGACCGTACAGGTTCGTGTCGATGAATGACGAATTACATAATGATTAGTCGATTGGGACCAGTTGAAAAATCGTTGTCGCAAAAGTGAATATTTCGTAACATCGTCGTCGCCTATCCTTTCAATGTTAACTCTTTACCACATACAGGCAACCTTTTTTATATTGAAGCAGACGATTTTAACTCTTTGTAAACATGTGATAAACATTTCAGTCCTGCTGTTGTGATATGTGAATAGATTGAAGGAAGCATTGTTGCAAAAGAAGAAATTGCTTGTGACAAGCAATTTCTCCTTATGCCACAATGCTTTTCGAAAGTCGTTTGCTGCAAGACGCAGACATGTGCTGTTGTGCGGTAAAGTGTTCAATGGCGGTCGGTTTTTCTGTGGCTTATGGTACAGGCTTGTGGAACGCGTTTGCCTATACTAAGTTGTAACGATTGGCTACCAAGCATGACTACCTTGAACGTAATATTTCATAAATACATGTATACCTGTTTTACACATCTAGAATATTGAGCACTTTCTACATTTGACAAAGTAGATCCAACCTTATGTAATAGACCACAGTTAAATGTCTTTTTATATAACTGTCTTTTTCCTGTTTCTTTTACAAATCTGAGCATTAAAACTGTCCAATTCTTTCAATACATGCATGTGTCAGTATAACAAGAAAGGAAACAGTAGCATCGATATACACTGTACATGTATGTTTAAAGGTTTCCCACTCCTGATGGAAAATTTGAAGTTTTTGCTTTGGTTAAAGAATACATTGAAATGTAGTATCATAAAAGTATTTATTATTGCAAAGGCATTCACCAAGCTACCTTTTCTAATTTGTCTGAATTTGGATTCATATCTACAAAATGCATATCAATAAATCCGAAGTAATTACCTCCCCTTTGCATTGAAATTAGAATAACAGGAATGAAAGGTGGCAAATAAATGTTTCAATCCATAAACAATTTTGTTATACAAAACTTCTAACAACATGTGTTCTGTTTAATCTTTGTTATTCTGGCTTTTCTGATTTCTCTTCACCAGGGATGGAATACCTAATGGTCACAAAGTCCTGAATTCAGGCTCATATACCCTGCCAATTGAGGTTATCTTGTGTAAACGGAACCCGTTTTATCTCCTATCCGTAAAAAAAACGTTTGAATATGTGACCCTTTATTTTTCTATGTTTTTTTTTTCAACGATTATTTCATTTGCCCAATCTGTACCAGAATGTAGATCTTGCTTTATGTGAGAACCGAACAAAACCCCTACAAATGAGATTGACACTTGCGTTATGTTCATGTTTTAAAAGCTTCAAATAGTTTATTGTCATATAAACTAAACATAGTTTGATGTCAAACATGAATACAACACACATATGCATTAACTACATAAAAATGCAAAAACATGACAATACATACATACAAATGAGAAAAGTGTGATTTTGTTATGAAAAAGAATCACAGAATACAAAAGAAAGATGAATGTAAAATTAAATGCTGGAATACTTGATAGTTATAATGAGTTATGGGTAATTTATAATAAGATTATTGTGTCTCCTATTAGCCTTATCTAAGAATCTTAAAATGTTAAATATTGTATTCGTAGAAATTGATTCCATTTATCCTCTGAATTTCGGACTATTCGACCAAGTGTGATAATATTTTGCCAAATACAATCTTCTGATATCTCTATAAAAATGACACACGAGTAGAAAGGGAAATTCGTTTTCAATTACAGAACAGAACAGAACAGAACATATTTTATTAGAACTTAAGCATATTAGCTCATTGTTCTTAAAATATAATTAACTACATAACAATGAAAATAGCGTCATTTCATATATACAATTCAACTTAACAAAAAGCATTGCTCTGAAATAAGAAAACAAAAGTTTTTTACATTTATCAGAAATCATGATGACAAAGTGTATAAATATCCATCGATGCCTTGCTTAACTGAACATTTAACTGAGATTTAGTATTGACTAGAGACAGCAATGATGGTTTTCTTTCTACAAAGTTGTGTATGAGAGTGTTAAAAACGTTTTCAACAATCCTAAAACATATCTAGTTATCATTTCTTGACATATACTGATTTCTACTTTGTAAGGCATTTTTACAAAACATTTAAATTGCATGCTAGGCATTTCCTATCATCATGGCTAGTGGGTATTTAAGTGTAAGCTACTTCCTACATCGGTGTGCAACATTACCTAATAAATTACCAATTATCGCATATCGTGTCAGTAACATGACAAGTATGTACTATATAAAGAGGGGCTCGCTACGTTTTTGATCATCTAGCTTAGACTGATCAACGATAAATAGGTAAGAAAATCGAGTATTTCTATTTATTGATAAATGTATATGTTTAAATAAGTATTAAGAGGTTTTGTTCATGTATTCAGCGAACTGAACCACGTTAAATAAAGCTTTGTTATCAGAAACATATATATGTGCATTAAGGTGTAAATCACAGACTGTTTTAACGATATCGAACTTAAATCTAATCTGATTTGGGTAATAGTAGGTCAATTTCATTTAAATTTGGGAAAAATAAATTACAGATTTTGAATTAATCTTACGGATGATACGATACACCCTGACTCTGTTTTTTTTAAAACACGTGTTTCGTTGACGTCAACGCTTGTCTGAGAAAATATTTTCCTCTTTATATAAATATTTACGATGCAAGCTGTATTGCAAGCTTTTGTGAAATAGACTCCTGTATCGTTAAAGCTAGGAATTACAAGTCTAACAATTTCTCAAATATTCATTTCAGTCACCATGAGAACCGCCGCTCTTTTTTCTCTCTGCGTCATCATGACCCTCGGCCTTGCCCTTGGAAATAACTACGGTAGCTATGGTTACGGATACGTGCCCGTACAGACGTCATCTGGAGGATTCGGAAATGGATCGCTATGTAAGTACTTGTGTAAAACATTTCTATTCGAAATTTCACTTCACAGTCTATCTTAAGATGTATCTTTGTGTGTAACTTGTTAGTTTTCTTTTTTGAAGTTGCCTTGCGAGTCTGGTACAAAATCTGTGTAGTCCTAAATTTTGGAGCTTTTTTGTTTGTTATTTTGTTGATATGATGCTCACGTGTCGTTCAACAAACAAAGAAACGAACAATAACTATAATAATTGTCTTAATAAACAAGCAAAGAAAAGAAAAAGAATTGAAGAATGTAAAAAGAGACAGTTTAAAGTGTCACTTGATGTAATCAGAAATGACACTTATAGTGTTGGAACCGACTGCATGCTTATGCAAACAAGTAAGATCACAAACCAGCCGGCAAATAAATTGGCGGCTGGCCTGCGATCTGACCTGTTTGCTACTCTGAGTATCTTTCCTAAACAGAATAAAACAGGTATAAGGTTTGGGAAAGCAGACGACACACAAATACATTTTTAGAAAAATTACCAAGTATTCTCAAGGTTAATATTTTTATATATAACGAAATGACTAAAACACAAATGTGACACAAATAATCTATGCCACGTGTTGTTCGCTTTGTTACACCGATGCTAAATTGAATATGTTTGTAACGCTTATTCTCATTGGCTGTTTTGTTTACTCTGTTACAGTGATGCTGATTGGTTTCCTGTTCCTGTTTTCGCTCCTGTTGAACAACAGCAGTCTGTTTGGAACCACCACAACCAACAGCACACCGAATGTTGTCTTCAGCTCACTAGCCTAATACATTTATGGTTCCCGGCTTCATGGTAAGATTTGGTTTCAAATTTCCTTTCTCTCGCCGACAACGAGAGGTTCTGTTATCACGCGTCGGCCTCTGGACTCGAGAGTCATTGGTTCGAATTCCGTGATAAGCGGCCTTCTTTGCGGTATTTTATTACTCGAAGTAAACCCCTTCAGTGCTGGAACTTATTTCATGCTTATTCAAACAGATTAGACCAAGGCCAGCCACCAAGTTAATTTCGCGGCTGGCCTGTATTATAACCTGTTTGCTAATATGAGTATATTTCCTTATGCGCATCAAGCAGATATGAAAGGTCTTTGAAAAAAAAATGATACAAAAATCTATTTCTGAAAAAATTACTCGGTTAATTCACAATCGGTGCGATGCCTGAATGTGTTTCCGGGCAGCAGAACTGAGAGTAATCAACCGAAGATAGAAGAACTTTTCATGCCAATCTGAAATAAATACGTTTAAACTCAACAAAAATAAGCTAGCATGTCACATATATTTGCTCATCTTCATTCGTGATGTACACATTTAGAATGAAGCGTAGGACGACCCAGATGGTAAGAAATCAACAGTTTTGTGATTCTTTTTATATTTGCAGCAACATTTAAATTAAAAAATCTGAAGAGAACGTGCTAACCATTTAATTTTGCTTTCTCATTTACTTTCCAGGTTTCATTTATGTATCTATTACTGGGACAGTTTTAAGAAAATGGCGGCATTCGACCTGCATGCCATGGTGCTAATCCAAGACCGGTAGATTCAACTGCTGTATACCATATACCTTTATCGTCTATATTGCTGGTGCATATATCGGTTTTATAATTAAGTTATTGAAATAAATGTTTCTTAATACCCAAACCTATTTTTGTCATGTTCTTTAGCCAAATCCGTTAGTCCTTTTGTCAGATGAGACCTTGTATCTTATCGAAATGGAGTTTTGTGTAATTTGTGCGAAACACGAATTGAAATGCGTTTATGTCAAAGGTGCTTATTTTCATCCTAACACACCATTCGAGGAAATCCATCGATCATTTACTTTAAAACGAAAAGAACGAACCCCTTTTTGAAATCCTTTTTAAACACCCGTTCGGTGAATATCTTCCTTTGCGTTTGATACATTTAGTGCAAGGTGATTGATTCATATATTCTAACGCTGAACAATTATGTTTGGGTAGAAAGGTTTAAGTTATGTTTGACCGATATGCTGCATTATAATTCTGTGAAATCAAGATAGAATATCGAGGGTTCAACACAATACTATAGCAAATGCCTCACAAGCGTGAAGCAATTGCTATAATAATGCGTTGAACCCTCGATATGTGAGTCTTTCATGCAAGAAACAACAAAGGAACCAAACAAGTAGGAATGTGTCCTCATATATGTTGATTCATCCAATTTTTTCTGAAGGGAAAAATGTGCAGTGGCTGTGATAGAACAGTAAACGAATGTATCGGTATGCTGATCACTATAAATGGCTACAATACTGTTGAAAACAGAATACATAGAGAATAGATGGTTGGTGTCGTAAATCGGAAATGTTATCGGGCAAGGCGTAGGAATATTATCCGGTGAGCCGAAGGCGAAACGGATAACATTCCGAGGCCGAGACCGATAAATTTTCCTATTCAAAGACACCAATCATCTATTCTATTTATCCTGTTACCTCCATGGATTATTATTTACACACAAACTGAAAACAAAATACAAAATAAAGGAAACAAAAGACAGAAAACAAGTAGAGAATGTTGCACACATGACGTCATATGCCATGCCGTACTTATGACGTCATGACTTCACACGTGAATGTGTGATATATGGTTAGTGCCGGATATCACAAATGTTATACGGCACCCTGTTATCGGTCCGTTAATTGCGCTAGTGACAGGATAAATCAGTATATCAATAATGTATTATCTGAGAGGATAATGCTATCATAGCAGAACGCATCAGATAAGTTCTTATATTTTACCCGTATATTAACAGAATACAACATTGGGAAATGGCAGAAAAAAAAACTAACGTATAATAATCAAATAATCAACTTCGACAACCGTAGGTTTGTTGTGGAAGGGGCAGACTCGAGCCGCGTACCATAAATAGGTCACACTAGTCGCTTCTGTCACCAGGTTAACCACTGTTTTGGTTCTTGGTAGCATAAAAAGGGTACATTATGTACGCATGTGAGATACATATCATTGTATGCCAATCATCGATGCGCTGTTAAAGAGAGAAAGGAGGGAAGTATACCATGTCGAAGCTTCACACTTCCATGTCGCAAGATGGTACATATAGAGAATAGATGGTTGGTGTCGTGAATCGGAAATGTTATCGGGCAAGGCTTAGGAATATTATCCGGTGAGCCGAAGGCGAAACGGATAATATTCCGAAGCCGAGCCCGATAACTTTTCCCATTCAAAGACACCAATCATCTATTCTATTTATCCTTTTACCTTTATGTATATTTTTAAAAAAACAAATGTAAATAAAACACGAGAAAAAAAAAGAAAAAAATAAGTAGAGAGTATCTAAACATGACTTCATGTCGTTCTTATGACGTCATGAATCGTCACGTGCATGTGTTACATGGTTAGTGCCGGATATCACAAATGTTATACGGCACCTAGCTATTGGTCCCAAAATTAATTGTTTTGCAGAAAATGCGTTGACGTGTTGTATTATGTAAGGTACCAACCTCGAAAACCACGTGGCATAGTTCAACGAATTTAACTTGAGATTTCTCGGGTGAACCCGTATGCAACGACCTTTTGTTCGGGAAACCTCGTTTGATAAAGATTAGTCGGTTTTTTATTGAATACGGAAACACCCGAAAGGTCTTACGAAAGTGAATAAGTCTCAATTTAGTTTTAAACATATTTTGTCCATCGAATTAAACACAATATACATAAATCTCAAGTTAACCAACACAGATGAAATGGATAAGATCGAAAGCAAAAGCGTATTAGGTTCTTTTCCAGTATCCTTAGCGGATACGCGACGATGCATGTATTTATGTTGAAAAAGGAAAATACAATAAAGAAAATAACAAGCGTTACACATTGGATGGAAAAGATAAGAGAAAAGAAGTAAGACATTTTGTTTTTGAATGTTGGAGTGTTGGAATGTTGGAATGTTGGAGTGTTGGCGTGGACTGTTTAAGGCTCGGCATGAGATATGAACCATGTTACAAGGTACAAATCCAGCTCTAAAACACGTATATAAGCAGAATGCACATGAATTGAAAAATTGTGAAAATCGACTTGCCTTAGGCAACCAAAATGACAAATACCTATTCAGGACAAAGAAAGTCATAATTCCAAATTGAATTGTTAGTATTTAGTTAAATTGTTTTTGACTATTTAGGATGTTTTAGAATGTACAGCGGCAAATATAGTTTCATTTTCAATATGACCTAAGTTATCGTCGCCATATAATAAGACCCGTATGTTCAAGGTTATATCAGGTAAACCATTAAACAAAACATTTGTTGCATCATTATACTTGGTGATGGTGCAACATCTTTTCTGTAGAGATGCTGATCGAGACCACTGCATTCGTTGCGTAATCTTGGCGTGAATTATATTTATTTTTCTGTCACCATAAAAGAAAAGTTTTTGTTTGGGAATTGGCTTATCAGCATTTAAACTCAAGTCTCAAGTTGGTTCAACTATCATACATGCATTATATACCCATTGCATGTTCTATGTTTGATTCCAAAGTACGCAGTGTGTTACATTTCATGGAAAATGTAAATAAGCTGATACGACTCTTCTATTCTGGGATCAGTGAACAATCAGCGTGACGAAAGGAAGCAATGCTCAACGCAAGTTTTCTGCTGTTTGTATAACATAATGAATTCCCCAAAGGTATATGCCCTAAATCTTAATACATATTGGAAAGCTAGTATGCGCAGGCCACGAGACCTAGACAATACGAAGTCATCTTCTTTGGCATTTGCTTGTAATTGTCTCTTGGTTGAATAATTGAACAAAATGTACCAAACTACAGACAATGATAAAGGCATTCACATTTCTTTGTTGCAACAAAGTACTAGTTATACACTTGCATAAATGCAAGCCAGACAATATTCTAGTCATGAGCCGTTGAGTGTTGTTAAAGCAATTAAGGTGTTGAGAGAATTGTCTTGAACTAGTTAATTACTAATTTAAATAAAGCCGTTTCGTTTTCGTTGAACAGAAGCTCACAAAAAGTAAGCATTGATTCAGGTATCTCGTATTGCAAGATGTTGATCCTGTACTTATCTAAGAGTGAAGGTCTTTTTTTAACCCTTTACCAAACGCCAAATTAAAAAAGATTGCAGACGACATTTCAAGATGTGATGAAATGGGAAAGTTATCTTCTGATACATTAGAAAACATTGTTGGAACAGGAGAAATTGCTTGTTTCGAGCATTTCCTCCTTTTCCACAGCGTTTTCCAGAGTCGTCTACAACAAAGTGGTCAAATGTTGTAATTGTTTGGTAATGGGTTAATATACAGAAAACAGAAAACATTTAATATTCACTCAGTTAAAGAGTGATATGCATAGTGAAGGAGCAGTTTTGATTTTCTATCTAAAGTTGGAATACATTTAACAAAGACAAAAGTATGATTTTGATTTAACATTTTATTTAAATAATTTATATCAATGACCAACACATAAAATGGCTGCATCGTTAATAAACCACACTGTATAATAACGATGTGACGATGGTCTGTCCTGGCCGTTCTTTGATGTACAGACTATCCACACTGCTTGTTAGGATAGATGCCACATGTTTAACTTGGACGAAGGAGCACCTGGAATAAACAGAACAGAACAGACGTTTATTTTACAACTTGCATATAGTGCACCATCATACAAATATAGCACGCAAAGCAAATATATCACATGGTGTATGGAAAAAAGGGTACATATCATGAGGATGAATTTTAAAAAAACTAATCAATTGAACTTCTAAATGAAAAAGCTTCCTTTGCGTAGTTAGCAAATCTAAACGGTGATTTACCATTTGATGGTTTCAAGGGTTCAATGAATTCAGACATATTTGATCTATTACATAAGCATTTCTTCCATTAATCGGATTGGTACATGGTAAAGGCATAAGCCTGTGACTCATGTAGCTTTCTTGGATCCACCAATACTATGCTAAGGTTCTGATGGGACTTGCCAAAGGCAACTCTCACGAAACAAAAGCGCCTGTAAGGCTCGGACCCGGGATCCCAACTGAGCCACACAGGAACACATGAATTTATTAATCAGCAAATGATCTTGCCCAAAACGAGATTCTTAAATAGTGTATTATAGGAGACAGTACTCTATGACACTTACCATAATCATCACGTGAACAATGGTGTTGTATTCTTTAACCGGAAGTGAAGACAACATTGGGTGTGTTGTTGGTGGTGGTGGTTCCGAACAGACCGCTGTTGTTGTTCAACAGGAGCGTAAACAGAAACAGGAAACCAATCAGCATCACTGGAGGGGAACAGAACAAAATACCATTGATGATTTACGGAATATACATAGGACGATTCTTTATTCCATTGGATAACTTACTGAGGTAGCTAACATGTGCTTCTTCCGAAGTTTTTCGGACGTTTATTCAACCTAATGACAAGGACGTGCATCTGCATTTTGCAGTCATCTGAAAACATTCTGAGTTTGAAAGTCCGGAATTCGGCAAAAGGTGATACTAGAAAAGTTCATAAAAAGCTGGTTTTAGCGTTGTTTTTCGACAAAATAGAAAAAAGGTATGGCGTGTATCACACCAAATGATAATCATGCCGGTTTTGGTTTTCTAACGTACACATACTGTACATAAAGAGGCAAACGACTTAGACATCATTCCATGTCAGATTAACTTCATTTAGCGTAGGAATAAGTGTTTATCAGACTGAATTTCAAAACACGAATTATCTGTACTTCATAGCAAAATCGCACATGATTCAGCCTTTATACATGTACCTTACAAACAATGTGACGACGGCAGCTTCCGAAAAACACTAATTTAATTCCGCTTAGGAAGTTCATTATGGAACGCAAATAATAAACAAAGTAAGTACTTACACAATGATCCATTTCCGAATCCCCCGGATGACGTCTGTACGGGCACGTATCCGTAACCATAGCTACCGTAGTTATTTCCAAGGGCAAGGCCGAGGGTCATGATGACGCAGAGGGAGAAAAGGGCGGCGGTTCTCATGGTGACTGGAATATTATAACATTGAATTTAGAATTGAGTGTCGACAGTTCAATGCTCAACATTGTTAACAGCGAGTACTGGCTATGTATCCAGTAGGCAGAATCGAGAATGATTTATCTAAGTTGTAAGAACTTGTTGCACGATCGATTTAAAAACAGATAAGTTTAAACTAAACCTATAAAAAGGTAATATATTAGAAGGAAATCTATGATTGTGGAGGAATGCGGTGGAATGAATCAATAAATAGATAAATAAATTAATTAATTAATTAATTAATTGATTAATTAATTAGTTCATAGAAGGATTATCATTTTTCAATCTTTGGTAAGTAGATAAACGTTTACTATACCTGTGTGTGTTGATCAGCTGGATGAAGATGGTCAAATGGTGAAATGTCCGGGTATATATAGTAGTGGTCACTATATGCCTAGCCGGCGGTCATGTCTCGATATGGAGTAGACGGACGTTAACCTTGCGTGACGTTACGTTAGATTTTCACTTCCGGGTAGAATATCCGGTTTAAAGAATATAATATGTCATAACTTGTTTCGGTGTTTAGTAAAACGTCGTGCGAAAACGTCGTGTATTCGTAAAGTGTCAAAACGGACGAGCTCTTGGGATAACGTAGTCTGATCTGATTAGACATTTTTTTCCTCAAGAGTTTCGATTTATACACATTTTGAAGGAAAAAGTAGAAAGCAATTGTTGGAAATATCTTTTTTCATAACTTGCACTATGACTGTGTTTTGGTTTATACAGCATATGAAAATACGATAGAAAAATGTGTGGATCTTAGATAAAATATTTTGATATCGCATATCCTCATAGTTCAAAAGTGCTTTTAGCTTTAAGAGTTTTCGACATTCCTATTAAATGAATGAAGGGTGTTTTAAGGTGCATCAACAGCTAATGTCATTTAGCGCGCATTATTTGATGATGTTGATAAAAATATTTCGAATTATTTATAGGCTGAAATAAGAATGAATGAATGATAATAAATAGAAAACTTGTAAGGAGTTTATGACAGTAAATAAATAATTTAAAATGAATATATGATAATAAACATTTGTAATGAGTTAACGATATAAATAAATGAATATTCTAGATGGAAGGTATTTATTGTAAACTCCAATCTCTTTTAGAAATTAAATGATTAATTCAATCCTTACAGTTTAAAAAAGCTCTTGAAGACTGTCGACATTAACATATTTGAACGAATTCGTTTGCAAACGAAGGACAGTCGACCAATTGTTGTAAATCAATGAAGAAACCCACTTACAATCCCTCATGATAATAGTTGATGCCCATTACCTTATCAATATATGAACTCTTTATGAACCGTTTTGTTTATAACTGATGAGTCTCTCCCCTTTTCACAACGAGTTCCAATGTAGAGAAATGCCAGAGGTTGAGCGGAAGGGTTGTAAGAGAGATTGGTACTTATATGACCCATTTCTCCCTATAGGAATTTGTTTTGAGTCCAAATTGAAAGCAACAGCAGACAAGATAGAAAGAAGCATGACACACAGTTCACCGTCGTTTCGTTCTGATATTGCAACGGAGTTTGAAATAGATGTGTTTAGCTTATAAACTCTGCATCCGGATCTTTGATTCGCGGTTATAATCATACAGTAAATAAGTTATTTCAACCCCTTACCAAACACTAACGACATTGAATAGACCATTCTAGAAAACATTGTGGGGCAAGGAGAAATTGCTCGTAATGAGCAAACTCTCCTTTTCCTACAATGTTTTCTGCCCTATCAGAAGATTGTTTTCCAATTTCTTCACATTTTGAAATGTCGTCTGCAACCCCTTTCAATCGGGTACAGTCTAATATTTGGCGTTTGGTGAAGGGTTAAACATCACCAACCCTTTTGGAATGAATTATTCTAAACTTATACGAAGACTTAGCCAAGACCCTAAATTAATGTATGATGGTCTTAACCTTATTAACGTTACAAGTTTTAACTATCTCGGAGTTACATTGTCATATAATGGCAAATTTCATATAACACAGAAACGCTTATCTGAACAAGCTTCTAGAGCTCTTTTTGCATTAAATTCTGGTTTAAGTCAATTATCACTTAATACCACCGAAAAACTTAAATTGTTTGACACACTTGTACAGCCCATCCTTATGTATGGAGCTAATGTATGGGGTTTTCATAGAGCTGACGACGTCGAAAAAATTCATTTAAAGTTCATGAAGCAAATCTTGTCTGTTAGAAAGCAAACGCCAACAGTATCCATTTATGGCGAATTTGGAAGATATCCACTCATTGTTTTACGAAAGATTTCAATTGTTAAGTATTGGTTTAGACTTTGTAAATCAACAACTTCTCTTATGTATAACATTTTTAACATGAAAGACAGTCATGGTAACCCTATTAATTACCTATATAACGAAATCGAAAGTATGTTAGATAGTCTTGGTTTGAGCTATTTTATCAATTTAGATGTTTTTGAAATAGACATTGATCAAGTAATTAATCGTATAAAAGACTGTTACATACAAAACTGGTTCTCGGAAATAGAGTGTTCCGGAAACCTTCAATGCTATTTATCTTTTAAATGTTGTTTTGAACCTGAAACTTATCTTAATTGTATTGATAACAACAAACATAGAATTGCACTGTCGAGATTAAGATGTTCTTCACATCATTTAGAAATAGAATCAGGTAGGTTCAATAATACACCAAAAGAAAATAGGCTATGCAAAATGTGCTCTCAAAATACCATAGAAAATGAATTCCACTTCTTAATGATTTGTCCAAAATATCGTGATCTTAGAAAAACTTTAATACCAAAATTTTACTATACATGGCCAACTTATAACAAATTTAAACTATTAATGAACAGCCAAAAAAAGAATGTTTTATGCAAACTTGGAAAATTTATTTACTTAGCTAATACTATACATGACTCAGAATATAGCGATGTCACACAAGCCTCCACAATTGTATGATTATTGATAAAATTAACTTACTTAATTATAATCTTGATAATAATAATAATAATAAAAATGATAATAATAATAATAATTATAGATTGTATGTGTATGTTTATGTAAATATATGTATGTATGTATGTATGTATGTATGTAGCAACGACATGTAAATGTTATGCTAATAAAATGTTTGAACTTGAACTTCTAAACTTATACAATCCCTGTATTTGGATCCATAGTTCATTGTGTATTGCTCACAGCAGCTTTAGTGCGTGTTGTTTCTAATAAAACACTACATGATATTTTTGTTATTGACTCCTACAAACTGTAACTTATGGTTGCCTTTCATGTTCATACTAACTCATATTTCAATAGTCTGGCTCGGCCTAGGTTCGAACCTGATATCTTCGTCTATGAAACTCTTAATAAATATAAAAAGATTACACCATTATATATAAAAGCTGGTGAGTGATTTATTCAGCTGCCACTTTTGTGCATGAAAGTTTGACAAATTACTTTTAAAACAGCCAGTAAATGCGAATACATGTAAACATTCATATGTATACATGTTTGCATTAATGTGTATACATGTAAGCATTAATGTATATACATGTATGAATTCATGAATGTACAAATTAGCATTAATGTGTATACATGTAGGCATTAGTTTGTATACATGTTAGCATTAATTTGTATACGTGTAAGCATTAATGTGTATACATGTAAGTATTAATGTGTATACATGTAAGCATTAATGTGTATACATGTAAGCATTAATGTGTAAAACATGTAAGCATTAATTTGTATACATGTAAGCATTAATTTGTATACATTAATGTGTTTACATGTAAGAATTCATTAATGTACGTGTTAGCATTAATGTGTATACATATACACATTAGTTTCTATACATGTTAGCATTAATTCGTATACATGTAAGCATTAATTTGTAGACATGTTAGCATTAATTTGTATACATTTAAACATTAATTTGTATACATGTAAGTATTAATGTGTTTACATGTAAGCATCAATTTGTATACATTAAAGCAATAATGTGTATACATGTAAGCATCAATGTGTTTACATGTAAGAATTAATGTGTATACATGTAAGCATTAATTTGTATACATAATAGCATTAATGTGTTTACATGTAAGAATTCATGAATGTACATGTTAGCATTAATTTGTATACAAGTAAGCATTAATTTGTATACATGTTAGCATTAATTTGTATACATGTAAGCATCTATGTGTTTATATGTTAGCATTAATTTGTATACATGTAAGCATTAATTTGTATACATTTTAGCATTAATTTGTATACATGTCAGCATTAATGTGTTTACATGTAAGCATTAATGTGTAAACATGTATTGTTAGCATTAATGTGTGTACAAGTAAGCATAAACGATTGTACATGTAAGCATTAATTTGTGTACATATAAGCATTAATTTGTATACACGTTAGCATTAATTTGTATACATGTAAGCATTAATTTGTATACATTTAAACATTATTGTGTATAATGTAAGCATTAATGTGTTTGAATGTTAGCATTAATGTGTATACATATAAGCATTAATTTGTATACATGTAAGCATTAATTTGTATACATGTTAGCATTAATTTGTATACATGTTAGCATTAATTTGTATACATGTTGGCATTAATTTGTATACATGTAAGCATTAATTTGTATAAATGTAAGCAATATTGTGTATAATGTAAGCATTAATGTGTTTATTTGTTAGAATTGATGTGTATACATGTAAGCATTAATTTGTATACATGTAAGCATTAATGTGTATACATGTAAGCATCAAAGTGTACACATGTTAGCATTAATTTGTATACATTCAAGCATTAATTTGTATACATGTAATCATCAGTTTGTGTACATGCAAGCATTAATTTGTATACATGTTAGCATTAATTTATATACATGTAAGCAATTATTTGTATACATATAAGCATTAATTTGTATACATGTTAGCATTAATTTGTATACATGTTAGCATTAATTTGTATACATGTTGGCATTAATTTGTATACATGTAAGCATTAATTTGTATAAATGTAAGCAATATTGTGTATAATGTAAGCATTAATGTGTTTATTTGTTAGAATTGATGTGTATACATGTAAGCATTAATTTGTATACATGTAAGCATTAATGTGTATACATGTAAGCATCAAAGTGTACACATGTTAGCATTAATTTGTATACATTCAAGCATTAATTTGTATACATGTAATCATCAGTTTGTGTACATGCAAGCATTAATTTGTATACATGTTAGCATTAATTTATATACATGTAAGCAATTATTTGTATACATATAAGCATTAATTTGTATACATGTTAGCATTAATTTGTATACATGTAAGCATTATTGTGTATAATGCAAGCATTCATGTGTTTATATGTTAGCATTAATGTGTATACATGTAAGCATTAATTTGTATACATGTATGCATTAATTTGTATACATATAAGCATTAATTCGTATACATGTAAGCATTAATGTGTATACATGTAATCTTTAATGTGTAAACAAGTAAGCATTTATGTGTTTATATGTTAGCATTAATTTGTATACATCGAAGCATTATTTTGTATACATGTAAGCATTAATTTGTATACATTTAAGCATTCATTTGTATACATATTAACATTAATTTGTATACATGCCAGCATTAATGTGTTTACATGTAAGTATTAGTGTGTATACATGTTAGCATTAATGTGTATATATGTAAGCATAAATGTGTATGTATGTAAGCATTAATGTGTATACATGCAAGCATTAATTTGTATACGTGCAAGCATTAATTTGTATACATGTAAGCATTAATGTGTATACATGTAATCTTTAATGTGTATACATGTAAGTATAAATTTGTATTTATGCAAGCATTAATGTGTATAGATGTAAGCATTAATTTGTATACGTGCAAGCATTAATGTGTATACATGCAAGCATTAATGTGTATAGATGTGAGCATTAATTTGAATACGTGCAAGCATTAATGTGTATACATGCAAGCATTAATGTGTATAGATGTAAGCATTTATTTGTATACGTGCAAGCATTTATGTGTATACATGAAAGCATAAATGTGTATATATGAAGCATTAGTTTGTATACATGTAAGAATAAATGTGTATACATGTAAGCATTAATGTGTATACATGCAATCATTAATTTGTATACATGCAAGCAATAACGTGTATACATGTAAGCATTAATGTGTATACCTGTAAGCATTGATGTGTATTCATGTTAGCATTAATGTGTATACATGTAAGCATTATTGTGTATACATGTAAGCATTAAATTGTATACATGTAAGCATTAATGTGTATACATGTTAGCATAAATGTGTATACATGTAAGCGTTTTTGTGTATACATGTAAGCATTGATGTGTATACATGTAAACATTAATGCATATACATGTACATGTATGCATTGATGTGTATACATGTATTCATTGATGAATGTACATATAAGCATTATTGTGTATACATCAAGGCATTAATTTATGTACATGTACGCATTAATGTGTATACAAGTAAGAATTAATGTGTATACATGTAAGAATTCATTAACGTACAAATTAGCATTAATGTGTATACATAAAGCAATAAGTTGTTTACATGTAAGCATTGCTAAGCTAATGCATTATAGGAATGATCCCGTTGATTTTGGAAACCTGTGTACATTTGTAAATTGTCATATCACTTAAAATGTCGGACCACATTTGGATTCATTTTGATTACTTAACGTCAATTTAAACAGTAGACTACCATATCGCCTAGTAAAAATAGTTCGACGTGAAGATTGCTTTCTATTTTCTGAGGGGCAATCTAACATGGCGGAAGATATTGCCCGATGCTAATGTTTCTCAATATTTTCCTACTACGATACCGCCGTGACCCGTTCGGAATTGAAAGCAATACATAAAAGTAATGTCAGCTCTACAGAAATATGGAAAGCGTCCACCTATTTTATCACGACTGGTGAACGCTCTACCGCACTACCTCGGTGCTGACGACGAAATCGTTTGTGCATCTTCCGGTCTAGCGGTTTTAGGGTCCTGCATGGCTCAGTGGTTAAGTTTGCGGACTTAGAACTCGGGGTCCCGAGTACAAACCCCACCGACAACTAAGATAACGTTGGGTTCAAATGCCACTGACACCTTAGGTATCGTGGAAGTGACCTTTGGCAAGTCACTTCTGAGCCCTAATCTAGTACTGGTGAATCCAGGAAAGCCTTTGAACATAACTGAAATATTGTTGGTACGGCATTAGATACCATACAAACAAAAGTTACACCCAACTTTACCATTCTTAAACGGATGAGTGTCCTATATCAGTGGTAACTCCTATGGTAGGACTTTTACAAGATTTTCCAAATAAAACAGGAAACATAAGGAACGGCAGAAGTAGCTATACTTCCGAATGGGTTCGTTTAAATATCACAACGTGAATAAAGAATGCTAGAAGTCCGTTGTTGATTTCAGTTTGTACGAGTACAACCCGAAACTGAATGAATAGAGGGACATTGGTTAGGATTTGTGGATGAAACAAGCACCAAAGTCCTACTAAACATAGGACTCGTTTGTAAAACAAACACTTAAGTTCTAAAAAACGACAGGTTATATATTTAAATACTTTTATTTCAATAACTTAGTTACAAGACCCATAGTGGCAGCCGCCATACAAATAATATGAAACAATTAATGTGACAGTTGCATCTACTGGTCTTTTGCCGTGGAGCCCTATACATATCCCGCCATTCACTTAAATAGGTCCCAGTAATAGGCAGGGATAGAAGCACCTGGAAATAGAAAAAGACGGTGTTATGTTAAAACTACAGATGTACATACAAATTTGATGGCAGTTTACTTATGTTACTGTCTGTCTTTCTGTATTCATATACGCCGGGGGAGAATATTTTAAAATTTTAATATAACATATTAATAACGCCAAAGTGCCGCGTGTCATTGTTAGTACATTT
The DNA here is from genome assembly GCA_947846245.1 of Cerastoderma edule. Taxonomy (NCBI): domain Eukaryota; kingdom Metazoa; phylum Mollusca; class Bivalvia; order Cardiida; family Cardiidae; genus Cerastoderma; species Cerastoderma edule. Next base: position 21,333,599 of record OX401419.1, read on the forward strand.
TTTCTTTTAAGTGTATGTTAAAAACTGTTCAGTGTAACTTGTTCATTTTTAACAAAAACGATCTTCTTGAATTTATCCACATGCGTATATAAAATATATATTTATGCTGTAAGTATGTTGTATAATGTTGGCCCTGTCTACGTACTTTCTGGACATACCTCGTATTATAAGCAATCCTGTTACATCATAATAGTATAACAGAATGACTATATCAATGTAACTGGTTAACACACAGGGAGTTTTAAATGATTGGTTTTTATAAAAGAAACATTGTTTATTAAAAGCAATGTTAAAGAATTGGGACTAAACACCCTGTACGTTGAAATTAATATATTCTAAGATATTTTTGTTTACCAATATAAACGAATAAAAATCATCCGGCTTTAAAACAAATCGCTTACCACGGAAACAACATCTTGCATATTCTTAGTCATTTAACCGGAAGTGAAGACAACATTGGGCGTGTTGTTAGTGGTGGTGGTTCCGAACAGACCGCTGTTGTTGTTCAACAGGAGCGTAAACAGAAACAGGAAACCAATCAGCATCACTGTAACAAAGCGAACAAAACAACCAATGAGAATAAGCGTTACAAAAGTACTCAATTTATCATCGCTGTAACAGAGCAATACAACCAACAAATACTTTCAATCGTCACCACTTTGACAATCCAGACAATAGAATAAGTCGATACAAATAATGATATATTGTCTTACACAAATAACGGCTATTTAGTAACAGTTCTCAACATTGAAAACAACAACACACCAGAATAAATATCAAGAATACGTTTGTTTTAAAGATTTTGTGCAAAAAGAATGTGACAAAAGGGTAAAACCTTTTAAGAGCGATCCTTCCTTTTGTAACAATGTTTTTATACTTTCACAGCTCATGAGTAAATGTGACGTACACATACAATCAAACATGTGTTAAGAGACCAGCCTAAGGAACTGAGAAAATCGGATGTTTATGACAGGTTGGCTGCTTAACACAAATGCATGTTCACTGAACGTTCAACAATGGAACTGTCTGCAATGGTTGTTTGAGGCACGTTGCCTGCTTAACACAAATGCATGTTCACTGAACGTTCAACAATGGAACTGTCTGCAATGGTTGTTTGAGGCAGGTTGGCTGCTTAACACAAATGCATTTTCACTAAACGTTCAACAATGGAACTGTCTGCAATGGTTGTTTGAGGCAGGTTGGCTGCTTAACACAAATGCATATTCACTAAACGTTCAACAATGGAACTGTCTACAATGGCTCTTTGAGGCAGGTTGGCTGCTGAACACAAATGCATGTTCACTAAACGTCCAATAATGGAACTGTCTGCAATGGTTGTTTGAGGTAGGTTGGCTGCTTCAAAAAAAGTTGCTTAACCCTTTCCCAAACAATAACGACATTTGACGACTTTGTTGCAGACGATTTTAGAAAACATTGTGGGAAAAGGAAAAATTGCTCGTAATTTTGAATTTTCAACACTTGCAAACAAAACTAAAGCCACGATTGTTGCCGTCACTAATGTCAACACAAGTACCTACATAGCGATCCATTTCCGAATCCCCCGGATGACGTCTGTACGGGAACGTATCCGTAACCATAACTACCGTAGTTATTTCCAAGGGCAAGGCCGAGGGTCATGATGACGCAGAGAGAGAAAAGGGCGGCGGTTCTCATGGCGACTGAAATGTAGACATTTATATTTTGATAAAGATAATTAACCGTTTCTTTGGAGTAGAAGACACCAAGACTCGTTGTCTTAAGCTGTCCTAAAGGAAGGTATTTGTAAACCCGTAGAAATATAGCAATTCACTTCGACTAAAGACCATTTTAACACGGAAACATGTAGAATAGAGGAACTACAACTTTGTAACTGAAAGAAAAATATAAATAATACTTGATACTCTTTATATAAGAGTGCATTTCAATGGGCCCACATTTGTTTTGTTAGATAGTGTGTTTTATAAACTTATCTAATTTGATTTTAATTGAAGAAGATTATACATGCTTCGGACGAAACTTTAAACCGAGGTCACGTCCAAAAGGTACTCATTGGCTAATGCAAAATTGACATGAAACCACCGATACGATTTGATATGCCACTATAGGTCAAGACAATCTGAACATGTTGCAAAATAAGGATAGTTAACCATTTACCAAACAATAACGCCATTTAACCACAGTGTTGTGGACGATTCTGGAAAACATTGTTGGAAAAAGAGAAATTGCTCGTGACGAGCAATTTCTACTTTTCCAACAATGTTTTCTGGCCTATCAGAAGATTACTTTATAATTTCATTCAAATTCGAAACGTCGTCTTCAAAGTCTTTCAATTTGGAACAGTCGAAAATTTGGCGTTCGGTAAAGTGTTAAATAAAATGCTGTTTTACCTGTTTGTGTTGATCAGCAGAAGGTCGATGGTCAACTGGGGGAGATGACCGGGTATATATAGTAGTGGTCACTGTTCGTATGGCCAGCGGTCACGTCTGGTCCTTGTGTCATTTGGCGATAATGTTGGGTCATACAGGGTTGGTAACTTCCGTTTTTGTTAATTAAATGCATACTGTCTGGCGGGATGATCACGTGATCAATGTTTGCAAAGGATGTCCGGACAAGATGGCCTCGCCACAAGTATATTTGCTTTTTTACATTTCCTCACATCTTTGACCGCGTAGCTTTGGAATGTTGGATATTACAAATTATTGCATTATTTCAATTATGTTGCTTTTCACAACTCATCATGATGAAGAAAAGACCTTATAGTAACTGCTAATAATGGCCTGTCAAACCATGCAGAACAATCGGCCTTCCGTAAGACAGTCGGTAGATTACCTGTCATGATAATCCAAATGCGATCACTGGGATTTGTTACCATGCGGAAAAAGACCATTCCATTTCAAGTACTATATACTATATTCCAACCTCTAGATAACGGAGACCCCTACATGTATCTTCAACGCATGTAGTGTCGAGATCGTTGAATAAGTTTTATTGATATGAGCAAAATGTGTTTTTTTCGTAATGTTTCATTAGCCGACTGCCTCTATTGCGCTTAAACGGGTATATTTGGTAGGAAAAAGTCAACTGATGTTTATTATTATTAGTTTATTTAGATCGCTGAATAGGGTTTCTCGGTATGAGCAAAATGTCTTTTTTTTATAACTGTTTCATTAGCCGACTACCTCTCATGTGTTATTACGGTTGCACTAGGGAGGGAAAGGTAAAACATTGTATCAAAACCCCTTTGTCTTTTAATACATGCCTTTATTGCGTCTCCATGTAAGATTGCCTTCCGCGTCGTTAATTGGTAGAGCTGTCAATTAGTCCGATACAAGAGCTGGATTAAACCGGAAATAGTATAGAATAGCCTGGGGTCCTGGGTATCGTTTTACTAAACAACTTAAAGGAAAGTTTTGCGTAAGTCATAACTGACAAACACGTATAGTATCCTAGATAAAAGTACAATGTTGCAATGTCTCGGAGAGACGCTTCCAATGATGTGTTGCTTTGCAACATTGAAATATTTGCTTAGAAAATAATGCTTAGCCCAAAATTGAAATAAGAGGGAATGTTGTTTTGACCATACCCAAATCATAAGCATAACATGTTTAGTAAAACAGTGTATTGGCCCGTGCCGTGGGTTGTACGCACGGGTCGGGACCCTAGGCTAGGTATTGTGTCGATATCGAACTTAAAGGTCGTATCTTAAACGATTGATTTTAGGAGGTACCTCAACACAGACGAATTACAATATACAATTTGCCTTCCTTGTACTGCAAACCTGCCCGACACTCGTAATTCGTCAAGCAGTTTGTCTCATGAACGTATTTCAATTGATTAATCTATTTCCCATATCGGTTCAGAATCGCGTCAGTACTATCACAGTTACATGTATGTTCCGATGTCCTACTCTTAAATAATGGAGGAACATCCAAAGCTTAACGATTAATTGGGGGGGGGGGTTACTTAAGCCGGGCAGAACCATCGGCACCCCGTAAGTCAGTCAGAAGACGACCTCTTGTTACCGGGATTTGAACCCACGCGAAGAGGAGCCGTGTAATCTCAAGTTATGTACCATAACCATAAGACCATGGAGCAGGTCATGTTTCAATTAATCTAAATGTAAATATTGAGACATATCCATCTTTTTTTATTTAGGAAGATTATAAAAGATAATTGCTGGGACTCAAATGTTGAGGTGAAAAGTTAACACTTAGAATGTTGGGTAATTTCATAAAAATAGATTTTTGGGTCATCTACTTTTCAAAACCTTGTTTGACTGATTAACAGCTGTTCTGATTGCGAATTTATTTCACTGATCAAAGGTCTGCATTGGCATTTCACAAACATCTGAACTAAAATCCGAAATCAAACACTTTTATTCAAAGATCACGCAACATTTACGTACAGAATCCAACAACATGCTATTGGTTAACGTTAAAGGTTGCTTTCACAAGTTGCTAAGTTATACAATGGCTACCTCTACTTCTTCCCAATATTGACCAAGTTCAAACAATTTATAGGCACCGCATTTACATTTACATGTATACATACTATTTCTAATCATAATCAGTTAAAGTAAATTTGATTAAGTATTATACAATAATAGAGGCATGTGTGACATCGTTATACTCCGAACCACGGAAAAAGTTTGTTGAATAAACAAAGTTTCCGAGTTTAAAAACCCCACTCTTACAACGTTTTCCTTTGATTCAACTCCCTTCCCCTGAAAATAACAGTTTTATCAGCTGTGAGATAATCATGAAGCACATCTATTCGATAATGTCTCACCAGAAACACCTCAACAACCGATTGGGAAAGAATCTAATTTTATTTACCAATAAGAGTAAATAATGTAACATTGCAGGTGTACCACAAGACGCAAATAATGAATTCTCCGACACAGTATTCTGTTAGCGATGCTAGCCTTTAAAGATGTACATCATAACTTTAACTTAATAATTTACTATAATGATATCTCCTACAATCTAAAGTTGATATTGTTATTCAACTTTTAGTATAATATTTAAATTTATTGTCATAGAATACGCTATTCAAATAGGTTACTACATGAAGCATAACATTTACATGGTACTGCAATACATATGAAAACCATAAGTATCAACACAAAACATCAATCATATGATAAAGCACTATCAAATATAGTTGATTGATTGAATACTACTATCAAAGTGGGGGTACTGCGTGACTCGGTGATTAAAGTGGTTGACTTAGAACTAGGATGTCCCGGGTTCTAGCCCCACCGAAACCTCTGGTTTCGTTAGAGTTGCCTTTGGCAAGCTACTTCGGCGCCCTAGGCTTTTACTGGTCGTTTCAGGAATGCGGTTACAAAACTGAAACATTGTTGGTACGGCACTGGCGAAGAGGACCTAATGTAGGACATGTGTCAGAAATAACCTTAAATTATCTATCATTTGAGTTTTGTGTGGCTTATCTGCTAGAAATATTACCTTTATGGTTATTGATAAAAATCAGATTCATAACATTGTTAGAACCAAAGTCACAGTCAATGACGATCATGAAAGGTATTTGCAAAATTATCAGCGTACAAAAACGAATCGTATGCTCGATCTTTTCTTATGATCACAATAAAACGGTAGATAACTGGGCCGACCCTGAAACCTCTTGTCAATTAACATTGGAGTGAGGACAGGGATGATTATAGGCTTATCAAGGGTTCGCTGCATGTTTATGAAGCACTTGCTATAGCCTTGCATTGAACCCTCGTTATGGCCTCTATACTAGAATATCAACATCTATGCATGGGTTTAATATGTCTCAATTTACGCATATAAAAGCTAATTATTGGAATAAAATAAAGATAGTTTGTTTAAATGCAGTTGCGCTAGGAATACGCTTTACACATACACGGAGATAACATTTCATCATATATGATACACATGTATTTGTTCTGGTAAAATCATTTTTGGGAGATGATTGCGTATATAGTATAATGGTAAACAAGGGAGACAATCATTGCATATTAAGAGGAATCTTAAGTTGTGGATGTCTGTCCAGTTGATGCTGATCAAGATAGTTTGTTCAAATGCAGTTGCGCTGGAATACGCTTTACACATACACGGAGATGACATTTCATCATATATGATATTTTTATTCTGATAAAGACAATTTTTGTAAGATAATTGTGTATATAGTATTATGGTAAACATGGGAGACAATCATTGTATATTTAGAGGAATGTTAAGTTGTGGTTGTCTCGCCTGTCGGTGCTGGGAGCCAGGTGATTACCTCACTTCCGGAACCTAGGGGGCGCGTCACTCACAAAATTCAAAATAAGCGTTTGACAACAAGCGATACCAGGCAAATACACGTTATATTAAGCTACTGCATAGTGTCGGCAATTTCGCAGGCAATCAAGAACGAATTACGAGTAAATATGTTTAGAATGAAGACCCATTTTAGCATAACAATTATATTGACAATACATAATTTACACCATTCCACGACTTAACTTGGTTAATTTTAAGTTAAAAAAAGCACGTCGATTACTTTGTACCTGCGCAAAGCAAAAGCAAGAAATATCACTTACACACAGGAAACATTCACATACACATAACATTAAGAAAGTATCTAGTGAGCCATCGCTTTGAATATTCTTTCATGTACTAAAGTATAATAATAATATTATTGTAGATGAAAATAATGTTCGTCGGAAGGATTTAAAGAAATCCTTAAAGCTGACGGTTTACACAGGTGAAGTTTTTCAAGTCAAAATAAAATTATGTTTAAATATTAAATATGGAATCGCGTCGAATAATGTAGGCCTAAGGGAAAGAAAAAGCTTCAGAACACAAATCTAATTCAGAAGATGTCACTGTAACGAAGTCTGTACAGCCGGTAAGCACTGAGTCTTAAAACCATTGCAACGCTTTTGGATCTTGATACACACATATACATGTATATCGTATACAAACTCCGAAATAATTGATCACAAACTTGATTTCCTTCCAATAGCTATTCTCAAGTTTATCTTATACAACAGGTTAGAAAAGAAATCAAATGTTGATACCCAAGTTTCCCAAGATCTGTGTACAAAAAGCTTTAAAATTCTGCGTTGAAGCCATAGTTTCCCAGGTTTGCCTGTTCCGACCAGGCGGCATGTTGCGCTCCGTCCATATGGCCGGCAAATCGGTTGTCCTCGCGCAGACGATGGTCCGTCCCTCCAATAATAGCATTGCATTCTGGACATCGGCTTTCAACTGTTGCCCCGCCACAATCGGCAATAGCGTACACGTGACCTTTTAAAGGATGATTGTACATTTAGTCAAATTTACCCTTATAGTGCTGGAACCGACTTCATACTTATGCAAACAGGTTAGACCCAGGTCATTCGCCATGTAAATTGGCTTCTGACTTGTGATCTAACCCATTTGCTACTCTGAGTACCTTTTCTAATCAAAATTAAGCAGATATTAAAGGTTTTGGAAAAGCAGACGACACAAAAAACTATTTTTAGAAAATTATCTAGCATTATATGGGTTAGCAATGGCGCTCAAAAATTATACAATCTTTGGATTTCTAGTACAGTGAAAGTTTTCACCAAAATACATTTAGAGTTAGATGGGCGTTAGCAAGGTCAAACAAAGCTTAAGAAGTGTAGAGTTGATAAGGTTGGTTAACAATGAGCGGTTTAAAAAGATTTCAATTAGATTTGCCTGGGAATTTATCGTTAAATGTTGGGAACCAATACAATAAATGCTTAGGTATCACCATAAGTTGTTGTTGTTGTAAATAAGAATTAATATTCGAGCGGCTAAAGATATTGCTTTTAAAAGTACCTATGTTGGTAAATCTCAAATACACTGCTACATCCGACTTGGTAAGGGTGCTCATGATATCGTTATTTCTGATATCTATCATTTTATGAATGTCATATCTTATGTGCACACTCCCTTTAAAATACACCCATGTCGAATTACTTTTAAAAAACTCCAAAGAAATGAAAGAGGCGAATATTCTTCTAATCTTCTAATTTCATTTTCAATTTGACTGTTAGGTTAACATATTGATATGGACAAACCTACCTCGGGGGCATTCGAACCAGTGGCCGGCTGGAAGGGCCATAGCTTTAACAATCATCAGCCTTTCGTCATCTGAAATTCCGAGACTTCCTAAAACCTTTTTAAGCTCATCCAAGACAGCCCCAACACTGTTCTTCTTGGCATCCGTATACTTCCCTGTCTTCTTTAACGTTTCTTCTGCTTGTCTCATGCGAATTCTAACCCCGGCGTCGACAGTTTTCCGACGTTCTACAAGCTGTTTCTGATACAAGAGAATGCGTAAAAGATCTTTTGATCTGGCATACTCAAATTCGGCATCGGTTGTCTCTTGTTGTGTCATGATAGACCTATCCTCCAATGCCCATTCCTTAAAGCGTTCGAGATTGAATAAGCCTTTCTCCTTCTCGCCGGCAACCGATATACCCTTTAGTTCTGTCCAATCTTCCATCAGGTTTTTTATCAACTTCAAAAACGTCAACTGGTTCTTCATCGCTGCCAATGCGTTTTCAGTTCTAGGTTTTCCCATCCGTTTTAATCTGCGTCTCATAATCAGTCTTGTTTCGCTTGGCTCGTCTTCCAATTCCTCCATGATATCGTCTTCCAGATCTTCAAGCCTGTCTTTGTTACTCAACACCTGTTTCTTTACATTTTCTATTTCCATAAGTGATTTGTTAATAATGGTGCCGTACCTGCGGTTCTTCCTGATAGGCGTTTTACATTTCGGGCAAGATTTCAGTTGTATCTCGCCATTCTGCACTTTGGTATCCATGTAAGTATCCATGGCGGTGAACTCGACTATACACCTGTTTCGGCAATCCTCCAACAAAACAAACCTGGCTTCCGGCTCGTCCTCTGTTCCGAACAGAATTTCCTTAACCTTATCTTTATCGCAAACGCGACAGTCGTTTGGACATGGCTCTCCACATAGTCCAATACATCTATGTCCGCATTGGAGTCTCTCTCTACAGGGCTCATCACACCTGGGTCGGTTACAGGGCTCATGACACAATTTCGTACATTTATGATGCTTGCATTTCCACTGGCATGGTTCCATGCACGGGGCGCACAGTTCTCCACACCTTCTTCCACAAGCACTGTGGTTGCACCTGTTTTCACATTTCATGGTGCATGGAGGGCATATGTTGCATCTGTCTAGACACTGATGGCCACATACTAGGATTCGGGAGCAATTCATTTGGCATGTCCTGTGAAGACGGCCCTCAAAACATGTTCCACAAGTGCCAACACACATGTGCTGGCATTCAAGTATATATCCGCAGGGTTCTGGACACGGTGACCCGGATTTCATGTGACATTGGACCCGTCCTTTGTGCCCACATGGCCATGTATGATCAATAAGTATGCAGCATTTGTCGGTGCAAGCATTTCCGCATTTGGTCTGACAAATATGTTGACACAGCAGTGTCTTCTTGCATGGATCTTGGCACGGAAATGCTGCTGGGTCTAGGTGGCATGGGACCATTTGTTTATGCCCGCATCTAGGTATCTTCTTCTCGACAATTTCAGTGCAATCACCACAGTCTTGATAGCAAAGTCTCTTGCAGCGATGGCCGTTTTTACAGAGCATCTTGTTACAAAGTTTTCTGCATTCATAGTCTTCGTGATCCTTGTCTAAAGTGTGACAAAACATTCTACACACGTGTCCACATTCAAGCCGAAACTCGCACATCTTGTCGCAGCCTCCTTCTGGTGCCTTGTCGAAATCTTTAGGCTCTGTCGCGACGATGCCATGGTCGTTTGGATGGTTCTGGCAATGCAACAGCAAACCCTCACCGAGTAGTTGCCGATTTGACATATCTATCACAATTTCCTTCCACAACAGGGAGTGTGACCCAAGAAGCTCGAAATTTCCGATCACGTAAAATCCCTTTTTTGCTCTTGATAAAGCAACGCATATTCTGTTTTCCACCTTCAGAAATCCAATGCTGCCGTCTTCATTGCTTCGGACCAGAGACAGCAATATGATATCATTTTCCTCGCCCTGATAATTATCCACTACTGTCACACGGACTCCGTCAAACGGATCTTTAGGCATCATGTTTCTCAGACAAAACAACTGCCCCGAGTACAGTGTTAAAATTGTAATTTGGTTTGGCTTGTATCCTTGCAGAAGCAGGTACTTACACAACGCAACAAGATAGCGTGCTTCGTGCATGTTTGAATGGCTTTTAAGGTCAACGTCGTCGCTTTCCTCTTGCTTGTGATCAATGAAATACATGTTTGTGGATACACCGCTTATGTCTTCATACTCTAAAACACTGTCGTGGTTTTTGAGGCCTTTGTAGATGTGTCGCATAAGCTCGGCAATTTCCGGACGCATCCTGTGTTGTAGTTCTAGCGTATCACACCTGAGACCATTCGTAGCCATCCTCTCAAATAATGAGACGTCCAGGTTGTAATCCTTTGCCAACTTGTAAACTGTTGGATTGGGTCGCAGCTGCTTGTGGTCTCCAATCAAAATAAGATGCTCACATCCTCGACTTAGGGTTGTCACAATGTGGGCCTCCAAAACCTCTGCCGCTTCTTCAACCACAACGATTCTTGGACGGATTTCTTGAAGAACAGACTGATATCTAGCAGCGCCTGTCGTCGTCATTCCTATGACTGTCGATTGTCTCATTATCTCTTTATCTTCTTGCATCAATGCCTCTTTGTGTCGTGCTGCCGCGGCCTCGTACTCTTCTTCAATGTCCACGATATCCGACCGAAGAAAATCGCAGTATTTTCGAATCCAGAGTCGATACATCCTCCACTTATTAGGCATTGACATTCGCCATAAATCCACATACCGCTTTGCTTCATCTTCAGGCATGACATCATTGGACGCCAAATTTCTTAGTGTTTGCTTCTTCAAACGCTTCCTCTCTTTTTTCTGGTATTGCCAATCGTATTCATTCACATTTTGAGGTTTCTCTGTCATAAAGTCTATGTGCATTGCCACCGCTTTCATTTGTTCTTTGATAGCCTGTCTGGCTTTTAATTCATTGACTTCTTTCCTACTTAAACCAATATCTAGGCCATCTAGTAGATCCTCAATATCGTCATCGTCGTCACCATCATCAAGTTGTCTTTGAGCTTGAATTGCATCGACTTCATCTTCAACATCAATCAATTCTTCCTCCGGTTCAATCATATTCCCCTCTGGTATATCGTTCATTTCAGCAGGAATATTACCTTCCATTTCAACGATCGGAGCCAGATTCCCGAGACCTAACCATTCCACAATTACTGAATACCCTCTTCGGAGCGCATCCCTTGCTTCTGGATACACTTGTAACATCATCTCGAATTGTTGTGTTAGCTTCTGGTATGTGTTTGGTTCAATGAAAGGTTGCAAGAACTGTTCATGAAGGATCGTTGTGGTTGCAATTTGGACTCTGCTCGAAATCTCGTTGATTTTTCCCAACAGAGATTCCATCTCTGTCCTGGCCTCTCGCCGTGCCTGAAATATCTGAACTGGTACGTTACGTTCATGTCGGAACCTCTGCCTAAAGTTGTGAAGGTTGTATGATTTCAGTTTCTCGCTCTGACTTCTACTGCCAATTCGAATAAGGTCGCCTTTGTAAAAGTCGACAATGCCTTCAAGAAACTGGTCAAGGGCATGATTGGTGTAGCAAACAATCAGCATTGGCCTTTGGTCTTTCTGACCAGTGACTGAATTCACTGACCACAAGGATTTGTTGTGAAGCAGTGCTTTCACGATTTTCAACCCTATATATGTTTTCCCAGTGCCTGGTGGACCCTGGGTTATAACAAATTCGTTTGTAAGAGCAGTATGAATAGCTTCGTATTGCGAGTCATCCAGATGTAGAAGGTCTGCCGGCGGCCATTCATTTCTGTTTAAAATCGTTACATGTCTAGCCGCTGCCGATCGCTGGCTAAAATTGTAATTCCTTTGCCCTGGGATTTCCTCCTCCGGATCATCTGGATTACCGAGTCTACTGGTGTCCCTTATGACAATGTCTTCATCCACAAGTGGACGGAGGTCAACTTCGGAATCTTCGTTTCTTCGCAAATAGGCCGGTGGCTGGACCTGGTTATCACATTTAAGAATGTACTTCTCAAAGGGTAAGTCGCCATGTCTTATTTTCTGGAGACCGAGAAGAACGTGTTTATAGGATTCAAAGTAGGCAGTCGTTTCTGCCATTGTGAACGTTTTATCCCAAAGGTCTGAGATGGCATTACGGGGCAGCTCCAGGCGCACGCAGATGTGTCCCCTTTGTAGCTCTTCGATAGTTCTATGGGTGACCGTGGCAAAAAAGAAGGTGTTGAAGTTGTCGTGTGAAAGACACAACAGTGACCCGTATATCAGGCGCTTACTCGACTGCCATCTGACATGGAATCGGCTGACATCGAATTGGAGGATGTGACAGATACCAACGTCCATACAGTACGCAGAGATAATCCTGACGTTGTCGTAGATGCGTATGTCCTGTAACTTCTTTCCCTTTTTATGGTGCCCGATTGCAGTGGCTTGGATGTAGTCGTTGACACCGTCTCGGAGTGGGCCAACAAAGTCTTCACGAAGAAGTCTGAATTGTATATCGAGATACTGATCGAGATCATCGTATTGTCCCCGGATCTTGTTCTTCCGAAGGTAATTCTCGTCAATGACCTGTACAGGAAAGAAATTGATGGACCGTTTTATATACAATATATATAAAGTTTGTCCTTTTTATTATGACATAGAGTCTACGCAGAAAATTTCTTAAACCATATTTCAATAGATGGCCAACTCTTTACAAATTCAAAACACTTATGGCATCAAAAAACAAAAAAGAAATTATAAACACAGCTAGATATATTTACACCAGTAACAGTTTGAGACGGAACTTTCTAAACCTATTATGAATTATATTATATCATATTTTACTCAACATTTATACATTTTCTTTTCATAACATCAGTACTATTTTGAATCTAGTATTTTGTAGGATGCAACTGGCTTTGTATAGCAGGGATCACATTTTATTTTGATCAGTACCGTGCGGACGCTTGTCAAAATCTATCTTGAGCCCTGATAATATTGCAAATATTGTTTTTGTATTTTGATTTGTATTGTATAAAATGTATCTACATGTGTATAAATAAGGATTTGTTTGTATCTGAAATGTTACAAGTTTAAGGAAGACTCCCCATAATCTGCCATTTGAAAACTTACTCTCACGTCGGATTACTTCGATTCTGATCTCGGTACACATTGGTCTTAATCGGAACTGTTCGGATTAAAGCGAATAACGCGACCCTGATCAATGTATACCGTGACCGACCAAATAAATACGACGAAGGAATGATATTTAAAATGACAGATTATTGGGATTCTACCTTAACTGAGAAAAAAAAACCCACTACGTACCGTGAAAGAGTCGAATATGAAAGTTTTCGTAATACGACATATAAAATTCTGCCAAATATCTGTCTGTGTAAATATATTATGTGTATTAGTCGTCGGAAAACCCGTCGTTCTTTTGGTTGTTTGAATAGCTTAGACCAAGGCACTACTGGTACGGTTTCTTTGTTTAATACCATTTACATACATTTAGCCAAATCATCATTTTAACCCTAAAGATATTTTTCTGTTGTGTGCTTTCAAAAACCATAAATATCTGCTTTATTTTGTTGAGAAAAGATACTTAGAGTAGCAAACAGGTTAGATCACAGGCCAGCCGCCAATTTACTTGGCGGCTGTCCTGGATCCAACCTGTTTGTACAAGCATGATGTCGGTTCAAGAACTAGAAGGGTTAACAACAATAAAGCAAGGAGAAAGAATAGAACCCAAACCTGCATGTCGGCTGTCTGAGGGAATATTTCTATATCTCTGAAATCGTCCGGCGGTCCTTCCAAATCCTGTTCTTGTTCAATTTCATCTGGGGTCGGTCGGCTTCGGCCTCTGAAGGGCGAGATGAGATATACATCAATATCCATTCACTTTGTCTAGGCTCTAAAAACTTAAATACATACTAACATTGCGTCCGCACATTTTCCGTTTCCAAGGGCTTTATACATCACTACAGCTTTTGTACAGTTTTAATTCTTAGAATGCTGGTTATTTTCTAAAATTAGATTTTTATGTCGTCTGCCTTCCAAAACCTTAATTATCGGCTTAGTTTTTATGAGAAAAGACACTCAGAGTAGCAAACAGATTTAATCACAGGCCAGCCGCAAATTAACTTTGCGGCTGGCCTGAATCAAACATGTTTCCATAAACATTAAGTCTGTTCCAGCACTATAAGGGTTAACTTCTAAAGATTTCAACATCTGGGAACAAGCATATTTAACCTATGGATTTGTGGCAGACCACTGTGGACAACATTGTGGGAAAAGGAGAAATTGCTCGTTACGAGCAATTTCTCTTTTTCCCACCATGTTTTCTACTTTCTCAGAAGATTATTTTCAAATTTTATCACATTTTGAAACGTCGTCTTCAAACGCTTTTAATTTGGCACAGTCGACAACTTGGCGTTTGGTAAAGGGTTAAGCCATATTCTGCTACGATACCTTTTTCTCTGTCGCATAAGTTTCTTCTCCTTCTGTTCGGTAAACTCTTGGAATCTTTTTAGAATCTCGGCGTTGATAACCGTGGAAGTTTGTCTAAGTGAGTCGATCACGTCTTTTAGGACAGTATGGATACCTACAATAGGATGCATGTCATGTTTACAATTTTAACGTAAACACTGATATGCTTTCTTCAGATTCTATTTATTAATATAAGTTGTAAGGATAAGAGAAATACATTCATCTTGTCGCCACGGTAATCAACAGACCGATAACAGGGTGCCGTATAACATTTTTGATATCCGTCACTAGATCACGTGATCGCTAACGCCCATGTTAGAATTGATTTTGCGGTTTGTTTCACCTTTTCCGTGTTTTATTGTCATACACTGCATAGACAAGTATTCGCTATCAGCTTGATGAATACAAAACCAGATTCTGATAACTTAAAAATATAATTACTCTCTAGCTTACCCACAAACTCTGTGATGCAGTTTGGATTCTTTTCCATCAACTCTTCCATGATTGTTATCATATTTGTAATTGGCTCCCTAAAAGATCGCTCGTCCCTGCTGTTTGTTTCACGCATGTCCCAGAAGAAGTTGATCGCCGTATCGAAAAAGCGCGTCTCCTTGATGATAGTAAATAGAATGGTCAGATTCTCCGGGGTGGAGTTACATTGGAACGCCTTCGACAGGACATGTATTATGGGGGCAGTTCGCTCCGAATGGAGGGCCGCGTCTTTGAGAAGGTCTCGGAACCCTGACTCGGGGTGTGACAGTGTCATGACAATATCAGCCTCTTCCCTGTCTTTTAACTCGCGTAAAAAATTCACGTCCAATTTTCGTCGCCCCCTTCTTTCACCTCTTTCACCTCCTCTTCCGCCTCCCCTACCTCCGCCCCTTTCTGCAAATCCAACCCCACCTCCTATAGCGCCCCTCCCTCCTTGCGCCCGGTCCCTCCCCTCTAATCTAAAACCCCGTTGTCCCCCAAAACCTCCCCTCATTGGAGCGTTATTGTCTCTCAATCGTGCGCCACCCAAACCGCCCCTTGCAGCTTCCGCGCCCCCTCTTCTACCGCCCCCTCCCCTCGCGTCACGTCTTGGTATATGATCATCATCGTCATCGTCGTCGGAGCTGCCCATGTCGTCTCGAAACGGCTGTCCTGCCCGGGGTCTTCCACGGCGTGGTGCATAATGCTGACCTCCGAGGTGGCGTCTGAAATTAATTATTTTATTTAGATGGGTTTTTACATTTTTACATCGCCTCAACATATTCTAACCACTATGTCACGAACCACATCCCCCCTCCCCCTGTAACGATTCAGCATCAAATAGCGGTGGATGTTAAATACGTGTCGATGACAACGATAAACCAAAGAAAGGAAAGGTGTTTTTATGGCAGATAATGGGTTGTCTACCCTGAGGCATTGCATGTTAACCACCACAATACGCAATATATCATATAGCCTATTCAGCACGCGTTCCAATGCTTCACGTTTATTGGTGTGTTGTTTCAAAACATATTGAATATTCACGTATTTTTAAAATAAACTGCTGAGTGGAGCAATCTAAATCGAAAGTGAAAGCCTCCAACTTACTCGTTTTCCATGTGGCGGACTGTTCTTCACGTCACCTGGAATGACACAAGAATAAATACTATCACTTGCTTTTCCTTTTAATTTTTTCATCGATTTTGACGGAAGCTTTAACCCTTTCCCCAACAATAACGCCATTGACCACTTTGTTGCAGACGACTTTAGAAAACATTGTGGGAAAAGGAGAAATTGCTCGTATGGAGCAATTTCCCCTTTTCCCACAAGGTTTTCTGCTCCATCTAAAGAGTATTGTTCAATTTCATCACATTTTGAAATGTCGTCTGCCAACTATTTCAATTTGGGACAGTCCAAAATTTGTTGTTTGGGAAAGGGTTAAGCCTATTCAATTCACCCTCGATGACTGCTTAACAAAGCTTCTTGCCACGATTTGTGGATTGATCCCGGATTTTCAAATTTGTCGCTTCGGGGATCATACCAAGAACATGTGGTAATTTATATACCCACACCCTACCACTGCACAAATGTCGCCCACAAGTCGAGGTTAGAATGCATACTACAGGAACATTATTTATTTTGAATGAAAGCAACATAAGACTGGTAACTAATGTTTTCGTTACCTACCCCCGCCCCCCCCCCTCCCCCCGTTTTCCTGTTGACAAGTTCAAACAAATTATACATCAACATGTTGTTTTAACCTACATAGAAACAATACAATATGTTAAATATCTTATTATAACTGGGTAAAGATAAAGCGATTGATTGCCATTCAATAATGGATATATGTTTGACTTTGCTATCAAATCATCACCTGTTTAACACCTAAAATAGATTTTCGGGAAAGGCTCGGCTAAATATCTGGCTAAGTGACAACATTTTCAAGTTAAACGTTTGCAAAAGTAGGATCGATAATCTATGTCATTGATTTGTAAACCGATTGATTTTATTTCCGATTAATTAAAATCAAACATCTTGACAATTCTACTCTCCGTTTCGGTTAGTTTATAGGACATTTAAATCGTGGGGTTCAAGCTAAGTCGGATAATCGGTAACTTATTAACCGGGCACTATTATATCGCGAGTAAAGGTCATGAGGTCAACTTACGGTTTTTGATGGATTATACGGCGGTTATTGTAATAAAACTGAAATATTGTTGATGCGATGTAAAACCCCATTGAAACAAAAACTCAAACTCATTTGGCCTTTATCGCTGCACCTGTATATTCATTTATAGATCTATATTGACTAGATCTATCTTCCTTTTTTATTGTAAACGAATAAATGCATTCAATACTACGAGATAGATTAGAAAATGAATCAAGGTGTAAGGATTTTAAGGAAAAGGTAAAATGTAATATGAACGAAATCTTAAAATAGATTTTCTGAAATCGCATGCGGGGTTAAATGGTTTGAAAGAAATTCTAGTTTCATATTAACAACAATGTCTATGGTTCGCACATTACATAAAATGATATAAACTGACACACTCATGAACTCTCCGTCTTTCTCTATCTTCGTAGATATGTCTGATTCTCAATCCGTCTCTGTCTCTCTCTCTTTCTCTGTTTGTCGCCTCCCATATCCCTACATCCCTCCCTCCCTCTCATCTCTCTCATCCCTCTCCCTTCCCTCTCTGTATCCCCTTATCTTTCTCCCTCTCTGTATCCTTATCGCGCAGCTCCCTCTCTGTATCCCTATCTTTCTCCTTCTTTCTCTCTCTCTCTCTCTCTCTCTCTCTCTCTCTCTCTCTCTCTCTCTCTCTCTCTCTCTCTCTCTCTCTCTCTCTCTCCCTCTCTCTCTCCTCTCTCTCTCTCTCTCTCTCTCTCCCTCTCTCCCTCTCTCTCTACCTCCTCTCTCCCTCTCTCTTTCTCTCTCTCTCTCTCTCTCTCTCTCTCTCTCTCTCTCTCTCTCTCTTCTCTCTCCCTCTCTCTCTTTCTCCCTTTCCCTCTCTGCGCTCGCTCTCTCTCTCTTTCTCTCTCTCTCTCTCTCTCTCTCTCTCTCTCTCTCTCTCTCTCTCTCTCTCTCTCTCTTTCATTCTCTTCTGTTCTCCCTCCGTATCTCTTGTTTACTCTCTCTCTCTCTCTCTCTCTCTCTCTCTCTCTCTCTCTCTCTCTCTCTCTCTCTCTCTCTCTCATCCCTCTCCTTCCCTCTCTGCATCCCCTTATCTTTCTCCCTCTCTGTATCCCCTTATCTTTCTCCCTCTCTGTATCCCCTATCTTTCTCCTTCTTTTCTCTCTCTCTCTCTCTCTCTCTCTCTCTCTCCCTCCACTCCCTCCCTCCTCCTCCTCCTCCTCCCCTCCTCCTCCCCTCCCCTCCTCCCCTCCTCCTCCCCTCCTCCCCTCCCTCCTCCTCCCCTCCCCTCCCTCCTCCCCTCCTCCCCTCCTCCCCTCCCCTCCTCCTCCCCTCCTCCTCCCCTCCCCTCCCCTCCCCTCCTCCTCCTGCCTCCTCCCTCCTCCCCTCCTCCTCCTCCTCCTCCCCCTCCTCCTCCTCCTCCTCCCTCCTCCTCCTCCTCTCCTCCGCTCCTCCTCCCCCTCCGCCCTCCCTCCTCCTCCTCCCTCCTCCTCCTCACTCCACTCCTCCTCTCCTCCCTCCTCCCTCCTCCTCCCTCCCTCCTCCTCCTCCCACCCTCTGTCTCCTCCCTCTCCTCTCTCTCTCTCTCTCTCTCTCTCTCTCTCTCTCTCTCTCTCTCTCTCTCCCTCTCTCTCTCTCTCTCCTCTCTCTCTCTCTCTCTCTCTCTCTCTCTCTCTCTCTCTCTCTCTCTCTCTCTCTCTCATCTTCCTCTCTCTACAGCTATTTGTTTAGCTGTCTGTTGTATGTCCGTCTTCGTCTGTTTTATTTTTAATGCATTTGCCCTTATCACTCCCTTTACTTTTTTCTCCCGTTTTTCTTCCCTTTCTCTCTGACTCTATTTTGTTTTTTTCTCCTTTAAAGTTCCCTTTCGTTCTTTTTTATTTTCAAATGAATTTTAGCTACATTCTTTCCGTCTGCCTCCTTGCTCTATCCCTCCCCTTTTCTTACTTGTTCGTTATAGTCCTCATATTTATATACAAAATTGTTGTTTTTTTCCTTTTCGTGACGTCTTTTTTATTTTGTGTAAGTTTATGTTTGTTCTTGTCTGGCGTTCTATCCAATAGGACTTATAGGCAGATTATATAAAGCATTATCCGAATAAAGCACGTCGTTATGATACGGGTTATTACCTTCGTTCAAACGTCAATTGATATCTTATTTATATAGGTAAAGAATATACATGTACACTCGTTTATAAGAGATTTTATTCATATCCTTATACAGACTACTTACATTTGACTAAAGTATGCATAACGCCAAACTCCATGTAAATAAACAACTTTTATTATATATGCTTGTAGAATTTGGAATTTAAAGTACATACATTAATTTGTACATTAATTGGCTAGCAACAACACGTATTATCATTTCTATACTTAATTTTACATGATGATATGATAATAACAAACATAAAAGCTACTTACCTACAACATGGTAAAGAACAGCACAGGATATATATTGTATGAATTTACAGATAGTCTTCTTCGTCTTTTCGATACTTTGTTAGGCTAGGAAGACAGGGGATCGTCAATGATTCACTCAGCCCACAAAATGGCCACTATCTGTTGCACAACAACGATATTGGAAATTCCTGGGAAATATCGGAGTCTAGTTTCACTTTCACTTTCGATGGGTTTTTGGAACGCGTGATATCCTGAGTCTGCCGGTAAATGACGCCATCTTTATTAGCTGGAATGGAGGAGATATTGTCGCTGAGCGGACCTTTTCTAAAATAGCTTGTGTTGTTTAACACTTATAGTGCTGGAACCGATTTCATGCTTATGCAAACAGATTGGATCCAAGCCAGCCGCCAAGTGAATCTGCGGCTGACCTGTGTTCTAACCTGTTTGCTACTCTGAGTATCTTTCCTCTACAAAATTGAGCAGATACTTAAGGTTTTGGAAAGCAGACGACACATAAATCTATGTTTAGAACATTATCTAGCGTTCTAAAGGTTGACATTCCAACGTCAGTAGGGATATTTATGAGACGCACTGCAGTGTGTGTGTGAAAGAGTGCTGGAAACAATTCCATTACGTCTTTATCGCTTGGTTTTGGGCCGACGCATTTTCAACACATTTCAACAATCACAGAGTTTCATTGCGGTGATTGGTTAACCTTTATGTGTTACTTGTATTGAAGTAGAATACGCCTTACCTGCCAATTTGAAACACATTCTTTCGCCGGATTACTTCGGTTCTTCTCGGTAATCATCGGACTTGAGTGGACCTATTCCATTTAACATCGACCTCGGCTGAGCCTATTCGCGTTAAACCGTGTAGTTCATGTTTAGGCCGATGTTTACCGAGAACGACCGAAGTATTCCGACGAAAGAGATACTTTCAAAATGATGGATTATTGGTATTCAATCTTAAGTTAACTTTACAACGAATGTGTTAGAAGCTTGAAGCTGCTTCTAGGATACTCAACTAGTACTCGTTCACATTTTTTAGCTATTCCCGGCAATTTTCACATCGCCGAAAACAGGGCTCGAACACAGCACTCTCGGTTGAAGAGGCCGACACTCTACCACTGCATCACTGTTATTTGTATCAAATCGAACATGCTAAACAACATTCTTTCCAAATACCTGATTGCTTTCCCAAATGAACGTGTTCATTAATGAGTCGAATAAATGATGTTGGTTTACTTCATTTATCAAAGGAAATAATATCGACTGGAGCCCTTGTGTGCAGTTAATAATAAACTATCCTTTATCCACCTACATCTTTTACGATAGTAGTTTCCTGGTTGACTGTCTTAAAGCTGACGAGTTCTCTATCATCGCCAGCCCTTGTGTATAGTAAATAATGGATTTTCCTTTATCCATCTACTTTCTTAATAGAATAGTCTCCCGGTTGACTAACTGAAAGCTGACGATTTCTTAAACATCATAAGCCCTTGTGTACAGTAAATAATAGATTTCCCTTTATCCATAATGAGCCGGGTATCGCGCTTTAACTAAAATATTGTTGATGCGATGAAAAACCCCGATAAACTAATGTATTATACAGTTGTACGACTCTTTTTGATAACGCTTGCCTTGGTAGAGGACGAGCCGTCACAGATAACCTAGTTGTTTACATATGTTATGATTACATATTACTTTCTAATTATTAACCCTTACAGTGCTGGAATCGAATTCATGCTGATGCAAAAAGGTTAGATCCAGGCGAGCCGCCAAGTAAATTGGCGGCTGGCCTGTGATCTAGCCTGTTTGGTACTCTGTGTGTCTTTCCTAATCAAAATTAAGCATATAAATCAAGGTTTTGAAAAAGCAGACGACTCAAAAATATATCTTTTAGAAAATTTCCCAGCATTCTAAGAGTAAGCCTTCATTTTGGGATAGAAGCCTTTAGCCTGGCAAACAAATATTCCTAACTTTACGTCTACGTGTGCAAAATTGTGGTAAGCCCTTAATCTCAAAAGAAACTTTTTTTTTTTGTAAATGAAAAGTAAACATGGGTTTGAATGTACGATAAAGATTTCACTTAAGTGACTCATGTTCTATTCAGGTATAAGATAACTCTTTTTTTTAAACTCTTTCTTTCTTCATATCTACGTTTTTCAAGATATGTATCTTGCGAAACATTTATGAGACGTCTATATTGAGAATAAAAGTTTGAGTATATTACATCTATATGGGGCAAACTCTCTAGTTAAGATCAATTATCATTTTGATAAATGCTGCCATTCAACAGTCTACATCAGACGTCAATCTAACAGACTGTATAGAAATACTACATGTATATGGAGCGCATGAGTGGAAGAATAACTTAAAAAGTCACATTAAAAAAAAAGAGAAAACTGCGCCCAGTGAGCACGTTTCACCTTTGTGTCACAATGTGTTCTACCAAATATAGTAAAGAGATGTTTTGTGCCTCTCCGTCTGTTTTATGTATTCTGAATTAACGCATTCAGTTTGGGTTAAAATTCCCATTTATGGTGAACTACTTGAAATGATTTGGTTTTATGTTTGGCACTAAATTGTTCAAAGCTCTCTAACCTTATGTATGTATTATGATAGTTGCATTAGTATTATATGATAGTGGTGAGCGCCATATCATCACTGTGTATGATATACAAGTATATCTACTTTAAGCTTTGCTAGAATTCACATGGCTCACTTTCTTGTCAAAACACACTCCCACTTAACCAGCGAATCCTAGAAACAGAGGGTAACAATTGCACCATATTGATTTCTTTTACCACAAATAAAAACAAATTTGAACACAATTTACGTCGATATGTTTTATAGTCGTCTGATGCAAACTCGTTTAGAGCATAAGAGATAAACGTTGTGCAATATGTTGACAAGCTGACATATACACCGACATATTGTATTGATCGAGTAGATTTGTCTCAACCGACCCAAATCGATCCTTTACAAAGTCACATTATCGTTTTATTGATTGCTTTACATAAATACACATATAGCTGAGATTCAAATACTTCAATCAATTGTAAGGCAATTATTCAGCGATATAGCATATAAATCTGAAAACAATTAAACATGTTCATTAGATCTTTGTATAAATGAATAATTGTAATCAAGAATAATTATGAAAAAAAAAGATTTCCCTAAAACATATGTTTCCGCTGAGGATTGAACTCAGGACCTTCCGCGTGTTAGGCGGATGTGATAACCACTACACCACGGAAACAGTTGTTATTATCGGCTAAACCGGATTAATTGACATTTCTCACACCATATGGTATGAAAGTTTTACGGCATGGGAGATAATCAAGACTACACTACACTTATTTTGCGGACATTACATCCCTTGGTCTAACCAGAGACAAAGATAAATGTTATCTATAGATAAATGTTATCTATGTCTCTGGTCTAACACTACACGTATTTATGCTGGTATTCATCCGAATCAACGGTATTAGTCAACCAGTCATTTTTTCAACAAACTAAGACAAATACAACTGAGAGCTAAATACATGTAATTGTAATGGCTTCAACCAGAACTAGCGACAACACATTGAATAAGATATAAACGGATAATCAGTGAAAACACAGGTATGGGCGTATAAAATAAATATATATCAATACGATTTTATCTTCGTTGACTAGCAGCTGTTTCCGTGGTGTAGTGGTTATCACATCCGCTTAACACGCGGAAGGTCCTGAGTTCAATCCTCAGCGGAAACAAATCTTTTGATTGTAAGATCAATCTGATATGGTACATCACTTATTGTATTTTATAAACGGACAGCTTACGTTCTGTCAGTATTTTTGAAACTGTTTGAATATTTCTTTCCAGATATTTCTAAATTAACTTCGTTCAAACACACAAGCCGGTACACGAGGCAAATATCGTTAACCTTTGTACTATTGCTGTATTGATTATATCTTGTTCGGTTTTATCCGTGACATCACCTTTTTGATATCAGTCCGGTTTGACATGTCCAAGATAAGATCGTATTACTCGTCTACAAAATCGTCAAACTGCATTTCATATTAAATTCATAGCCGTCCCCTAAAGCAAAGGGCAAAAATGCCCTACATTTTACCACGTTAACACATTTGCATTTAATTATAATATATTTTGATACAGAACTTGTCGGCTGTTTCCGTGGTGTAGTGGTTATCACATCCGCTTAACACGCGGAAGGTCCTGAGTTCAATCCTCAGCGGAAACAGATTCTATTTTTTTGTTGGTCAGTCTGATCTGGTACAGCACTTATCATATCCTGTAGACGAACAACTTTTCGATAACTTTAAAGATGTCGACATTTGTAAAGCTGCTTTTTGAACATTTATTTCAGATGTATATCTCCATTTATTTTGTCCGTACACACAACAGGGTACACGTGGCAAACATATACTTGTTTTACTTCTCGAAAATACCTGCTCATTGGGAATTGTTTCCGTGGTTAATCGGGTGTCTTATCCGCTTAGCATACATAAGGTACCGAGTTCAATTCCTCAGCTGAAACATATTATTTCATCATAGCCACGTCAAATAAGGTAGATCTCTTGTGGCACGTATCTAATCGGATCCTTAACCCTTTCCCAAACAACAAATTCTCGACTGTCCCAAACTGAAAGAGGTAGCAGAAGGCATTTCAAAATGTGATGAAATTGGACAATAATCTTCTGATAGGGCACAGAACATCGTGGGAAAAGGAGAAATTGCTCATAACGACAATGTTTTTTTAAGTCGTCCACAACAAAGTGGTCAAATGTCGTTATTGTTTGGGAAAGGGTTAAACATATTATTCTATCATAACCATGTAAAATAAGGTCAATCTCTTATGGCACGTATCTAATCGAATCTTTATAACAATCAAATAACATTAGCCTATAGTCGTTTTAAATATTTTATTCACTTTTATTTTGAGTATTGGTGTCTTCATATTAATCAGCTTCAACAAATCTATTTTACATAGATTGTGAAACAAGTTCGTACAAATAAGATTAATCACGTTCGATTCTGCTCCCTGGATACATAACCAGGACACGCGCCGAATGTTGATAAATGAAAGATCGCAAGGCAGATCCTACTACTCTCGGGACTCAAACCCACGACCCTCGTGTCGGGAAGCAAACGGTCTACTCCTGGACCACTGTTCTTTGTAGTAATTGTTATCCATATTCTTGATAGTGGGTGTTATCACATATCATCCATAACAAACAACTTCCCTTTTGATCTGATCATTTTGTGAAAAATTCAAACGATAAATAACTATAATAATTTATCCTGTCACTAGTGCCATTTTGGGACCGATAACAGGGTGCCATATAACATTTGTGATATCCGGCACTAACCATATAACACATGCACGTGATGAACCATGACGTCATAAGAACGAAATGACGTCATATTTACATCATTCTCTACTTCTTTTTTCCTTTTTTCTCGTGTATTATTTACATCTTGTTTGTTTGAAAGAATACATAAAGGTAACAGGATAAATAGAATAGAAAGTTGGTGTCTTTGAATGGGAAAAGCTATCGGGCTCGGCTTCGGATTATTATCCGGTGAGTCGAAGGCGAAAGCTTTTGCTTTCGATCTTATCCATTTCATCTGTGTTGTATAACTTGATATTTATGTATATTGTGTTTAATTCGATGGACAAAATATGTTTAAAACTAACTTGAGACTTATTCACTTTCGTGAGACCTTTCGGGTGTTTCCGTATTCAATGAAAAACCGACTAATCTTTATCAAACGAGGTTTCCCGAACAAAAGGTCGTGGCATACGGGTTCACCCGAGAAATCTCAAATTAAATTCGTTGAACTATGTCACGTGGTTCTCGAGGTTGGTACCTTACATAATACCACATGTCAACGCATTTTCTGCAGAAGAATAATAAACCATTGTGTAAAATCAAAACGGCGAATTCCGGATAAAGGGTTTTATCCTGTCACTAGTGTCATTTTGGGACCGATATCTCGTGCCGTATAACATTTGTGATATCCGGCACTAACCATGTAACACATGCACGTGACGATTCATGACGTCATAAGTACGACATGACGTCATGTTTACATCATTCTCTACTTATTTTTTCCGTTTTTCTCGTGTTTTATTTACATTTTGTTTTTTAAAAGTATACATAAAGGTAAAAGGATAAATAGAATAGATGATTAGTGTCTTTGAATAGGAAAAGTTATCGGGCTCGGCTTCGGATTATTATCCGTTTCGCCTTCGGCTCACCGGATAATAATCCTAAGCCTTGCCCGATAACATTTCCGATTCACGACACCAACCATCTATTCTCTATATATCATAATTATAACATCTATGACGAATTTGAGTCTTGGTGTCTTTAGTTTAAACATATGTCATTGTAAAATGTTTTTACAATAGGATTGGGACGGAAGCTATAAGCTTATTGAGTCCCTCTCCTTAACAACATGACAGCAATACAATACAAAAAATATGTAACATATAATTGTAAATTCACCGATAGAGAGAAGGGGACAAGTAGAGAAAGAGTTATATAGAGATATAGATAGAATAGGGAGAAAGAGACAGAGTGGATGGAGCTATAGATGAATGGACCAGAAATGATAAACCATCAATCAGACCGTTTGCTTCCTTTGATATAATTGTGAACATGAGTAAATGCCACTATATTTTCTTCAAGAGTAAGGAAATCAATTCCAAAGAGGAGTGTATTTAGATCCAGTATAACATTGAAACTCGCCAAAGAATGGAACAATTCGCTTCTTAAGGACTGATAAGACGGACATTCGAAGAAATAGTGCGTAGTTGTCTCCACTGCACCACAAACACAGTGAGGTGAATCAACAATATTTTTGATAAATAAATGATGCTTAAGAGAGCTACAATCTCTTCTAAGTCGTGTATGTATTATTTGAAGTCTTGGTGTCTTAAGAGTAATTGTTTTCTATATTCTTGATAGTGGGTGTAATCACATACCATCAATAGCAAACCACTTTACAGTGTATCTTTTGATTCTGTGATAATTGTAAATAATTAATGACACCCACTTTCGTTCTTAACAAGCCTCCGTGGCCTAATGGATAAGGCATCGGCCTCCTAAGCCGGGGATTGCGGGTTCGAGTCCCGCCGGAGGTTTAATCTTTTTTAAACTCGGCTTTGTGATAATGTTATCTTTTAGAGATTGTAAACCTTACATGTATATACTGTACTCTGAGACAAAATGGAAACAAAACTCTCATATGGTATTAATCCATCGTACTCTCGAGCGATGTTTATGTTCCAATATCGAACGATTCATGTACCATACCTGAGATAAGGGGTGATTGTTATATACACGGTTATCTACCTACCTTTGTATTTGGCCTATATCGCACATCTATAGCACATTTTTCGCATTTGGTTACACTCATCGTTGCTAGTTTAGCTGATTTGAAACAGGAAAGATAACTGATGTTATGCTCTAAATCATAATCTTTCAAGCGTTACACCCCTTGTTCTTGTTCTACCTGAATAGCTTTACCTGAAGCACCGACAGTCGTACCACTTGAGTAGACAATATATAAGCTGAAAGTGTTTGCATAAAGTCACAATTGAGGGAAATCAATGACAAGTAAGAAAACCTCACGCAACTGTCAATTGCGAACTTTTAAACTCCAAAATGCAGTATGAATTTGATTTGTTTTGTTTTTCATTTGGAGATAACACGTTACCTGTAAACACACCTGTGTGCGATATTTAACAAATGTAGTTGCCCCCTATCAACTGTTTCCGTGGTGTAGTGGTTATCACATCCGCTTAACACGCGGAAGGTCCTGAGTTCAATCCTCAGCGGAAACAGATTCTTTTTGTTGCCTTATGTTTACAGATCAAGGCTTTTCCTGCAAACAATCACTCTTTGTTTTATACCACAAAATACACCTAATTGTACAGATTCAAACAATATACAATGTATGTTAGTTTATGAATTCATTTACAAAAATTGAGCGAAGGCACGTCTTTTTAGTAAAGAAAAATACTTTGTTTCTGATAAAGATTGTATAAGGACCGGTCCATATACTTTTTTTTCACAACGATTTTACTTCAACCATTATCCCAAACACATGCATTGCTAAGTTGCTTTGAATCATTGTAATAAAACAAAGGATTGCTCTGCGTTAGTGAGTTATGATTTAATCACAACGATTTATTAGTCCTACTATACCAAGAATGTGTGAATAAGTGTGATGTTTTTAAAAACTAGACTAAAATATTTCATTTCACACAGTCACATAAGTCATATAGTCGTTTATGTTTATAGCCTCAGTAAACTCTACACTTAGAAACAGAATATATTGTTTAAACGCCCACATGCGTTTTAAAGCCTCCGTGACCCAATGGATAAGGCATCGGCCTCCTAAGCCGGGGATTGTGGGTTCGAGTCCCGCCGGAGGTTTAAGTTTTTTGTATTACAATATAAAAGGTTGTTTGAAAAAGTCATTAAAGGCCTGTAACAGTATTTTTCAATTAAGTATTCCCTTTAACGATTTTTCCAACAAGAAATTGCACTCGTACTTTTTGGGTGGATGCGGATTTCTTTGGGAGCTTGGTTTTGTCAATTGTCTGAAATCAATCTAGTGTGAATTACAAAGGTTTTAAAGCGTTTTTATACTTTTCCAAATCAAATTCTGAGATGCGATTGAAGGTCTCAATGAAGAGTGTAGACATGAGTACATATTGTAATGGTTAAAATGCCCCGTAAACCGTTCTGTTTTCTGCTAAGTAACATCGGCGGTAGACAGCTTATAAATCGGATATTTGAAAAACAAAAATAGACCAATTTAGAATTTCGAACATGTTTGAATATCTCAATAGTTTATTTGTTCACCGATGAAACTTATCATAGCACAATAATGGATAAAAGGTTTTTTAAAAAAAAGGAATCAACAACAAACAACGTCGGTCTATGATAGTTTGTATTGTGTTGTAACCGACAACTCTATCTCTCAAATGGGAGAGTTCACTCTCCTACCCTAGCAAACGTACAAACAAACGCAAGCACACAAACTCTACCTCACACAAACAGAGAAAGAATACGCAAGCACATACGCACATACAGACATTATAACGTACTGCGAAACAGACTTACCCCTGCACCATTTGGAGGAAATACGTGCAACCTTTCGATTGAACCATTCATTCACCCTTAGAATGCTGGGTAGTTTTCAGAAAATCGATCTTTGTGTCGTCTGCTTTCTAAAACCTTCAATATCTGCTTAATTGTGTTGAAGAAATATATTCAGAGCAACAAACAGGTTAGATCACAGGCCAGTCGCAAATTTATTTGGCGGCTGGTCTGGATCTTATCTGTTTGCATACGCATGAAGTCGGTCCCAGCAATATAAGGGTTAAACAAATAAGTTTTGATAAATAACTTAAATCAATAACATTAAACTGTTGGTAGAATAGCTTTAAACGTTTTGAACTATTCGAAAACTTCATAATCAAACCTTTGTCCAAACAGCTAAAATATTTTGAGCAGGTAATGCGGCCCTCGTTTCCTCTAGTTGTTTATCCATATTTTGGTTCCAATTATTAGTTATTACTATTTTACTTTAATGGTCCACTTTTTGTTTCACATTTCGCATTGTTCCCTTGCTTCATACGACCACATTTACCGCCCCTCAAAACATTGACCAAAATGTCGTGACTTCATCAGAATACTGAAGGGAATACACCAATGAAGTATGGAGAATAACGGCCGTATTACAGAAACATCGTATCTTCTTTCACATATTGGCGGAGATTCGACTATCATGACTCATGTGTAGCGTTTTAGCTATTTACAGTCAAACTTGTGTTAAGAGGCCAGCCTATGGGACAGAGTAAATTGGCTGTTTAAGACAGGTTGGCTGCTTAACACAAATTGATTTACACTATAAATCTAACAATGGGGCTTTCTTTAGTGGCTGTTTAAGGCAGGTTGGCTGCTTAAAAGGATGGCTGCTTAACACAAGTTAGACTGTACCGTGAAACTTACCGTTTGCATATTTTTTCATATGTAATTTTTGAGAACAATTAGTTATCTGTGTCACGTTGACACCAATTTAAACGTTATATATGTTACAGAAGCTGTACTTTGTACAAATCTAAACAAAAGTATTTTAGTATGTTCTATTCATATCGAAGTTGATCAAACGGAAAGTACATCAACTAAAGTGCATTCTTTCGTCAGGCATTGGGTAAATGCTCGAATATTCAGACGCATATGAGAAAATGTGTATTTCCACGTTCTTTAATCCTTCTCAATCTGGCTATATCAACGGCCTTGTCGACATTTAATGATAAAAGTGCAATCCGTCTTTTTTTTCGTATTTCATAACTGATCCGTTATGCTCATTTTGAAAAGAAGTCAATGGCATGAACGAGCATTTTGCAGTGGTATTGAGGAAAAGGAAGTACATGTTTTTTGTAAACTGTCCAGATATGACTAATATAATGTTTAAATCGAATAAAATAAATCCGACCATCCAACTTATGTAACCTCCATCTATGATAGTCGACTCTTGAATGGTTCAAACTTATATGTCATCTAAGTAAACTGCGTGGAAAACCTAAAGGTTGAAGTCAACAAACTCATTGCGACAGAGGAAGGATTATACTATGGTTGTCTGGCTCTCCTTCGGTCTCACCAATTTTGAATGCCACATAAAGTTGAACTTTCTTCAGCGGATGGATCAACCCCTCTTTGCTTTCAGCCGCCTAAACCTACACATATTTGTCATCGTTCGGTGTCCATTAAATCATCCGCATCAGATATGTCTTTTATTCACCAGCGTGAGATAAATCTAATGGACTGGGATGTCCTTTCACGGGTAAACATCCGCTCGACCCTTTATATACCGGGTATGGAACACACGTTATCCGAACTCCTGGATAATGGTCGCGGGAAAGAGTCATATTCAATCAACTATTATCTTTATGGATAAAGTAAATTGTTATTATGATATTCAATGTTTTTGTTTTTTTGCTTTTATAACGTCACACTCTTGCAATTAAAAATCGTCTCATACTGTTCGTTCCATTTTCTCTTTAGCAATGGATATTCACTGCTAACTCTTTTAAGAAGTTTTAATCTGATTGTACGAAAACCGAGTCGTGATTTATGGAATGTATTTGAATAAATTGCCATCAACCCCTAGTTTCCGTTGAACTTTAGAGGGGGTATTGCTTTTTATCGAAGTACGCTGTTTAATATACCCCTATACCGCGTACATCAATAAAACCTGATATAAATGGACGTAAGGTTCAACTATAAACCGAGGTCCCGTCCTATGAGTAGCCATTGGCTAATACAAAAATGGACTTAAAACCACCGATATGATATGAAAATAGAACACCCGTACAGTGTTAATCTTGGATTAGTTTAACACAAATAGTTTGGAGATTTGACTTTCCGTCGTTTTTCTTAGTGTTTGAAATACCCGGTGCACGAAATAAAATGCCCGGATCATCTCTAACGAATGTCAAAGTCTGTTAATCGACACCAGAGTTGTGAGAGCACTCTACAGGCACCATTTATTTTAGACGGGTCGATTGGTATCTACAACGCTTCCACCCCGTTTCAAAGGTGGCATAAAACTTTTAAGTTTGCAGAGGAACTTTCGGACACATCCGCAAACTTACATTCAAACGTATTTACGTAAGCTTGAAGCTTATCAAATTCACATTCGATAAGATTCCTCAATACGTGACAATTCGCGCCAATTTGTGGGTTTGTCCCGGCAATTTTCATCCTGGTATTTTTCAAACCGTGACACTCGGTTCCAGAGGCGGACTCTCTACCACTGTACAACTGTCTGCATGCTATGTAGTGGTAAAAATACGTCGTTAACCCAATAAGTGCTGGGACCGACTTCATGCTTATGCAAACAGGTTATATCCAGGCCAGCCGCTAACTAAATTGAAGGAATATTTTACAAATCAGCCTGGAGAATTCTGTACATGAAGATTCAAAGCTTTCGATATCATGCTGTGAGGCGCCCATGTTGTATGAATCTGCCCTCTTACCACGAGGCCACGGAGGGCTTCCGGTCGATACAAGACACGTGTTAATGCCGATCGGGCGAGGTAATAAGGATATTAATTGAAAATCGACCAACCTTGGCGATAGCTTCAGACCTCCAAAGTAGAATAGCCATATCTCAATGATACATTGATGATGTGACTTTATAGATGAGGTTTAATGCTTAGAATGCTGGGTAATTTTCTAAAAATAGATTTTTGTGTCGTCTGCTCTTTCCAAAAATCTGGCATATCTGATTAGTTCTGATGAGGAAAGAAACTCAGATTAGCAAACAGGTTAGATCACAGGCCAGCCGCCGATTTACTTGGCGGCTGGCCTGTGATCTAACCTCTTTGCATAAGCACGAAGTCGGTTCCAGCACAAAAAGGGTTGAAGGACGAGCAGTCGGCTGTGTTGTATCAAAACTATTCCGTTATGGCAGTTGCTTAATGATAAAGAAATATACCGAATTTGATAGAGACCTAGTACAGTCTAACTTGTGTTGAGCAACCACCCTTTTAAGCAGCCACCCTCCATTAAACAACCACTAAAGAAAGTCCCTTTCTTTAGATTTATAGTGTACATCAATTTGTGTTAAGCAGCCAACCTGTCTTAAACAGCCAATTTACTCTTTCCCATAGGCTAGCCTCTTAACACAAGTTTGACTGTATATGTAACGTATTGTTTGTTCTGTAGTTTTACAATAAATTGGCTAATACTTAAGGCGAGGGTTTATAGACCTTGAAATGCTCTTTCTTAGTATGTAAAGCATCCAGATGATTAAAAGTTTGTGAACATTTATTATGAGTATGAACGTTTTACAATACAATACAATACAATACAAAATCTTTATTTCACTCAATTCCTTTTACAGAAGATATGAGGTTAAAATAACATGAAACATAATGTAAACGAGGCGTCTGCTTTGTAATTCTCACTGGTCTCTACCTCTCTATCTCTACCTCTCTATCTTTATCTCTCTATCTCTTCCTCTATATCATCTTTCATATATCACTATCTCTCTATT
Source organism: Cerastoderma edule (assembly GCA_947846245.1). NCBI lineage: Eukaryota > Metazoa > Mollusca > Bivalvia > Cardiida > Cardiidae > Cerastoderma > Cerastoderma edule. Next base: position 21,366,275 of record OX401419.1, read on the forward strand.
TGTCATTCCATTGAAAAAATACATATGCTAACGGTTTTAAAGAGAAAGTTTAAGGATAAACTTGAATCAAATGCGTGTTAAACGAATCACAAAACAATACTTTGAACTATGAGGTCGCTTAACACAATATATTCATAGATACATATCTTAAAATCTCTAATTTGCATTCTTTGAACTGTTTTATACGTAACTGTTTTAAGTTGTTTAAGACGTAATCGATTTTAGTTGTTTAATACGTAATCGATTTAAGTTTGTTTTTTATACGATATCGCTTTGAATTCGTTTTGTTTGAAATGTTTCATAGATAATTTATTTTAATTGTGTTTACACGTAACCGCTTTGATTTCGTAATTTGCTTGTAATCGATTTGAATTAAACGCATCCGACCGATTGACCAATTGACCGATATCTCGAACAGATGGGATAAAAATGAACTCGGTAATGGACCAGTTCAAAGCCTTGCTCACGAATGATCCATGGTTTGTAGGTAATGGCAAAGTCTTCAACAGCAATTCATAATTATATACCAATAACAATATGAAAACTGTATCGTTTCAACGACGTTTTTTTTTAACTTTCAGATTATCTCATTTGTGAACAAGCACCATAAAGTAATTTAACAGTTTGTGATTTCGGAATTGGCAAATGAAACCTCAAAACCTTCAGCAACTTTGTAAAAGAAAGAAAAGAGTTTCCCCATTCCATCTGTCATATTCGTTGAAGACACTTATGTCATTACATTTTTGCAACTGCGATGGTAAAAGTGAAAAGGCGAAATTTCTGACAACAAGCAAATCATTTCCCTATCCGTAATATTCATCAAAGAGGAAATAGAAAGATAATATTTAAATCATTGACTGGCCGTTTCTCTCGACTTGAACAGGAAAATAATTCACCAATTCCAATATGGTGGATGGGGTAAGACCAGATGTGCCCTCACCTTGATCCCTAATTACCCGAGATTCTCTCTACGTGAACCAGGCCAGGCTGGCCGACTTACGCATTCTGGTGTGCTTTCACCAAATCCTCCATTAGCTTTAGGTTATATTTAAGTTCAACATCGTTTAAAATTGTATGTTAGTTATATCTTTGAAGCCAGCGCAGCTATCCATGATTCTGGCGTTTTCTTTTTCCACCACCAATGCACACTATTCCTACAAAACGACTGAAAATACCATTTTGCAATAAGGAAATATGAAAACGAAGTATCCTTGTGGTATTTATTTTGAATGACCGCGGCAAAACGAACAATTGCATGGGTTTAGATAGTCCTTCATTTATCATAACTGTTTGTTTGCTCGTGGGTGAGTCATGTTTTGATGAAGGCACTGGTTGACGGATTGCTTAAGGAAGTACTTACTCGATTTTCATACGGTCCCCTTTAATCAAACGACAAGGTCATTTGTGCTTGAGTGGTTACGGGGTAGACCTGTAACAAATGGGTCAAGGTTCGACTCTATCCGATGCCGCCGATTTCGTGGAAGTTACCTTTTGCAAGACATTTCAGAGCCATTACCTGATACTGGTGAATCCAAGAGAAAACATCTTCCACTGAGAGACCCTGACACTGGGTTTAACCCTATTCAAATAAAAATCAAATTAACAAGTGAAAACAGACACAGCTTCATAACATTATAAGGCGTCAGACTGTCAGGAGGAAATGTCTGAAAAGATTTTAGCAGAATCTCCCATCTGGTGCACCATAGCATTCTGTACACGTGCAGATTATGTGTACCAGATTCTGTACAAGAGTTTTATGAGTTAGAGAAAGCCTTTGTTACCCATAAGCTCTGTTGACGCAGATATGGGCGTTTCAAAATGGTTCGTATCCATTTAGGGTGAGGAACGGCTGACATCCTCAACTGTTATATAATGACTTAACTCTCCACTCTGATATCTAAATTCTTCAAGGAATAAGGTTATACATTACAATTGCTAACTGTGGGATAGAAAGTCATGTAAAACAAGACAGTGTCAGAATTTTGCATTTTTATTTTTATTTTTTGTAACAATTTTAACATTTTTAGGAACAGATCCCATTCCCATTAAACACTTTGTAACATGTGATTTGATTGGTCAGGCGTGATGCGTTTACCGATGCGGCCGTTATGGCGTTATCCAATCACAGTGTGCAATAGTTGATCGGTTAAAACGTTGCTTATGATGCACAAAACATTTGTAAAAGGTAAACTTCTCGTATTCCACAATATTGAAACTATTTCTGTTGTCGGATTACTTCGGTCTTTCTCGGTATTCACCGGCCAGGGTCGGAACTACTCGATTTTATGCGAATAGTTCCGGCCCATCTTATTCAATAAAAGGTTATTCGACCGACATTACAGAGTTATAGAAAAGACATACAAAAAGGACAAGTCGCTATTAGCATGTGAACTTATTCTCTGACACCTTTAATATAAAGAACTGATAATAAATAATCCCCTGATATAATTCGTTAAAGAAATTCAGGATTAAATCGTTTGAATAGAGACCACACTTTTCTAAAGGTCATTTCAAAGGGCAACACATGGTGTGGTCTGCCAAAGAGGAAAACCGGCTTTACCATTATAATTCGACCGGTTCAGGTAGAAACTCGCTCCGTATAACCAGATGGCTACATACTTATTGAGTGTAACCGCGTTTTTCGAGCATACTTTAAGACAACATCTTGGACCGAATTACTATGTGCATTCCGCAGATGGGGCAAATCGACAAATCTAATAAGAACTTATGACATATGACGAAAATGTAAGAAAGTATGTTCCCAAAGAATCTACATAAAAACCAATGTCTATACTACAGTTCAAATGTTGACTTCTTGATGTATAACAAATGTAAGAAAGTATGCTCTCTTGCACCCTACTTAAAACACAATATATTTATTACAATTCAAATTTCAATTTTATTTCTTCATGGATAACAAGGGATGAAACGTAGTTTTAATACAAATAACATACACTAGAAGCGCTTTAAGTCGTAGCTGTTAAAGGTACATAGAAGCACGTTTTCTTGTGAATCAGTTGTTTTGCCAATTCCTTTTTTCAATGTTTAAATTACCCATGACTGACTTGGCACGTTTAGGGTTAATCTCTTTTAGTATTTTTGATCAAAGGTCAATGAGGCATACCAAGTGCTGTAAAGAAGTTCATAAAGGGCGCATTGAAAACACATCGGATGACTTTTTTCCTACACAATTCAAACATGTGTTTGTTAAAAGCAGATGGCGCCCAAAAGTAAAACACCGGGAAAAATGTACGTGCATGGTATTAGCATACGTTACTTCTTGGTTTGACAAAGCACGCTTATCAATCTATTGGCGTTGTTTGATAGATTCACATCTCTATCCCTGATTGCACAGGCAAGAAAAGCACGTTGCTATTTGTATTTGTAACAGTTATATGCTATGGTATTCTAACTGGCCTCTTTAATAGGTAAAACTGCTTACTGGTAATACAGACATAAACCGCTAAGCAGCCCAATTAGTATCGAGCCAACGTTTTTTCACTCAATTAAATATATGAGAGTATTCTTTTATAGCAAGTTTTATGTTCATTCATCTGACTTTATTCTGAAATAGCAATTTCGTCTTGCCAACCTGATCTGACATGAAAGAACTAGTAGAGAAAGCCGTATCATGAAGACCGGAATACCAATTCTGCTAAAAACTAGACATACCCGGGGATACTTACATATTGACATATTGCTTCTTTACAGTCAATCTATATGTTAAGGTCCTTTTGATATTGCTGCTCGCAAATCCTACTCTGTTCAATACATTTTTAAAATAACATGCGGAATAATTAGACCAGAAACGGTGCCTTACACAGAAGTCAAAATCCGTGTCTAGTTTTAACGTATGTTAAGAAGAGATAGTTGTAATCTGGAATGATATAAGTGATATTTTGTCGATAGTTCTTTTAAAATGTCTAGCCAATAGGTCTTCTCGATAAATCACCGAAAGGAAGCGCATCTTACTGAGAACACAAACAATCACATGCTGAAAACATCTTTGCCCAAGTTGGCACTTTTACCAAAGTGAAGAAAGCACTGTAAATGAATGACATAACATAATTACATACTTGAGCATTTGTGTGATGATAACACAGTCTTTCAAAATGAATTCATAAATAACAAATCAGTAAAAAAAAACGTACATGAATTTTAAACAATGGAAATTCACACTAGCCGGCAAACATAGCCGCCATCACAGAATGTCTCCTGTCTGTGACGGATGAACGTTCCCTTGTAGGCAGACGCCATTCATATCGTTGCCCATGGCCGAAGTCGCTCTAGTATGAAATTGAACTGTTAGATCCTATACTCCTGGGTGGTTTCTTTACCAAACCCGAACCGGCAGATGGTGTTGTTGCGCAGTAGTTATGTTCGAGGTGTGTTTCCCGCCAAATGTTGGTGAGTCGGTCGCCATTTTATTTTTCAATAACGACAACCGTAAACTGGGCATTATTGTTCCGACTTCTCAAGCGTCTTAGCTCCTGTCTGTAAATTGAATTGGGAATAAGAATAAGTAGGCTGTTCCGGAAAAAGGGTCTAGTAACCAGGTGTTTAAGGTAGAAGTCCAACATTTCAAAGCTCATTCTTCGACGGATTACTTTGGTCGTTCTCGGCATACATTGGTCCAAGCCGGAGCTTATTGAGTTAAATGCAAATAGTTGCAGCTCCAACCGAGTTCTTCCGATAACGACGGAAACAATCCGGCGAAAGAATGAATCTTAATATGGCGGTTGTTGGAAATTTCGACCTTAAACGAACATATTAAGGTCACGTTATATCCGTCTTATACAACGGCTTATGGTATAATCAAGAAGATCCTTCATGTGAAAAGCATCGATATACTTTTTGTGATTCTGCACTCCTTCTTTAGTGAGAAACTATGGACATTAGGTTGGCAATACTATGTCGAAGAGAAAATTTGACGCTGAAGTCAATCCAAGAAGGCAACTTGAAAATTCACCATCTGATTGTCACGTGAGACATGCCCTCAAACCAAACGTTCTGATTGGTCAAAATCGAAAGCAGAGAACTATTGTTTACAACGTGTGCAAAAAGCAATGGCGTTTTATCGTGTGGTGTAACCATTGATGCCAAAGGGGAACTGCATTTCCCATCAGTGTTGTTTTAACCTTTTGCTATATATGTGTTGTAACGACTATTTTGCTAGCATGTATCCACATGTGTTTGACAAGGTCACCATTGATATACATCAACAATTTTCTTTATGACGAGCACACAGATTATTATAACATGATTATGAATGGACACAGCTTACACTGTGACAGAACTGAAATGAATTTGCAAATGACGTTCAATCTCTAATTCAAAAGGAACCAACGCTGGTCTGGTGTCTATAACACAAAAAATTTGGCCTTGATATATAAGCCCGACTTACTGGCATCGATGCGGGTTGGTTAAGCAGAATTCCATAAGCGCCATATTCCGACTGAGAATGTGCCTGCGACGGCGCCGTTTATCGTGTGATTCTCTTCTGATTAACCTGCTATCAACTGAAACGAAAGAATTAAAAACCGATATAGTTTTGCTTTGTTACATGTAAAATATTACTGTGAAGAAACGAAGTTTTATCTCCCGACGTTCCACATACCTATGTAAAAGCACCTTTAAATATACAGTCGTCCAATAACCAATTTCATCATATCTGATAGGTCAAAATGATAGCAACTGCAGACGACAAATTAGTACATATATGAACGATCCATATTTCATGATTGTGGATAGAAACCATTGCGACATAATTAGAAATTGCTTCTGACAAGCAACTCCTTTCTCATTTAGTCACGTTGTTTTCTTAGATGCAGAGTTGTATCGTCAAAGATTGGTATTTAATGGACTAAGCGAAAATTGATAATTGTAAGTGTGGTCATAAACGAGCCTGATACTTGCAAATGCTTTCTCCGATGACGTTAAAAAACAATTGCAAAAAGACAAATTGGTCCAACTAGCAATAAATATACATGAAATAAGATAGTTTCTACTTACTGTCCTTTACTAAGGCCTCTATTTCTGTTGTGTGTAAGTTCTTCGGGCGAGCTACTATGACATCGCTAACGACAATGCAAATTAGTGCCCAGCACAGTATAGTCTTTAATAGTTCCATTTCTTGAAGAGTATGTCTGAAAATATATAGATGTAAGAGATAATAAATACACCATATTGATTACTATGAAATATGCCCTTACAGTTTTACTTTTGTAATCGACTTGTTCTACGCTTGGTACTCAAATTGCTCGAAATGACACAAGTGCAAAGTCTTAACTCATTAACTCTCAATTCGCTTGTAATTCGAATTCAGAAGACGATCAGGCTGTCGAGATACAACGTGTTATCCCTCTACTAACTTCCCTAAACGCCATGTTGTGGTGATTCGTTAGCATCGTCTTAACGATACGATTCATTAACTTGCTGTCGAATTCTTGATTATAGATAACCCAAATGATGCATTCCTTAACGTGACTCCTGCACCAAGACAAGGGAGACTGCGTTCGTAATGAGTACACTGTATATCATTTTGTCGCAATATTCACAACCATAATAACTAAGCATTTCTTTTTTAATTGTTGAGAAAATTAAACTCTGGGGAAGCATTTTCTATTGTTTGACTCTTGGTTGCACGAATAACAACCCAAGGCAATGCTATACAGGACAAGAGCTTCCAAACGCAAGCTTGCACACCGTCCTGGAATCTGGCCAGGTACTAACACAATGGAATGACGTGACCGAATTATACCGAATGGCCTTCGACTGGCTATCTTGATCCATGCGAAAAATAAATCTCGAACGATACGAGATTTAATCGGATCACATGGTTTACTGAACAGCAAAGAGCAATTCTTAAACGAACCAACAAGTAGCGTTGAAAGAGCTAGCATTCGTCAATGGTTTTACCATTCACCTCATATGTACTCTTTTTCACACGCTTGTAAGAGAGGATTGAAAAGAAAATATTGTGCCAAAGGGGAAAACCATGAGCACTTCCTTATTTTTATTCACACGTTGTAACCAAGCTCTATTTTGCTTTTGTTTTACAACTTTGGCTTTTGTATCAATGTGGATCAGTATAAAAACATCGATTGTAAGAAGGGAATTATCTGTTACATGTCCCAATAACAATAAGTTATATCATTAATCGTGCAGTATTTCTACGTCATAGAGCTGGATGACCCAGCAATAGTATGACATACTTCGTTAATTAGATGCATATATCATTATGTCTATCTTACTAGGCTCTATCATTCACAAAGGGTACAACATGTCCTTCTCATTTGGCTTCATCATCCATGACAGGTGCGGTACGTTAATGTTATCCCTTTGTCATTACTGTTTTACTTTTCAAATTCAAATTCTTAAATGACTAGTTTTGGCGTCGTTGGTCGTCATAGGAACAAGGCTCAAACAAGGCACACAGGTCAGATTATTTGATGACAAAGTCTACTCTTAATTTGAAAGTGAATTTCAAGAATCGATTGGAAGAATTGATTTGGTACTCACATTTACAGTTCGAGCTCAACGGTTCTTATATGTGTCCAAAGCACAAGCTTTAGAAAAGAATTAATTCCAATGAGGACTTAAATTTCAGACAAGAACCAAAGGGAATTTGTGAGCGAGTTGAATAGGTCAGCGTTCAGATGGACCCTTAAAAAATCGTACGATTTCTACTATTCGACCCTAGTTGGGGTCAGAAGGGTCATTGGGGAATAAGTCCATTCACCGTGATTTAAAGACACGACTACTTTGTTGAAACTGAAGTCAGTGATCCTTCACTGTTACTGAATATGGGAATCATATAGGAGGCGATATAATATGAAAGAGAGTAGATGAGTTACAGGCTTTCTTAAACTTACTCAAATGTCACGACAAATACCAAGTTTTTGTTTGAGAAATCCAGTTGCCTAAATTGCTTCTCAATTTTATATAAGGTACGTTAATCATGTGTTCCTAAAAATGTTTTATTGCGAAAGTGAAAATGCGGTTCTGAAATGTAAAATGTGGCGGAAAGGGTGTCTACGACTAACTCGTATTTGTCCTTGATCAAAACCAAATTATATGTTCTGTCTATTCACCGATGACTAGAAAAGGTATAGGTGTTTGTTCACAGAAGAAAACCTGGAAGTCACAATAAAATGTCGTTGAAACAATATTATAGTGTTGTTTGACATAATTAAAAGAAGCTATTGAAAGGCTTGCTTATGTACAGTCTGTTTGCGGTAGATCTCAAAAGCGATGCCATAAGTACTCATTGTTCATATACTTTTGGATAATCATTCAATGCTACGCACTGTACCTTCTCCTTTTTGTCTCGACAACGTCTTATCTTATCTTTAATAGCACACATAAAGTAGATTTCCTTTTGAACTTTAGATTTTTCCATCTGGATGTTTATGATCACACTGTAAAGCGTTACGATTGATTTTTGCATTTTTGACGCACATGGAGGAAACGTCGCATTTTAAAGATGGAAAAACCTGTTTTGTTAAGCCGCAATGCCTTGAGAAGCCCATGCATTGTTGTTCGTAATCTTAAATCTATCTTAAATCTTCGTAATCTCGCATAATCTTTGGGAAACATTATAAACCCACCGACTTTTTGTTCGATATTTTGGGCTGGATTCGTACGGCCTTGGACTGGAGGACAAAAGCGTGAGAACATGTACGTTTACGTTTCTTTTTTCCTTTCGGAAATCAGCAAATTGTGCCACCTATGGTTAGTATTAGTAGTATAAAAATGTTGATCTAGGATTTCACTGGTTTGCATTGTTGCATGTTCAATCTCGTTTTTTGTTCGTGGATTGTTGCATGACGTGAATATCATTTCAGAGACATTGAGATACCCGGCTCATAATTGATGGAAGAAGTCCCCCCACTCACCCCCCCCCCACCCCCCCCACCCCCCTACTCACACACACACACCACCACCACCACCAAGCTGCACAGCATATCGGAGCTGGTAAAGCTGGGTAGAACCACATGTATAATTTATGGCATACTTCTCAGGAAAAAATCGAAATGCAGGAAGCAGGCTTTGAATCCACAAGTATATGGTGATTTCAAGTTCTGTCTTTTGGAGGCTCTGTGTATTCAAAACTTTGAGTCAATTACGACTTTGCACCAAGAAAGAAAACATCATCGGACTTCTTGTGTACACAACATTGGCCAATGCTTCATGGCGTTTATAATTGAACCAAGTTCTGAGCAAAAACATTTTTGTTTACACCGAATAGTACCATTCGAATGGCCACATCCGATGTATACCGAGAGCGGCCAAAGTAATCCGACGAAAGAATTAGTTTCAAAATGGCGGATTATGGATATTCTTACTTAAAACAATCTCGGCGCTGTGTTATTGCCCTAAACATGTATTGATCTCAATTATTTGCTGCCTTTTGTTGGTGTCTGACATATAATTATAATGTTTGGATAAATCTTTTCATGACTTAAAACCGACCATAGTATTAGCGTCCCATCTCAGTGGTTTCGAATGAAGTGTCCGATTATGGTCCAACGGTCCAATGGCCAGGTTTGCATAAAACTCACGTCAACGGCACGTGTAAATATATGTATTTATACTGATTAGCTATATACTCTTTTGTCACAATGTTTTTAGTCTTACATTATGCAATAAAATGTTGGGCTTGTCTTCATCTTCTGTTGGTGTGTTCAATTTGGATCATTAACAATTACCAATTAAGTGGATTTGGTTGTGATCATCGCTAGAATACATACGCGTTTTTGGATAGAAAATATGTATTTGAAATCCAACAAATAGCGTGATGCTTTCGAATCTAAGATAGCAATTTCGAACCATGTAAATCTATACAGACCACCCTCAGAATTCACCGGGGGTTCGTTTTGTGACGATTGTGTCAATAGAATCTTTGGAGTCAGATTATTCACGATAAGTTTCCTTTGTCCATGAATGATACGTTCATAAAGAACATATCCTTCACGAACAAAGGAGAAACATCTGATAACAAGTTGTTTACGGTGTCAAAACGAAAAAATACGCCATTCATGACACGTATGGCGATATTGCTTAAAGTACAGTCTATGAGCATTGCTTTCTGCAAAAATGTAAATCTAGTATATTCATGTAAATGTTGATTACTGAAATGGAGATTGATGCAAAAGACTTGCCAATCAATCGATAGGTAAAGCATTTCTTTGTATAACAACCCTCATTGTTTTGGAGACAATAGCTTAGAGAGCTTAAACGTTCATTGAATATTTTATATTATATCCAACAAACATGCAGGAAGTTATAAGCTCTTTCTTAAAAGTACAGTATGTGACGAGTATCTAGGTCATGCAACACAAGGTGCCAGGTTTCATGCAAGATAGCCATCTGTGGTATGGAAATGTTGTCTCCGTGTAACAAATATTTACAATTTGAACATATACTCGCTGCAGACCTTTGAATTTCGAGCACACACCTGCAATCATCGCGAGCAAGTGCACGTCCGAAAAAATAAATATAGTTGGATAACCTGGATATTGGATGCAATCTATACTTTCTACATGCACCTATTGTCTAACTGAGCTGATATACGGACGTTATCTTATGAGTAACGTTTGATCTCTCGTAAAAGAGTTCGCTTGATGCAAATGTGACTTGATATGCAGCTTGCATAAAGAATTTGATGCATATAACGGGAAACGTTAAAGAAACGGATCATTTGCATATATTAATATGCACTTTCTATTAAATCAGATTTTTAAGGTTTCGTGACATCCTTAAATTGCAAAATCTTGCCAGTTATTTAAGCGCAAAATGTTGAAGAAAGCCCAAGTTAGACAGATACAATTATCTCTTGTTCCATTTCTTTTGCTCTTCCCTCTTTCGCTATCTGTCGCCTTCTGTTGCATTCTATCTCTGTTTCTCCTTGCCCCTCTGTCTGCCTTCCTTCTCTCTTTACGAGTGTCAACCTCTTGTTCCGTCGGTCGCACGCGCGCTCTTTCTCTCTATCTCCGTTTGCCTATCTCAAGTTGCCTTCTCCCTGTCTATTTCTCTCTCTCCCCATCGCTCTCCCCATCGCTCTCTCTCTCTCTCTCTCTCTCTCTCTCTCTCTCTCTCTCTCTCTCTCTCTCTCTCTCTCTCTCTGCTCTCTTTCTGCTCTCTCTCTCTCTCTCTCTCTCTCTCTCTCTCTCTCTCTCTCTCTCTCTCTCTCTCTCTCTCTCTCTCTCTCTCTCTCTCTCTCTCTCTCTCTCTCTCTCTCTCTCTCTCTCTCTCTCTCTCTCTCTCTTTCCCTCTCTCTCTCTCTCTCTCTCTCTCGCTCTCTGTCTCTCTCTCCCCCTATCTTCCTCTTTTTCTTGTCCTCTCCTCTCTCTTTTTCTCTACCCTCTCGCTTTCTCTCTCCTCTCTTTTTCTTTTATCCTCTCTCTTTTTCTCTACCCTCTCGTTTTCTCTGTCTCCTCTCGCTTTTTCTCTATCCTCTCTTTTCCTCTCTCCCCTTCCTTTTTCTCTAACCTCTCTTTTTCTCTCCCCTCTTTCGTTTTCTCTTGTTCTCTTCCACTGCCTCTCACTCTCTCTATAACACACATGTCCTACTGTTTCATTACGAATGTCTGTCTATCTCTCTTTCAGTCCCTTCTCTCTTTCAACTTGTTTGCGTATCCGAAACCACTACATGTATATCATTCAGGCTTGATAGCGGGGTTAAGTACAGTGAAAATCTGAATATAAGCTATGCGACTTAAATCTTTGTAATGTAGCCAGTATAAAACAACTATTTTGACAATGACTTAGATTGGTCGATATTTAGAAAATAAACAACACATTGTTCACGACTTAGATATCCTGTACTTTTCGCGTTTGGGGTCTTTATAAACTCTGACAAGTTGTACATCTATGGCAAAAAAGAGTAAAAGTAAATAAGCCGACATATGTAACAAGTCTAAAGGAAAGAAACATGTAATGTTTCCGCAACAACTCGACTAATCCTCATTTTGTTACTATGTATATGTGTACAAATATCATACAGACACCTCTTAATATCCCTTGGCAATTATTCGTTCAAGATATTGAAATACCCTTTACGATGGTCAAATTTTAAATGTTTGCTTTCTTTCTTAACAATTAAAAAGTTATGCAACAATGTTGATCTTTCTTTGATATTGTAAATCATTATTTACAAGACAGAAGATTTTCTATGTGTTTTGCATTACAGCTACATATTTCTCGAATATTCCTTTGATGTTCAAATGATCGTCCGAAGTTATATAATCGTTTGCCGTTTTTGAAGGAAAAACACTTGAAACAAGACAAATCAACATGACAATATGGACATGAAATGTAAACTTGATGTGGAATTAATGTTGCAGACAAATCACTCACCTTTTTAATAGTGTCCTAAATCTAGTTTCCAAAACCCCTTTTTCAAAATCCAAAGCGAAAAAAGGTCACGTGTGCTTCTCGATCAGCTGGTTGCGGTGCGATCAGCTGTTTAACGCCAAAACGCCGGTTTTATACCCGTCCATTTGACCCCGAGAGGTCACGTCTGTCAGCGAATAAAAAAGTCGCGTTTTGACTTTGACAGGCAGCTCCACTCCCGACTACCTGCGTAAACAAGTGTCATCAGACGCTGTTTAAACCATCTAATGTTCATTTGGTATGGTAATGTATTCGCATACACGAACTCATTTGTCGATCTACTTTATTTGTATCATGAAGCACCACGTGTTCGGATTTGATTTTACATATCACTACGCGTCCTCTAATTTGATTGGTTGAATGGAGGGGTTGGGCTCTAGAGGTGTGTTGTAGAGGTATGTTGAGACATGCTCGCCGCACACTAAACAGCTGATCTGGCGATACCTGCACAAGTTAGGCCGGGACATGGAAACCTGGGTGGAAAACACAATTGTAGCTATGTGCATGTTTTCCAATTACAATTTTGTTAAACCTTATCGTATTTTATATTATCCATGTTTTGACTTCAAAGCGACGTATAGGCCCAACGTAACCGGGCGTTGTAAGCATTGTTAATATGTTCCTGTATATTCATACGTACATAACACACTGTCATTATGATAAGGTTTATATACTTACTTTTGAATTGAGGAGAAAACACACCGATTCAACAGTCGGATTGACACAAATGTGGAGTGACCGTCTCATGTTGTGGAGGCGACATGTGCGATTCCATGGCGAGCTTTATGAGAAACCAATTGGAATTTAATTGACGGTTTCCCTCTATAGTGTTTGATGCTATTGGTAGGCTATTCATTTGCGACTTAAGGACCAACTACAAGTCAGAAATGGGTAGTAGTACAGATTTGAAAAATAGACTCGACACAACAATACTGAAATTCCATTTTATTGACGACTTCTCACTATGGTGTTTTGTGCTAGTGGTATACCTTTACCACTCGAAGACAAGTTACGGGTCAGAAAAAGGGTGGTACAGATTTGAGAAAAAAGATCGACGCACAATAATGATATGCCGAGATCAATTGTATCAAACCAGCTGACCGAATAAGTTTGACAGTGTTTCAATATATTTTTCTGTCGCTGTCTGTTGCTTGGATCATCTAGATATGGTTAAGACAGCTGAATAGTGCAATCAGATATTGTATCGATACATTATTTCGTCACTGCATTTCGTATGACACAGCTAAAAATATTGTTAAGAAGGTTTAAGCGAGTGTGATTTACTGAACGAAAGCAGATCGTCAATAGGATTAAATCTTTTTGCCATACCGGGAGATTGTAGATAGCTCGAAACTGAAAATAGTTTGAAGAATCTGGAGGAAAACTTTTTTATTAGCCTACAAGATCCTTTTTTCTTTGTGACAATGATGGTTGTGTGTCCGTTTGGTTTTACGGTGGTACCATTACATGTTTTGAGAGTTATATGGTATGCTATAGTATTTCCCGAGCTCAGTATTTGAAAGGACTCTTTAAGTCTTTAGTCTGGAGACTCCATGGCCATTATAAAATGGTAGCATTGTTCTACTCTCATGAATAACGATGGTTCGCAAAAGTTGATAACATACTGTGAAGCAGAACCAACAAAGGCAGTTAGGTAGGAATCTTAGGAAAATGAAGAATTCTTCAATTGCCAGACTATATTTTGGTTTGGTTTTATACACCAATTTCAGTTCCATATATGTACACATGTAGATTATGAAGTAGTTGGTAAAGCATATTCGACTTACTTGACCCTAATCCGAAATGACCATCTGTAAAAGGTACAATATATTGTAAGTATATTGGGAGAGCCTATTTCCTCTTATAGTGATTATGAATCGGTCAAAACAAAACACAGATGGAAGTTATGCAAATGAAAGGATTGGCAATCTAAATGCATAAAGAACTGGAATAAGTAAATTAAAAGGTATCTTATTGCAAAAGGAGTTTCTTTGATGTTTTATTTGTATATGAATCGAAGAGGTGTCTGAACGTAGTCTTACCCCTTATAGTGCTGGAACCAACTTCATGTTTATGCAAACAGGTTAGATCACAGGCTAGCCGATTGGCAACCAGCCTGTGATCTAACCTGTTTGTTACTCTGAATATCTTTCCTCGTCCAAACTAAGCATGTATTTAAGGTTGTTGAAAACAAACGATACACAAATCTATTTTTAGAAAACTACCTAGCAGTTTTTGGTCTACATCATCATAAGTGCTTTAAGTTAAACATGCATTGTGTTTTGCTATTGAGCTATGTACCTGTTTATTCGAGAGCACGTATCAAGTGTCCGTTATCAAGGACAGCACTGTCAGACAACTTGACCTTCAAAGCCAATATAGCGGCTTCCTTCCATATTATGTCAGAAGTGTTTTCATTGGATTATCCCTTAAAGGGATTGTCAAATGAAAAAACCTCTGACATAATATGGAAGACGCCATATTTCTTTTTGCAAGACCACTTTCGTTGTAATGAATGAATGAATGAATGAATGGTGTTTTAAGGCGCATCGACAGCTAAGGTCATTTAGCGCGCATTATTACTTTCGTTGTACTTTCGTACCCAAATGAAAATGTCAAATGCAATATCTAAGCAGTCAACTTATTTGTTTTCATGTACGGAAGATAATACACCACAACTTATACTATCGTTATCGTTACGTGTGAGTTACTGAACAATTACATTTGTTTTAAATGATGTTTAAACATTTCCAATGACGTACCACATTTTAATATCTTACTTTCATTTGAGATAATTTCTAGCTTAACCATTTTTAATTATGCACATATTTTCCTTAAGCTGTTTAGTAAAACGGTATCCTGGTCCGTGAAGGTAACTCAAGTAGGCCTACAGTTCATGTGACCAGTGACGTGTAGCTAATGTCCAGTAAACTCTTAGAATACTGAGTAATGTTTGTGTCGTCTGGTTTCCAAAACCTTAAACATCTGCTTAGTTTTGATGAGGAAAGATACTTAGGGTTACAAACAGGTTAGATCACAGACCAGCCGAAAATTTACTTGGTAGCTGGCCTTGATCTAACCTGTTTGCATAAGCATGAAATTGGTTCCAGCACTATGAGGGTTAAGATACCATCTGTGTTAACCATTTTTACAAATGCAAATAGTTTCCTTATAAGAGGTTTAGTGAAACAGTACTGTATGTGGTTCAGGAATACCTGTGACCAGTGACGTTTAGCTAATGTCCAGCTAACATCCCTTTCTCAACGTAAATGGTCTCTGTAAAAGGGCACTGACCCTAACGTGGTCAAGATCAAAGGATAAATAAGTCAATATATGTACGTGTGTTGTCTCTGCAACGATTTGAATATTTGACCGCAAAAGGTGTCAGAATAGTTTTCGAATGACGTATTTTCAAACTTTTCTTTTTGCAATTACAAATTCGAATTGTCGGGGTTACCTCCCATGTTTTCCAATTCAATTGAGAGAAGGGAAACTTTGAAATTGATATTTGAAATACACTTAAAAGTAGCCATTGAGAGCTTAATCAATTCAGGAAGAGTAAACTAATCAAAGTAAAAAAGTTAATTATTTACTATTGTGACATGTACATAACAGAATACATGTATATATACTTGAAATGAATAATAAAATCCCCCTGACCAGAGGATCTATAGTAGACAAACTTTGATAATTCTGTAAGTATGTACAGTCTGTTTAGGGTATATCTCTAAATCGATGTCGCAAAGTTGACCTAAAACCCGTGAGATTCGAACCAACGACCCAAATAGATTTTAAACAAATAAACCATGTCGCATTGACTTCATCGACCGAGTTGGGTTTCAAACTCTACTCCCCATTTGGTTCCAATCGGAAATCGGACACATTACCAACATGGCTAATAATGATCAGTCCCATGGCTCAATTCTAATGAGTACCAACAACATAGATGGATATGAGGTCAGTAACTCCTTCATATTATAATCATTTATTCCAATTTCCAAACAATAACGACATTTGACAACTTTGTTGAAGACGACTCTAGAAAACATTGAGGGGAAATGAGAAATTGCTCGTGACGAGCAATTTTTCCTTTTCCCACAATGTTGTCTACCCTAGCAGAAGAATATTTTCCAATTTCATCACATTTTGAAATGTCGTCTGCAAACTCTTTCAATTTGGGGCAGTCGAAAATTGTGCGTTTGGTAAAGGGTTAAACTGTATCCGTAATTATGTGTATATCAGTCGTCTGGTGTTTACATGTGTGGGATCACGATAGCAATCGTCAATAGTTCAATACGTATTGTGTCTATTTGCTCGAAATACGACCACCCTGAGGGCACGATTGGAAACAATTGAATAAGATAACCTTACATGCCATTAAAAATCACGATATAAAGAGAGATCCTTCACGTGTCAATCAATCTAGAAGTGAATTGATAAGGGGCGTGTAAAGATCGCTAACACACAGTATTTAAAAAAAACTATTAGTCATTCCGTTATGACCAGACGATTTAAAATAGTATCCATACATATACCATAACGTCGGATCATTAATAAGAACTTAACAGAGGGTTTCTTCCTTATCTGAACCTCGTTGTGCATATACAATGGTTAAGTTGGCGGGCTTAGAATTCAGGGGTCTCGGGTTCGAGCCCCAACGTCACCTCTTGTTTCATATTGTTCATATTCATATGGGTTTTACATCACATCAACATATTTCAGTTATGTAGCGATGCCCGACTATAAATGATGGAGGAAGACCCATACTCAACTGCCCATAAGGGCTGGTCAAGGCGGGTAGAACGATCGGCATTCCGTAAGTCAGTCGGGAGAATGCCTCTCATGAAAATCCATATCCCTCTCAGGATTTGAACCAACGCGGAGAGGGGCCATGTGATTTCAAGTTCTGTACTCTAACCACTAGGCCACTTAAAACGTTTATCTCTGCATAAACATATTGCACCAAGTTTGAAGAGCTATCGTCCAAAACGGTAAACTAAGGCCTCTGTAAATGTACTGTTACTTGTAACTCTGCCCGAATTTCAAACAACTTTGCAATTATAATAAAACTTACTTTCAAATCTCTAAATAACGATGGTAAGAAATCGACTGAAACCGGCTATCAGGATATGTTCGTAAAAGGTTTAAATTTGTTTTTGTCTCAAATGACAACTAAAGCATAACTACGACAAGAATTACTACTGCACCTTTTTATTAACGTACATTTCACAAGAGTCTTTCTAGAGTACATGGTTAAGTGTAAAGTGTGTTAAATTTTATATCATTCTAAACAATATTCATGTTTTATCTCGATAGTTCGTACACGTGCATTTTCCCAAGAAGTTTATCTTTTCCTTCTTTCAAAACCTGTTTTTTCATAAGCTACCTCAAAAGGCCGACACACCTTGGATGCTAATCTGTCACTCCTCTTGCACATGTAAATGTCGCTATCCTTAGAAACGAAAACATATCAAGGTTTCTGTGCAATAACATAGTAACTATTTCATGACAGTTAACCCTTATAGTGCTGGAACCGACTTCATGCTTATGCAAACAGGTTAGATCGAGGCCAGCCGCCAAGTGAGATGGCGACTGGCCTGTGATCTAACCTGTTTGCTACTCTAAGTATCTTTCCTCGACAAAATCAAGCAGATATTTAAACTTTTTGAAAGCAGACGACACAAACATCTGTTTTCAGAAAATTACCCAGCATTTTAAGGTTTAATGGTTTACCATAGTCTTGCAAAATTAAGCAGATATTAAAGCTTCTGGAAAGCAAACAACACAAGAATATATTTTTAGAAAATAACCCAGCAATCTAAAGGTGAATGAGTTACGGTAGTCTTGCAAAATTAAGCAGATATCTAAGGTTTTGAAAATCAGACAACAAAAAATATATCTTCAGAAAAATTTCCCACCATTCTAAGTGTTAATGGGTTACGATAGTCTTGCAAAATTTAGCGGATATTTAAGCTTTTGAAAAGCAGACGACACAAAGATCTTATTCTAGAAAATCACCCAGCATTCAAAGGGTTAATGGATTACTATAGTCTTGCACTGTACACTGTATATCTTCGTGTTCGTTCTTGGAATTGGTTTGCGGTGGGTTTTACGATCTACCTGAAGGCAATTACGCCCCGAAAACAATTCCTTTACGCACACGTTAACGATTGAGGATGAACAGCCAACAATCAACTGTCATTGACAAGCCATGCTCGTTGCCCTAGGTAACGGTAGTTATGACATTGGACAACGACCGGTAACTTGTGAAATGGAACTTCTAAACTTCTGCGTAAAGGTAAGTGTCGGAGGTAATCTTTGTGTCTTACAATGGCTGATCAAGGACTTTGAAAAGTCTTTTACATTGACTTC
The DNA here is from genome assembly GCA_947846245.1 of Cerastoderma edule. NCBI lineage: Eukaryota > Metazoa > Mollusca > Bivalvia > Cardiida > Cardiidae > Cerastoderma > Cerastoderma edule. Next base: position 21,385,043 of record OX401419.1, read on the forward strand.
AACTATGGAAGACATGCTCTTAAAGGAAAAACCGTTCTCGTTGATGGGATGAGAAGAAAACGTCGTTTGTTTGAAGAGCTCATCTTGGTCGATTCTTTTGAAGTTTTCTATGGAACCTTTTTTCGTCGGTTGAATACCTTGTGGAAGTTTCACTTGGAACGCTTCGAATTCCATTTATTGTCTATGTGGGAAAAGTGTAGTGGTGAGAATAACTGAGGCATTCCAGTGGTGCATATGAATTCGGTTTAATTTGTTTTTGAAAAGTTGTTAGATGTTCAGATTATCTATTGACGTAAGTATAATCATGTTATTCTATGATTAAAGGGGTAGAATCGTATGGTTTCTACTTGATTTGTGTTTGATAAACAAACAAAAAACCCACAAGAAACAAAGGACAGATGTATGGTGAAAGCACAAACTTGAAAAATTAAAAAGAAAGAAAGAACATACCTTTTGAAACTATAGCTTTATGAGATACAAAGTTTTATACACTTTATTAGTTTGAAGATAAGCATACTTCAATGGTGCTAATACTTTACAAATTTCAATTTGCAAGATATAACAGCAAGCTTTCAAGAAAATGTCGGCGTCATTTCATAATATTCAACACATGTTTAGGGACATTTTTGATAAATTGATAAAGATAATAGTATTCTTTTTTAAGGTGAGATTCATGCGAAGTATGAATATATGAAGTCAAACTAAATTGAAATAAATATTTGAGGTCAAGTAACTATTCTTTACGAAAACAATGTCCATTGTATCAAAGACTTCTCTAAACATGTGTGTTCATGTATTGCGTCATTTGTTTATGTAATGATGTTTCATTGAAAGACTCAAACAAGACCCTCACTTTTGCGATGGGAATACAATGGTATAGCATTGAACCCTCAGTGTGTCGTTTCCTTACCAGAACTAAACCAATCATTAAAGGCACATAAAGAGAGATTAATGCTTTATAAACTACATTATTTGGTAAACTTTGGGTCAGATTCAAATAGTTATCACCTAAAATCCCCAAAACAGCACACCTTTAATGTGAAAGCCAACCAGAAATAACCCAGATTAGCAAGTTTAATAATTCAGATTGTGTGATTCTTCACCCTGACCTTGACAGTTGATACACACATTTTTGAACCGACCAATCAAAATTCGATATTTTGAATATGTAAACAAACAGGTTGTTGATAAACATGATTGAATTGGAGACAACTGCAGTTCAAGCACAAAATAAGTTATGTTAAAGGAGTCTACTTAATAGGGTCTCAGTGCATTCGTAAATTAATTCTCATGACTTATATGAACATAATAAAAGAACTCCATATATTTTTTCAGTAATATATTTGTACTTGTCTCCTTTTATGTGCCTTTAAGTTTACACAAACAGAAAAGAGTTAACCATGTTTCGAGTATTAGAATATCTTAATAACATAACATTCAACAACCTCTGGCTAATATAGATAATATTGTTCGAGACCTGTCTCCCGATTCAATTGTGTATAATAATTGTTAACTGAATCAATGTGAAGTGCATTGTACACATGTCTTCTGTGTATCTTGCATTTTTGTTTGTTTTGTTAGATAACAGTCGTTAAAATGTTTATTCAAACTACCCATTTCACTAAAAAAAAGGCAATGTAAAAAGATCATATATTTGACAGTTGATGAACACCCGTAATTTCATTAAAAACAAAAGGGAGACTTCAATGACTCTCAATAGTTTGATGACAAACTGCTACCAATTTTATCAGTTTGCATAACAGAAATAAAGTTATGCACACGCGCAGTCAAATGTTAGAGAGACCAACGCGATGATGATATCTCAAATTTTCTTATAGGTTTATTCAAATCTAGACCATCGTTTATAAAAAATAAACGTTTAAACATCATCTTAAATGCGCTATATCTTAATACATACGAGCATCAAAGAAGATGAAAATTGCAACAATAACCTAGTTGTATGTGCCTTAATACATCTGGAATGGTTCGAATCCCCGTTAGACAAGGTGAAAATTGCCCGGACAAAGCCACAAATCGGTGTGATTACTGTTTTACTAGGACATGTTTTACAGTTTTATAAAAACATAATTCTTTCATAGAATTCTCTTTTATATGTTATTCAAAATTTCATAGTGAATTCAGAAATGAAAAGAAAAATGCAGATCGACGAGTTAGGTTTTTTGTAAACCTGTCAAAATGACCATACCATCTTAAAAGGTAATAAAATAATTTCTGGAAGGTTTATTAACACAAAAGACATGAATTAATACATGCAATACTTTATAATTCAATGGTATTTTAAATGATTACAATCTGAACAATTTTTGTAACCCAAATCAGTTTTTCAAATTTTTGTATTTGATAAAAAAAAATAAAAAATAATATGCATATTGCAAAAAAATGAAAATATTTCAAAATTCCTTTCATAGAATTTTTTTTATTTTTCAGTATGTGAAGTAAAATTTAATCTTAAAATACAAAATGCTAAAAAAGGGATATGTTGACGAGTTGGTTTTTCTGTAAAATGACAGTTTGCATGGTAACCGTATTTGAAAACATTTATAAAAACGACTAAAATAACTTTAAATTTGAAAAATTGAAGTTGGGGACTAAGTATACATGAGAAATTTATAATAATAATAACAACCTTTCATAGTTTCATGGACAAAATGATCATTCTTTGAAAAATTTGCATACAGTAAATTTCATCCGAATAAAAACGTTTATCCCACTACTATGCAAGTTCCTCTTTGGTAACACATTATTATCTCCCTTGGAAGCGCAGATGAAATGCGCAGAAAAAACTACCGAGAACGTCCTTTAGCTTCCTTCATAATCGATGTAAAACAATAGGTTATTAGGTGATGTAATTCTAGCAGTAGAAGACACTTTGGTTAAGACGATTGAACTCTCAATCTATGATAGAGTCTTTTTAAAATTTAAGTCTCAATCTTTTTATCAAGGATATTTACATAATTGTTGTTTTATCATTTCAGACGTATGGTCAAATTTGGATGGGCGATTTCACAGAATTTAACAGAAACAGTCGGCACGGTTGATTCAATCATATATTGGTAACATACGCTCGAGATACTTTTAATTCTTGTGAATTTGGCACATCATATCGATGGATTTATTTTTGGATATCATTTAAAACTTAAACGTCTCCTTACAAATCCCTGTATGAGGTTTTCAGAAATGTATGGAATCATGAATCAAAGTGATTAGATAGACTGATAAGAGGTTGTTTTGAATCTATCTCAAATCAAACTCATATGTTCATCTTCAAATATTGGCACTTCATATGCATCATTTAAGAGTTGGTGATGCATGCTACTAAACCATTCGAGTATGGTTACAAATAGAATGCCTTTATTGGAAGGTGTACCGCATATTAACCTCTTTAGTTTGTCATTGATGAACATCTAGCTAGAAATTGTAGAATCTTACGATACGTTGGCATCATGGTGCTATCTAAAGCATCGAAGGAGAAAAACAAGACATTGATGGTGATAAAATTCGCTAATGGAATGAGAAATGCGTCCAAAACCTCTCGGAATGCCGCCGCCGGTTCCAAGAGGGCTAACGAGCATGCATCGTTATTGAGTGGACAGACAGACGGTTCCAGACCGGATAAAAGTACACACAATCGAAATGTACAGACATTAAACAGTCATGAAAACGGCAAAGACGTGCGTATGTCACAACCGCCCAATCGAACGCGCCTGTCAATCACGCATGCCACTTCCGGTTTGAACAGTGTGGAGGACGAATCGAAGTCACATGACTTCCTGTGTTACCGAACAAATAATCTCAAACGCAAAAGCGTGGGTAATGGTGATATAAGACGCGCTTCTCTTGTCGGAGCAAAAGGTTGTATGGAACTTAAAGTGGCGACGACACAAGATGGGACTGATAGAGGTAACGGTAAAGTATCTGATGATTATGATGAAAAAGGTCGTATGGGGTCGAGTGTACCGATGGACGGTAAAATAGATACAATTAATGATTCTAGCACGGGATCATATGAACTGAAACGTGATAATACAAATAACACCGAATCAAACAAGGCAGTAGACGGTAATGATATTGAGAACATTATAAAAGAAATCGAGTCGATTCCTCTGGTCAGCTTTGATCATGATGAGTCTGCGGAAAACGGGATCTGTAACGGGGCAACTACACGAAGGCTTTCCAAACTTACATCTAACGCTTCAAGCTCCACAGAATCGCAGGATACTGGGATCGCCTCGCAGTCTACCAGTCCATTTTCGACAAGAACGTCTAGGCTTTCCAACGAGACACAGAGCTCCGTTCTATCGAACAACTCCAGATCGTCTCAAAAGTCTCTCGCTGAGCGAATTATGGAACGTAAAGCCGACGTCCATGTGTCGCCATCAGCGAGTAGCTCTGCACTTGACAGCGATAGCATGGACATACCAACAGCTTCACGACAAAGCGTCTGTGAGAACTTGAGCTGCTCATCCAACAAAGCGTCTCGTAACTCCGTCACTTCCAGTGTAGATTTTTCCGGTCTAAAGAAAACAAAGCATTCGCCTGACCTGGTTGCTGTCGAGGGCGAGAATACTCGTCCCGTTATGAGACGTCGTCGAATGAGAAAGATTCTAACCGCCGAGTAGCCATTCTTATAGACGGTGATCCTCCGTGTCGGCTCCTCAGAGACCATGATCAGAGTTTCTTCAAAGGCTTTATGGATACTCCTACCACGCTGGTTACCATTCAATGAAATTCAAAACAAGAAAAATCATGGAAATGTTCGAGTAATCAAGTTGTGCTTTTTCATAACAGACCATTCAATAAGGATGTAATTTCCTTTTAATTTCAAGAGGGTAGGTAAATATGTATCAATTGTCGACTAATCGATGAAATGGATGATAGAAAAGAAGAAATGTTTGAGTTTTACATTTTCCAAAAAAGTTCGACCTTACAATTAGGACGTATCTCTTTTAATAACCATCTAACTGCTGTATGCTGTATCTATTGTTGGCTTTTCATTGAATTGCGTGATAGAAAAGAAATCACACTTATTGGTTGTTTTCTCTTTACAAAAGACAATTTGTCTCACAAGATCATCGCTACCCTTATTATCGTTTAAGAACCATTTTAACTTGGAACGAACATACGTTGGTTGTTTGGCTGATAACTATGTTTTCTGCAACTTCTTTTGTAACATTATATATACAGCATAAATATGAAAATGTGGATTCTTCGATTGAGCCGTTCTATTATTTACAGCCGATTTTGTTATAAGCGACCATGGTAAAAGGAGACGTTATAGTGGTGTTTAAAACAATCATATGCTTAAAACGTACGCCAGTCATTCAGAAAGCGCTAGTGGGAGCTTTCTGAAAGACTTGCGTTCTGTGATACGACATCCTCTGATTAAAGATAAATATCTAAGAGTGGTTGCTTTAAAAAGGATTGAGTGGACGCATATTCAAAACATAACATATTTTTTTTTTTGAAGAATTGTGACGCAAAAAGGGATTGTGTCAGTGTATAACGTCGGATCAACAATATTCCAGCTGAAGTTACGGCTTTCCTGGAATTAATAAGTACCAATCAAGGTTTGTTAGTAAATTGCAAACAGATCCTCCCCGAGAGAAACTTATAATTCATCTATTACGTTTGAGTAACCGACCAAAGATCATGGTTTTAAATGAAGTTCAACATGTCAATTGTACAATGATCATCTCGTTTTAAGCTGTTTACCTCTGGTACATCCGTCTGACTGGTCAGCTGCTTTCCAAAAAACAATAGCAATAGTAAATAACGCTATTAGTGAATTCACAACGAAACCAATGTGATGAAAGTTAAATTTGCCATTGCTGATTCATCTTTTTATCGAGATGTTCTCAATTTCCGTTGGAAAAAGTTTCCTTCCATGACTAATGATGACAAATGAAAGGCCTAATAAATTATTCATTAATCCTAAATGTAACAAGGGAAAGCCAACACTGTCCACTGTACTGACGTTATCTGTTATCAAGTTTGATAATGATACAATTTATAACTGATACAGAATGACATAACAAGCCTCCGTGGCCTAATGGATAAGGCATCGGCCTCCTAAGCCGGGGATTGCGGGTTCGAGTCCCGCCGGAGGTTGTTTCTTTTGGAAGAATAGAGAGCTGAATAAATTGTTTATACATGTATACCATATATAAGTCATATTTTGTTGGATCTGAAAGCAAACACAAAATTCACACGATCCTCGTGAGAGTTGATAACCATCTGTTCATCAATGCACTCGTATTTCTGAATAGTGTAAGGCATGTGCTTTTGGTTTCAATCTTAGCCCCTGTAGGGTATATATGCGGTATACACGTCTAAGTATGTACCGATGAGAGCCTGGTATAATCAACGACAGGCTCATATTCCTTTTCACTGGTGGTTTATCTCACGTTTAACTACAGTAACATATAGGGACCCAGTGGAAGTAACAGCTTGAGGAAGTTTGTGACAAGCTACCTGTTAAATCCGATCATAAAAAAAGTTTCACTTACAAGTACACCTATAGTCCGAATGATCCAGACGTATATGTTCCTTTCTACTGTACCTACTACTGTACCACATTTACAGTTTGGTTCATCCGAGTTAGTATATCAATTTATTTTAATAAACTAAATAAAGCAAGGGACACTACTAATACATCTAATAGGAGAGTTTTGCCAGCAGTTACGTCCCTTGCCATTTCGCCTACTTCTATTATCCCATTTGCAAGAAATCAAGACAAAGCATAACATTCTATTACCACAAGAGCTGTTCATTCAATGATGTCAGTAAAGCCCTTGATATCTTCCTCATCAAAATTAAGCAGATATCTAAGATATTGGAAAGAAGACGTCACAAAAATATAATTTTGAATGCAATTGACTAGTATACTGGCCTGGGTCTAAACCCATGAAACTGTTTGCATAAACATGAAGTCGTTTCCAGCACAATAAGGGTTAACCCTTTACCAAACGCCAAATTTTGACATTGTGGGAAAAGGAAAAACTGCTCTTTACGAGAGATTTCTCCTTTTCCCATAATATTTTCCAGAGTTGTCTGCAACAGAGTGGTTAAATATCGTTATTGTTTGGTAATGGGCTAAAAGAAATTTACTTGGAAGCATTTAAGTCCCAGCACAGTAAAACAACTCTGGTGAGAGCTTATTTCATATACTTATTTCATATACTTATTTCATAAACTTATATCATATACGTATTTGTACACATACAACTAGAATACATATAAGACATTTCTCATATGAAATACTTTTTGTATTTGTCACAATGATTTCTTCCTCACATTGGAAGAAAAGCCATTTTTGGAAACTAAATCATAATTGTCTTGAATTGCTTTCAAATAAGACTAGTAAACCTATTCAACTTTGGCAAAGTGATGGTATAAGTATTTGGGAATGGATCGCTATTTAGGTCAGAAATACTTGAGGAAGTCAAACTTTGTTTTTATTTATGACATTTATTTGATCATTATAACATTATTCAATCTTTTTTAAATTTGAAATATGGTAAACAGTTTAACTGTAAAATCAAGGTGCTTGATAAAGAAAATATTTTCTATTATTTGTTCATAAAAAATGTACATAAAATGGATGACAATGTAAAAATAGGTTTGAGTGCCTCAATATAGAATATTATCAAAAATAAAATGGAATATATTCTTTGTTCATAAAAATGAGACTTGCTATAGTCTTGCCTTGAACACTAAAATTGGAAACAGACATAAAACAGTACACTTTCATAATATTTTCATACATGTATTTCCTTAAGCTGTTAAAATAATCTCTATCAACCCTTATAGTACTGGAACAACTTTGTTCTCATGAAAACGGGTTAGATCCACACCAACCACCAAGTAAATTGGCGGCTGGCCTGTGATCCAACCTGTTTGCTCCAATGAGTATCTTTCCAAAACAAAATAAGGCAGACATTTAAGGTTTTGGAAAGCAGACGACACATGAAAATCTGTTTTTAGAAAATTACCCAGCATTCTAAAGTTTAACACTATCTACTATACTTTATCATATTCAACATATTTAACATTCACAACTCTCAGTCAGCATGGTTATCATTGTTCACAATGAGAGGAAGAAACCAGACACTGGGTTTAAGTTTTGTATGGTGTTTAACGCTGTATAAACAATTTCTCAGTTATGTAATGCCTTTCCTGGATCGACCAGTACTAGGCTAGGGCTCTAAAATGACTAGCCAAATGTTACTCCCACAAACCCAGAGGTGTCGATTGGGCTCAAACCCAGGACCTCCAAGTTCTAAGTCCCCTACCTCAACCAGGAAGAAATACCCTATGAAAATGCACTGAATGCCATAATTAAAAGTAATTTATGTAAAAGCAGCAAAACACAAAACAACTTTCTCTACAAACAATAAAATCCTCTGTTACATAAAACAGCATTTTGAAGCATCTACTGCAAACACCTTTTGTAAGCTTGGTAACTAAAGAATAAATTGTTTCTAATGAGCTATTTAGCTTTTTGTCAAAATGATTTAAAAATCATTTTCACAAAGAATATGTTTCCCTTTCTTTCCGTTTTTTGTCATCTGCAGTTGCTTTCAATTTGGACCAGTCACAAATAACAATTTAGGAAAACAGCTTTATTGTGTAAATATAACATAAATGTCGTATAGAATGAAATAAAACTTCATCGATTATATGTAGCTGCATTTAAATGAGCACTATCATTTTCATCATATAACAATTAACCCTGTGTCAATGATATTTAAGCCATGTTACAGCTTGTCTGGATACACCATTCCTAGGCTTGGGCACTAAAGTGTCTTAACAAAGGAGATTCGAATGAAACCAGAGGTACAGGTATGGGTTGAACCCTTGACCCAAAAGTTCTAAGACCACCAACTTTACCACTGGGTCATGCAGGACTATGAACATCTTTGAAGGAAAGTATTAAAAGGTAACAGAATATATCAGTACCTTGGAATCTACAAACTCTATGTAAGCGTATACAACTGTTTTTTCCGACTATTGAAAAGCACAATCACATTTGCAAAGAAAATTGTTTAAAAAAAGCATAAGCTAGAAATTACAACTAAATTATTATGCATTCAATAATTCACATATTTCTTCTTCTTTCTGTTGATGTACAGCACTCATTTTTGAGTATTATAGTACATGTTCCCTGGTTTTCTACCAGTACTAGGCCAGGGAAATGTGTCTTGCCTAAGGACACTCCACGGTGAAATAAATGGTCGCCTTCAGGGATCAAACCCAAGTTGACCGGTCTCTAGTCCAAGACGCTAACCATTAGACCACTGCAGAACCTTTCTTGACAGTAATGGTCATCAAACCTTATCTATGGCAGTAAACAGTTAGAAAATGTATTAAGAGAATAAAAAATGCTTCTGATGGTGTCAATGTATCACATAGCCAATATAAGCAGATGGGTTGATTAGTCATATAGTTACTGTAAGCCGAATACAAGGCCTGATCAGGATTTGAAATCAACAACATTATATTATTCTTAGAAAAAAGTTGAAACAGTTTTCAACGTCACACAAAAAGACAAATAAAAAAGAAATGAAATACACGAAAAGCATTGAATATCCAAGGAATTGATGACAGTTATGTCCTTCCATAGTGTCATGAAATCGACAAAGGCAGCGCATTATACTTTAATTTTCGTCACTCATTTGTTTATAAGTCCTGTTCCAAAGTTCATATTTTTAGCATTGTCACGCAAAATAACCTACTAGTTGATAAGAAAGAAAAAAAACTCTGCAATATTTGATTCTATATGGTACCACATGCTATCCCTTTTGTTAGCCAAAATGACGTCAAGGTGATGATGTTTCTGAATTTTACATCATGAAATACTCCTATGGTGTACAATTTTGGCCAACTAATTTTGCTTCAAAATGCGGGGTTTAAAATCGTTTTTATATAACTTTCCCCACCTACTTTAGCGTGGAACTTTTTGCATAGAGCTATTATGTATGTCTAGTTTCGCACATAACATTTAGAAATTCTTTTGCAATTTTGTCTATGTCGAATCTTATATTGAATGGCCTATATGGCAGATAGCTAGTTACCATGGAATGTCATGTATTAAGTAAATAATTAAAATTTAATTGATGGTTTGACAGCGCTCAACTGTTTAGCAAACACATCCTCATTAGTGTAACCTGGTGAATGACCCCTATCTGACGGAGTTGTTTCATATCCACTCTCCCCTGAGGATTGTCGGACAGAGAGTTTTGTTGATTGACTACGCTCAGACCTGCAGGATTCTCTTGGACCACTCTCGATATCAATAGCCTGACTTGATGTCAATGCTGGTGCATGGCTGTCAAGTTCAGGTCTAACATTGCAGCATTCTCTTGACCCACTCTCAATATCAATAGCCTGACTTGATGTCAATGCTGGTGCATGGCTGCCAAGTTCAGGTCTAACATTAACCTGGGCATCCCTGTTGGCTTGGGCTTCCCTGTTGGCTTGGGCATCCCCAGTAATCTGGGTGTGTGCCCCATTTGATTCTTCAGATTGTTTGTCCCTTTCTATGCATACCATACCATTTTCTTTAACATCATTGTCACGTGTTTCATCCACTGTTGTTGGAATTATAAAAACCTCATCCGCTCCAACAACATTTCCAGAATTTGGTGGACTTGTGCCAAGTTCAGCTTGACCCTCACTGTCTAATAAACGTCGACCAGAGGACGTACGACGATTCGGTTGAGTCCTTCGTTTTTTAACCAACTGGTCCTGAAACTTTGGTATTTTGTTTTGAAGCCAGCAGATAAAATTATCGTTCTGCCTCTTTGTGGCAGTTTCACAAGGAACGTTGTATCGACGCAAGGTTTTCCAGAAGCTGAGATCATTATTTGCCTTGATCGATTTAGTAATCTCATCAGCCTGCCTTTCGCCATCTGTTTCAAGACTGTCAAGGTTTTCAGGATCGACAGCTGCAACTGTAGACTGCATGAGGTTTTCAGGGACGTATTCATCTATTACCAAGAACAGAATATCCCGGGCTCGGTCCTCATTAATCAGGGATTGGAGAAGGAAATGCGCAAAGTTGTCTTCTCGCAGATTCTCCGAGTACAGAAACATGACGACCATGCATTGTTTCACCTTCTCCGCGTACACCCGTAAAGCTGAGAGAAAAAAAATGATGGAAGACTTGACTCATTTATGGAACACTTAGCTCATTTTATGGTTATGAAAGACTTTACTCTTTAATTTTATATCAACTTTTGACTTAAAACTTCAATGCAGTAGGGAATATTTGAGAGAATGATAGAAAAGAAAAAAGTACAAATGATGAAAAAGTTCACTGTTTGTAAAGGAATTTATCATGCCACAAAAATATATTTCTATATTAGGTGGGGAAATCATGTGACCAATGTTATGATCTTATGACAGAACAAGATGGCTGCAACAAGTCTATTTTGCTTTTTTCACCTACCTTTGCCAATGATAGCCACATTGTGTACCACGCATAAATTGACCACCAACCTCTTGTGGTATATGATAATTCATAATGTCTATTATACATCTACGTACCATGTATGATTCATTAGTAATTGAAGGGCTGTTTTTAACAACAAATTAACATGCCTTCTGGTTGGTGAAATGAACCATGATGAGTTGCCTTCATTAAAGAAAAGGATATTTATAGAAAAGCTCAGGGTTGTTATTAAGAGTCGGCTGTCGGCCAATTTGACCGCTTCAAATGACTTTTTGTTCGGCTCAAATAACAAAAAATATGATAGGTTGTCATATTCGTTACTCCTAATTTTGGTTTGGTGTTTGCTTCAATGGCCTCCTTAAATCGAAAGTTGGTCTCAGAAATTTGTTTTACTTACATCTGTTCCCACCTATATCGTCTGACATGAATATATCATAGCCTTTCTCAGTGAGTTGCCTCCTGATTTCATCAGCTTGTCTGGTGTCATCGTCAGCGTGGTATAACAATCCATTTATCTCTTTTTCTCCTTAAAGTAGAATTGTGTACAAAATGCAGTCCTTTCTTTTATCCCAATTTTTGTTATATCATTTCCTCATTTTATTGTTGAATGTTTAGGAACTGTTTAAATTCCAATATATTTTTCTGTCTACCGGATATATAGGAGACGATCTTTATAAGCTTAGCTTTTGATCGAATCCTTTTCATCTGTTTATTTATAAATGTAAATCTATGTACACATATATATGAAATGATGAATAAAATATGTTTAAACTAATCCTGTCTACAAGATGAATGTCAAACCCATTATCAGCCATATTGAGTATATTCATAAAGAAATACATAATTGATTCGTATAAATGAAATCAAATGTATTGTGATATAAGGGTAATTTCTAAAGCAGTTTGAACTAGTGTGTAAACATGAAGAAAAACAAAACATAATCATCTTAATGGCAAAAAGCGTTAACAATTTGGGTGTACATTTGTGATGTTTTCAATTTATGATGTTTACTCATATAATGCGACAATGGATTCTACATCTCATTCATTTTTGTTGACTGACATGATTAAATATTATTAAATATCATCTGCCAAAGGAGGTAATTTCATTTATAAAGGTGTATCAATCTGCAGTCAAAATTCAAATCTTAACAAAATTAAATTGCCTAAAGAAACAATTTTCCCCATCTAATATTGAATAAAAACAAGTAAAGTAGTCCTTTATACATATATGTATTCCTCCTCTGAAAAGGAAAAGAAGATCTGACTTTTGACTGACATTCTTTGTTTCAGTAGTTCATCCTCTTACCATTACTAAATTGATAAGTTGTCACCTAGAGATGCATAGAAGTAGATATTTCTATGGTTCCTTACGCCAAATTAACAATTTTTCAGTGTTGTAACGACTTTCCTGGATCCACCAAAACTAGCCTAGGGCTCTTAAGCGACTTGCCAAAAGTCACTCCCATGAAGCCAGAGGTGTTGGTATTGCTTGAACCCCTAAGTTCTAAGTTCTTCACCTTAACCACTGGGCCACCCAGGACCCCTTAAAGTAGATATTGATTAGGAAAGTTACAAAAGGAAATTGCCATTTTCCAATACCTTTTCAAGACTTGGTCACTGTCAATGCTTTTTCTGTTCATTTTTTTTTCGACTAATTGCTCCTCTCTTGTAATCAATAATATATTTGAAATGCAGCTCTGGACTATACATTATATACTACAGTCCAACTTGTGTTAAGCAACCACCCTTTTAAGCAGTCAACCTGCCTTAAACAACCACTACAGGGAGCCCAATTGTTAGATTTATAGTACACATCAATTTGTGTTAAACAGCCACCCTGTCTTAAACAGCCAATTTTCTCAGTTCCATAGGCTGGCCCCTTAACACAAGTTTGACTGTACCACAAAAAATGTTATTACCTCTTTTCGGTGCAGGTGTTAATCTTGGCAACCGACTCTTCACATACAAGGTCACCTGTGGTCCATAATTGGCTTTAACGAGACAGCTGATGGGTATTACTATTACTAGCAACCCTATAAATCCACTGCACGTAATCACAATCACTATTACGATTGAAGGACGCGGGGAAGGAGCCTCTGTCAAATTACAAAAGTGTAGTAATGTAGTTATTTATGTAAAAATTCTTTTTATAATCAGTTTTTTAAAGTTTTATACTTAAGTACTACCTTTTAACCGACCTTACAGTTTTGAAGCCCCTGCCCAAATGTTTGACAAAATTAATTTTATACTTTAATCCATTACCATACCATAATGACATTTGACCAGTTTGATGCAGACGACTCTGGATAACATTGTGAGAAAAGGATAAATTGCTCTTTAAGAGCAAAATATCATAAAAAATAAACATTAAAGAGTGTACATAATTATGAAAGAAAGGATCAATAAAAAACAAAAGCAAAATTTACTTATTAACAAATACATACCTTTCCTAAAAATCTTGACAGGTGTAAAATGAGTGCCAGAAGTAATCTGTGAACTTATGAGGGAACAAATGAAAGTCCTCTTCAAATCCTCTGGTTGTACATCATAGATGGTAAGGTTTTCTCCACGTATAGCCTGTTCATTCCTAATGAAATATACATAAAGAAAATGCTACTTATTGGGAAATAATGCTTTTTTTTATTTTCCCATTCATTAGCAATTGAATTTGGAAGGTATAATAGAACTGAAAGACAACATAGAATTTGTAATTTATGTAATCATAACCAAATAGAGTCCGAATATCACTTTTTACTATGTTGTCCAGCTTATTCAAATATAAGGATTAAGTACTTTGGAAATATACCATGGCCTAATATGCATATCTTTATAAACATAATGTCGTCTAAAGGCAGAAAAGCTATTTTTAAACTTTCTCATTATTTAAAGGAAGCTTTTGAATTACGCAATACAATGTGTTAATAGAATGCTCTTCTTTTGGGAGGGAGTTAATAAATATGTATGTTTGTATGTTTATACATGTATGTGTATTGATTGAATATTCTTGTAGATAGATTGAAACTGTATTTTTTATTTTGTATGCATAGTCAACTGAAATGTTATGGCCAAAGGCATGATTGTGCTGAATTTGCCAAATAAAATAATTAAAAAAATAATTGAATTGTTATTATCTACAGACAACTACAATAATTCTTTCTTGCATTGATATTTACAACTGTTTCGTCTAACCCACACTTCAACTTATTTGAATAACCCATTACCAAACAATAACGACAATTGACCAGTTTGTTGCAGAAGATTCTGGAGAACATTGTTGGAAAAGGAGAAATTGCTCATAGCGAGCAATTTCTTCTTTTCCCACAATGTTTTCTGTCCTAACAGATGATCATTTTTCAATTCCATCACATTTTGAAATGTCCTCTGCAAACTCTTTCAATTTGGGACTGTTGAAAAATTGGCAAATTGGATTTCACATTGCCTCAACATAAGTTCAGTTATGTTGCGATGTTTAACTCTAAATGATGAATGAAGACCCCATACTCAACTGCACATAAGGGCTGGTCAAGTCTGGCAGAATTATCGACACTCCGTAAGTCAGTAGGTCAGTCTGTCATTAAGATCGAAATGCCGTCAATGGGATTTGAACCCAGGCGGAGAGGGACCATGTGATTTCAAGTTCTGTACTCTAACCACTTGGCCATGGCAGGCTCTTCTTTAGTCTTACAATAAGGCATCAGTATTAAAATCAAATAATTGATCTTTTAAAATTCTCACCTTGAAAATTTCTGATGAAAATATCTCTTGCCAACATTTACGTTTTTGCCATTTTCTGTCACTCTCCAGTACACTAACGAGGTTTCAGAGTAAGTCTCGCAGCCGAAATACCCAGTACAGGAGAGCGTGACATTCTCTCCAAACTTACTAATGGTTTTATTCTGCGGTAATGGTACAGTTGGGATAGGACCCCTCGCCAGTTGATCACAAGCTTAAACGAAAAAAATGAGACAAGACTGAGGGATCTATAACTATTATCGGTTTGCATGGTGTTTAACGCCCTGTCAACAATTTTTCATTTAAGTAATGAATTTGATGGAACCACCAGTACTAAACTAAGGCTCTGAAGATACTTGGCAAAGAACACTCGCACAAAACCTAGTGGAGGCCTAACTCAGGACCCCCTAGTTCTAAATGCGCCACCTTAACCCTTTCCCAAACACCAAATTTCCGACTGTCCCAAATTGAAAGAGTTTGCAGACGACATTTCAAAATGTGATGAAATTGGAAAATAATCTTCTGATAGGGCAGAAAACAGTGTTGGAAAAGGTGAAATTGCTCGTTAAGAGCAATTTCTCCTTTTCCCACAATGTTTTCCAGAGCCGTCTGCAACAAAGTGGTCAAATATTGTTATTGTTTGGTAATGGGTTAACCACTGGGCCATGAATGACCACTAACAGTTATCAAAAGCTCCAGAAACTTAGTGTCACACTTTTCTGGTAACTATTAAAGGCACATAAAAGGAGATTATAGTTACAAATAATTTACTGAAAAAATATATGGAGTTCTTTTATTATGTTCATAAAAGTCATGAAAATTAACATAAGTTATTTTGTGGTTGAAATATAGTTGTCTCCAAATCAATCATGTTTATCAACAACCTGTTTGTTTACATATTCAAAATAAGGAATTCTGATTGGTCAGTTCAAACATTTGTGTATCAACTGTCAAGGTCAGGGGTGAAGAATCACACAATCTGAATTATTAAACTGGTTAATCTGGGTTGTTTCTTGTTGGCTGTCACGTTTAAGTTGTGTTGATGGTTTTTTTTGGTGATAACTATTTGAAACTGACCAAAAGTTTACCAAATGATATAGTTTGTTTTAGCATTAATCTCCTTTTATGTGCCTTTAAACTAAAGTTGCAGACTTCTCAATACTCTGATGGCCCCAGTCATACCAGAATGAACACTTTCTTCTTTGTCTATATGTAAAAATCTGTCAGACCAAAGAAGGTCTCTGTCAGACCTCAGGGATTTCAGTCAGTCGAGGGATTAGGGCCTACGAAGTTTCCTGAAGTCTGAAGTTGAAATAACATAAAACTAATATCCTTTTGTGTACATGTGGGCACAGATGACTTATCATATTTCGCTTTTCATTTTGAATAAGTCTTTTGATGCATCTCTGTATGCAAGTTGATCTACTCAAGTGAGACATCTCAATAGGGTTCTATCTATACTCTAGGTTAAGCTTCTAAAAATGGGATATATCGCTCTATCAAAAATCATTTATCTTCTCTTATTAGCTTAATCAATAACTAGTAAATGTACTTCATTTATTCAATGATACAAAATTATTACATTATAAAACAAGCTTCACATTGCGTGTAATACAAATGACACTATAATGACACTGAAATGATGAATAAGAGGATTATAGTAAGACAATCCCAAAAAAAAAAATAGATCTGCTGGCGTAATCAATCAGTTTCGATATAATTCTTACATTGAACGATCAGCTCCAGCTGATGATGTTTGGCTACTTTCCCATTTGTCATCAAATCACACCTAAAGAATGTACTGTCACTTGTTGTTGCCCGATATATCCTCAAAACCTGCCCATTCTCCTCCAAGTTTGGCATGTCAGACCTAGAGTAATTTACAGGCGGATATGGCACCCAACGGAGATTTTGATATCTGTACCACTTGATCTGGTCGTAGCCTTCGGAACAACACCGAATTGCTATAGACATTCCCAATCGAACCATGTCCTCCTTTCCCAAAACATCTGTGAACCTTGGAATATCTGTAAAAAACATTGAAATATGTTTTTTTGTAGGGTATTTAATGCAGTATCAACAATTTTCAGTTATGCAACAGCTTTCCTGGATCCATTCACACGAGGCTAGGGGCTCTGATGTGACTTGCCAAAGTGTGGGCTCAAACCTGGGACCCTAGTTCTTAGTTTGCAACCTCAACTACTCGATTGCCCAGGACCCTAATCAAAAGACTATAACAGTGGAAACAAATGTACAACAATTAAGTTCTTAATTGATTGATACCATTGATATCATTCTGTTTTCTATTCCGACTTATGATTAGTTTTAAAAACCAAAACTACGTATCAAGGTTCCAATGCAAATTTGATAGTAACACATAGGCAATTTGCTTGTACGACAACATACATAGTTTGTGTCCAGCTGAATCTAACCGTTGTGTGCTGCAATGATCATTAAATCTGTCTGGATAAAGGACCTATTTATATGTGTTTTACATCACTCCGAAATAATTTCAGTTATGTTCACCTCATAAAGATGGAAGAAGACCCAACCAAACCTAACTGCCCATTTCAAGGGTTCAGCCCAATACTATAGTAAGTGCTTCATGCTTACGAAGCACTTGCTATAGTCTTGCAATGAACCCTTGATTTGTATTCCATAAGTCAGTTTAAATTTAGACGGAATTTCCGTACTTTTTGTTTAACCTGCTCCTACTATCATATTTACCAGTATCAGAAACTTGAACTGCTTGATTTCAATTGTTCTATCACATGAACACTGAGAAGATTTTAAGAGATGATTGAACTTTAACAACTCAATATAGGTTACAGTGAACCCTCGTTTATCCGGACCCCGATTATCCGGATGTCTCGCAATCCGAACAAAATTATAAGGGAACGGAATTATTGGACCAGTTTATTGCAGACGACTTTTGAAAACATTGTGGGTAAAGGAGAAATTGCTCGTGACAAGCAATTTCTCCTTTTCCCACAATTTTTTCTGCCATATCAGAAGATTATCTTTGAATTTGATCACGTTTTGATATGTCTTCTGCAAACTCTTTCAATTTTGGACGGTCGACAATATGGCGTTTGCAAAAGGGCTATACACCGCTCATACAGACCGTTTATGTCTTAATGTGAAGAACATGCTCTGCTTGATTAGTCCGGATTATTCGGTAAACCGGACATTTTGTTGGCAACGGACGTGTTCGGAGAAACGAGGGTTCACTGTACAGTCAAACTTGTGTTAAGAGGCCAGCCTATGGGACAGAGTAAATTGGCTGTTTAAGACAGGTTGGCTGCTTAACACAAATTGATTTACACTATAAATCTAACAATGGGACTTTCTGTAGTGGCTGTTTAAGGCAGGTTGGCTGCTTAAAAGGATGGCTGCTTAACACAAGTTAGACTGTATATGGATATTGGATGTGCGACTTCTTCGCATGCATGATGAAAAGGTGCATGATCTTCAGAAAGATAGGGCGATACGCACATTCTAGAATAGATAATAGATACAGGTCTTGCATTAACCCATCACTCACGCTATGAAAATCCAATACAGGCCATGCAAGTTTAACCTCTATATAGCTGATGCTATGAACAATTCCACATTAACAAAAAACAAGCCACATACCAGTCTTCGATTGCTCCGGACATATCTTAGCAGAGGTCAGCAAGACAAGAGCGAGAAATCCTATGACACCCAACATTCTGACTTGATCCTGAAATTGATAACCATAAAACACATTATATAAAGATAATTTTCTTCAAATTGGCTGTAGATAATTTCAACAATATTCAACAGTATTCAAAATGATATTTTGATTTGTTTCACAAAATTGTGAACAACTTATCTTTCTTATGTGTACATCAGGATAAAAAAAAAATCTGCGTTTTGAATGAAAAGGGCTTGTCATCTATCAAATGACTTTTCTTTCCATTTTTTGTATTTAATATATAAGCAAGCAACTTGAATAAAATAACAAACAACAAGAATATCATGAACAGAAATACTCTTTCTTTAAAGCCACCAGTTAAAACCAATGTGACAAAAGGACAAAATGCTCAAGATGAGCAATTTATCCTTTAGTCAAAATGACTTTTTAAGGATGATACTATGGTAGAAAAAAGGGTTTGTTAAGTATGTATTTCAAGTGTATGTTACATCCGCTATCAAAAGAAGTGGTTAACCTTTGACCCTCAATCATAAGTCTAAAGGACGTCCGAGGGATAGATATGCAGAGTATAACTTGAAATACTTTAAACATTTAGAAAAAAGTCAGAAATCAAAACATAAAAAATGATTTTCTTGCTTTTATTCCTTCTTCATAAAGACTTTTAGCCCTGAGAATGTTGAGTTATTTTCTAAAAATATATCTTTGTGTTGTCTGATTTCCAAAACCTCAACTAAATGCTTAATTTTGTTGAGGAAAGATACTCAGAGTAGCAAACAGGTTATATCACAGGTCAGCCGCCAATTTACTCCTGCACTTGTCAGTATAATGTCTTGTCTATATTTAATATCAAATGTCAGAAATAAATCATTTTTCTGTTAAGGCTTTGGGACAAGCTGGGCAAAAGGGAAAAAAGTCAAACTTTTATGAAGCAAATCAGAAAATCTTGTATAGGGGAATATCTCCCTTTAGACTGCTGATCAGAAAATAAAACCAATATCAAATTTTATTTATTTGTTTTGGCAAGATATCAAAGGTAAATAGTATTTGCTAAAATAGCTGTCAGTTGGCAACCAACTATTGATATGATGTTGTAACATCTTGATGCTGATATTTGGTTGGCCACCAACATTATAATTCAAGATTCATCCCCTATTGCAGCAAAATCAACCACAAAGAAGAAATGCAATCTACACTCAAATCATATTTGAATCATCAATTTGCCCATAATTTCAAATTTGAATGCCATTATATAGCTTGAAATATCTATTTAGCTTGCTTATTGCTAAATTGATAATTGGTTGTAAGGGCTGTGTATCACAACAATCCAATAAGTAAAAAGGGTGTGTCAAAGAGCAGCAATTATTACTTCCAGCCACGTTAGCAATGAGAATTTTCAATCAATATTTTCCAGTCATCTGAATAATTGAAAAATATGTTGACATGACACTTAAGCAAAGAAGACCCTAGTCAAACTAATTTGACACAATCGGAAAATATTGAGAATTTTTTGCATCAGGCAATATCTCCCATTAGATAGCCGCATCAGAAAATAAAAAGCTATCTTCACTTCGACTTATTTTGACTAAGAGGACCCCTATGGGACATGTGTCAAAACCAACCTTGACTTAAATTAACTATGAACTAATATCCTGGGATTCTATCATTTCACTCAACAGACTAGGGAATTATTCTGGAATTACTTGCGTTTTTCGAAAAAAATAGTTTTTACTTTCAGTTTCACATTCAAGTTGGCCGGTTCTAGTATTCGATAAATTCTTCATATAATTCAAAGTGAAGATATTTTGGGAAGGTTAAAAACGTCTTTTGACGTAAGTGTAAGATGTATCAGGTGTAAGATCAAACTTATAATAAATTGAAGAAAGAACTTTGTTGAACCGATCTTCAACCAAGCGTGTTTCAGCTTTCAGTTTCACGCGTAGAGAAAGACAGCACAGTTGGAATGTATAGAGCCCATTGAAAATCTTTAGACACAGATCGAAATCAAAACATAACATAAAAGATACCTTTTATCCTCGATCTAACAAACCTGGGGATGTGTCATTGTGTCAAGACTTCATAACATGATCCAATTTTCGGAAAATACTAATCAAGAAACACGGAGAGACTTCCTAGTAGTCTGGTTCTCGGGAGGGGGAATTGATAATGCTGGTTTCCGACGTATCGTGTTTCGTACTCAGATATGATCGTAGCATTTTGTTGTTGTTACGGTATCTTTGATTTCATTTCAACCTCCGCTTGAAACAATCTTAGTAGGTTAAGTTCCTTTGGGGGCAAACTAAGAAATACTTTAATATGTGATAAAATGATGATAAAACAGTGCGAAACCAATAACAAGGGGGTACAACGTCGCGATTCGCTATGTGTTTACATAGTGAGAAGGGTGGATTGCCTGATTAAAACATTAGATAAAACTTAAAAACGATGTGTTAGTTCTGTTGCCTGAATCTAAAATAACATTAATTAGAAAGAATTCTCCTTTAAAACTAGTCCAAATTATCTTACAGCATGGTAAATGTAGGTAAAAAGAGTAAACATATTTGAAGCAGAGATATCGTTAGATACTCATTTACGAGGGTATGTGACGTTTTGTAATTTTAAGCGCATCTCATAAGCGTGACTAATATAACAATATCAATTATATGTTGTTGAAGTTATTCCTATTTTACTTTGATCGGACGTATTGTGTGTTTAAGTGCATTTTTAAGTTAAGACTAGCTTCAGACATACCGAGTTACTTTTGGATTCCTCTGATTATAAAAAAAATCTATAAGTTAACTTTACATTAACACATTGTTTTGAAGAATATCAATGAGTAACAGGTAATCCGCATTTAACTCTCAAACACTAACGATGCTTTGTATTTCGATACTAAGTAGCACCCGATCACCTACCCCGAAGCCATAAAATACACAACTGTGTGTCAACGCACGACTGTATATACACCTCGGCATTGTTCTAAAGTAAATCCTTATCAAGTCGGTGGTTTTATTGCCCTAGCATCTGTTCATGAATCAATTTAACAAATTGACCATTAGTATTCATTCTTTATGACAACCCTTTATCCAAACAATCATATCAACCATTTGAATCTGAAATTCTAGACCTACAAGCATAAATGTTAACGTTGTATAAGATTACAACAATTATTGATAGTTTTATGTCTTACATTGCAACTGGCTTTTGGAAGCAGTTTCACAAGAAAATGTTTGTCTTACCTTTATACTATAATAAATAGTACAATTATGACATTGGTATAAACCGTTTTAATGTCTCTACCTCTTATTTGAATAATCGTTTTATTTTGTGTTTAAACATTTTAGAAGAAAGGTCGCGCTTGTATCCGGTTAGCGTGAAATTAAGAATACAAATGTCATCATTACTCGCTATGAAATAAAGGCACTGACAAACCAACTAAAAGAAACCAATTCGTTTTAATTGCCATTCGACTCAATTTTGAGGTCAAAACATTGATTATTAATTACCTGTTATAAAATTTGCCTCCATATTTGACACCGCAATCGATTATTCATGAATGATTAAAATTTTGATTTTAAGATCAAGGGTCCGTTCTGCTGAATTCTTATATCACAAACCTCAAATGTTTGTCATGATTAAATTGCTTTTTTATCTTGTCACACTCAAAAGCCGATTTTCAAACATATGATTAATAAAATGATGTCGTGGTTTTTAAGCCAGTACATCATTGAATAGATAATTCACACATTTGAAAACAATAACTCTATATATACATAACATATACAACTTAATTGATTCTTGACAGATTCACAATCCGGATCAACACAAGAATTAAGGGTTGTGATATAAGTTAATGCCGATCTGCTACATTTGCACCCTATCATAAAGTTACAAATTACTTCTTGTTAACCCAATCAACAGCCTCCGGACATAAGAGTTCCTTTAAACATATCAAAGACAACCCCGTGTCCCTCAATCATCTTGATATGTGCAGTGTCAATAGGTTGAAAATAATGGATTTGCATTTTTTCATTGTCATGTGCATTTATATACGAAACATCATTAAAGGTAGGCGGATCAAAGATCTTATTTAACATGCATCTATTCATTAAATGTGCTTTAAAGCAATATTCATAAACAATCTTTGTTTAATTTGATTTTAAGAAATGTTTCATGTATTGTAAATGAACTGAAAAAACATTTAGTTTTAACCCTTCACCTTTATTGACCAATAATTTGCGGGTAAAATTTTGATCATCAAATGCAACAAATAAAATTTTTTAAGTTTGTCCCTTCTTCATTTTTTCCTCTACACCAAACTATTTATTAGGAAGTTTTCGTTTTCAAAGGACTAAATTCTGCCAAAAAGACGTATTTTATTGCTATTGAATATATGGAATATCACGGTTATGACTGCACCGCGTTTCGTTAATCAGCACTCATTTAATCCAAATTATGGCAATATCTTAACATTTCGAGCATTGGCAACACCCCAAAACAAATCTTTATACCTAAAAGACCAAATAAAAACACACTGGACACAAAATAAACGTCTTCTTATATTGATTTTTATGTAATGAATAAGGGGCTTGCTTCTGCGACAAAGCGTTGCTAGGCAGTTGTACCCCCCTGATTTTTACTTCCGGTTGAGATGACGTCACGTCGAACGCGAGAATAAGGCTCCCTTACGACACAGTAGAATGCACATCTCTGCTTGAAACAGTCTTCGATTATATCCCAATATATACACTATATACTTATAAAGTATATAGTGTATATATTGGGGTATCAAATCTATCGAAGATTGTTCCAAGCACCTGTATTAAAATTAGGATAAACGCAAGGGCGAAAACCAAATGCTGCATTGGGGGAAGATATTAGCATGGCTCTTCAATAATTATGCTGGTATCCTTACACTACTACCAGGACTATTCAACATCAGAGAGGATAGTATGTGGGTCCTAGCCCGTGCGTGTAGCCGTTTATTCTGCACTAGGCATAGTGCAGGGTATCATACGCACGGGCTAGGACCCACAGGCTACAGAGAGTAATACACCATTCACTCCATACAAGATTGCATATATGGGAGGCGTTGGCTATATGCATATCGGGAAACCGAAATTTACTTTTTGTTATTCCAATGAAAAAAAAAATCCAAGAAAACAAAAATTGAAAAAATGCATTCTTTTGCATGCAACCTCATTTCTTTAGTTCCCATATATGCATGTAGTCCATTGTTACCATTTCATGGCCGCCTAAAGAGAACTTATAAACCTAATCCGACATGTAAGAAAACATAGATAAACTATAACAACAAAAACTGAAACCAGTGTCCTCGAATATTGCTTAGGGGTTGAATTCAAAGATGCGTGTATATACGCTCAAACCCCTAAACTTTAGCCATTTTTTTTCATGACAACTAACGAAGTCCTTTCGAAAACATTCACCACCACTAAATAAGCATGGGAAAGCAGCTTTAGACTAGAACTAAGTTTTTTCCCCAGAAATCCTTTTGATTAGGTAATTAAGGAGTAGGCCTATTTTAGGATGCACTGATCGCTCGGTTGACTGTTCCGGTCAAAATAATCGCTGATCATTGTGGGTTTAGATTTTTTTCTCCCAACAAAATTAACCCATAGTAATAACAAGTATAGAAGGGAAAGACAAGCCTTAGGGGCTTATTAACCCATTACCAAACAATAACAAAATTTAAACAGTGTGTTGCCGACGACTCTGGAAAACATTGTGGGAAAACGAAATATTGCTCTTAACAAGCAATTTCTCATTTTCACACAATGATTTCTGCCCTATCAGATTATTTTTCCATTTCATCACATTCTGAAATGTCGTCTGCAAACTTTTCCAATTTGGGATACTCGAAAATATGATGTTGGTAAAGAAAATTTTCCAACATCTCAAAAGGTATTAATTTGGCAAGGAATATATCCAAGTAGAAAGCAACCGCATCACGTCAAAACTTGAATAAAAAGATACATGTATTTTGTGACTTGTTATATAATCCACTGATTAAAACTGGTTAAATGCTTTTAAATACAGTACATTCTTTTATCACGGCGGTTCTAGCAACTCTGTATAGGACATACTCTGTGAAGGACAGTGGTATAGGGTGAGAGCATCAGGCTCGGGACACAAGAGTCGTCGGTTCGAATCCCATGAGTAGCGGGATCTGCCTTGCGACCTTTCATTAATCGCACATCCGACTCGAGTACTGGTTATGTATTCATGAAGCAGAAACGAAGGTGATTTCACTGGTTTGTCTAAGTTGTAAGAACTTGTTTCACAATCGAACCCTTATGGTGCTGGAACCGACTTTATGCTTATGCAAACAGGTTAGATCTAGGCTAGCCGCCAAGTAAATGAGCGACTGGCTTGTGATCTAACTTGTTTGCTTCTCTGAGTATTTTCCTTAACAAAATAAAGCAGATATTTAAGGTTTCGGAAAGTAGACGAAAGATGTCTTTATGAAATTATCCAGCATTCTAAGGGTTTCCTTACATCTCTGCATCAGCCCAGTCAAAATGAGGCACTTTGGGATTAACAGGCCAGCCGCCAACTTACTTGGCGGCTGGCCTGGATCCAACCTGTTTGCATAACCATGAAGTCGGTTCCAGCACTTGTTACTCATCAGATTAAACATACACCTCTTAGAACGATACAGTCAGTTCCAGAACTGTAAGGGCTAAAACAACGACTGAATAGTGACTAATGTACTATCATCACATGGTATTCCTAGTATGACTAACGGATGGTGCAATTTCCGCACGCCTCATCGAAATATGCACGCTCACACCCAGCCTGGTTCGTTTTGTCGCGCAAGTCACGAATACATGTCTGCATACTCCCACCGACCACTTGATCAAATTACGTTGCAGACTGTAGATTATTACATGTGGGTTATTTACACCCCCACGGGCGTTTACAGATGTGATATATGTAAGTTTTAGCTAACTTTCATCATAGATTTTTAACATGTTTGATATTGACAAACATTTAAATATGTTTTGAGGAATGCAAATCGATATGGATTTCCTTATCACATTACCTCATAAACCCACGTTTTCGCGTCTTGCAGCAGACGACTTTCAAGAAGCATGGTTGCAAAAGGAGAAATTGCTTGTACCAATGCTTTAAAAATCTATTCACATAACACAACAGCAGAACTGAAATGTTTTATAATGGTTACATAACCTATCGGGTTCAAGTAAAAATATGTCGTCTGCAGGTGGTAAAGAGTAAAACATATCCTCATCAACGTCAAAGCTTAGTCAATGTTTCGTTTTTGGCTCCCTTTTTCGTCCTTAATCCGTTACCAAACAATGACGATATTTGACCAGTTTGTTGCAGACGACTCTGGAAAACATTGGTGAAGATTATTTTTCACTTTCACCACAATTTGATATGTCGTCTGAAAATTCTTTCAATTTAGGACAGTCGAAAATTTAACGTTTGGTAAAGGGTTAAAACGCCTTCGGCATAGATTAAAAAAAGAAAGTGTATGGCGGAACTTAGTCTGAGTTTTAAGTAGAATGCGATTGTTCAAATTAATGAATACAAATGATCATCTTAGGTGGATTTTTAAAAATCACAAGTCTTCCAACTGACAATAGATCTTATGTCAGACTATGACGGAACATTATCTATTTATAGAAATGGGAAATTCCGATCTGGCTATATATATTGGGAGCGCGCGATTCAAAATATCAATAAATAGGTAGCGAGCAAAACCATAAAAACCAAGCCGACAAACGGACACCAAGTCAAGGTAAACAAGAATGTGTTTATTGAATACTTATTCGATTTTTATTTCATGTATACTTGTTCATCTACTTTTCGATGGTTATTTTAAATAATCTTCAAACTTTCGTCACAACGGATGTAGAATTATAAGGAATAAACTAAACTAAACTTATCTGATTTGTTATTTCAATTTGATATGTGTCCAAGTTATACGACTATTCTTTCCGTGCCTAAATACTTAAACCATTACACAACAATAACGACAATTAACCGATTTGTTGCAGACGACTCTGGAAAACATTGTTGGAAAAAGAGAAATTGCTCTTAACGAGCATTTTCTGCTTTTCCCACAATATTTTCTGCCATATCAGAAGGCTATTTTTCAATTTCATCACACTTTGAAATGTCGTCTGCAAACTCTTTCAATTTGAGACAGTGGAAGATTTGGTGCTTGATAAAGGGTTAAGTCAGTTGTAGGACCCTACCGAATCCCGCGTTCGATTGTAAGATGCATTAACCCATTTCCAAACGATAACGACATTTGAGAAGTTTGTTGAAGACGACCCTGGAAAACATTGTGGGAAAATAGAACCCAGACCTTACAGTCTGAATATCCAGACACTAGCCACTAGGCCATCGTGGACCCATATAGACTGGTATGAGGTTGCATAATCGCTTTCTATTTAAACCATAAAAGCGATTTGTTTAATTTAAGAGGAAACCTGATATCATAGGTGATATTTAGAAATCCTGTTGACTCGAATTTAAGTTTGATTTGTGCAAATTGTTAAGGGGAAGTTATACATGGCTCGTAAGATATGACAGTTTCTCAACAATATGCTGATCTTAGAAAAAAATTAAAAAAAATATGTTGATCTTAAAGACTGTATTATCTGATTACAAATCAAGTTTCTTTTCCCTATTGATACTTATTGCGACGCTGAACATGGATGCAGTCCAAGACGATTAAGTTTCCGGCGTAGCTTGGCAACACTTCCGAACTTCGAACACAAATCTTGAAAGCACTGGTCATTTATATAGATATAGGCCTACACACCCAGTTTTGTCTAAAGCTATCAGTTTGGAATTATTAGGGAAAAGTTGTGTAGCCTGAGACCATCTTAATACTGGACCCAAGTCATTCAGAAAGCTCCTACTGGAGCTTTCTGAATTTCTAGCGTCCGCATTAAGCCGTCAGCTGTCCTTTACACATATTTTCTGTCTCTTTTTACTGAGGTCGCTTAAAACAAGATTGACTTTATCTGTATGCTTAACTTATTAACTTTATCAACCATAAAATTTAGGCGTCCGCGGTTCTATCTTGAGCGCCTAGATTTGAGGCCGGCACAAATTTCTTCAAGTTATTACATTAACAATTGCAAATGAACTGCTGATGGAATTTTACATACTTTTGTTGAAAACGTCTTTCAGTCCTTAATCAAGCGATCGGAAGACAAAAGAAAAAGAAAAATCTCACAAAGGCCAATAATTCCTCAAACTTTTAAATAAAGGCAAACATGAAATATTACAAATCATTAAGTTGAATTGGACTTCATTTTCGTTTTTGGCTTATCTAGAATTTTCCCGTAACCATGTGATTGAACACGTAACAAGTCAACATTATTCGATTTGTTTCTCTTTCCTTAGAGATATCATCTTTTCAAAAAAAAACAGAATTGCGTAATGCATTTACTTTCTATTTATAGCGCACGATGCGTCATTATATAGTCTATATTTAGATATTATAATCCATGCGTATAAACGTACATGTACGTAGCTGTTATAATCTATGCGTATATACGCATAAGTCATTTGCTGTCAGTGATTCATTTAGGCGTTTTCTCATCAAAGGATTTACGCATTTATTTCCTTAAACCCAAGTATGTGTGTAGTAATACAATATTCACATGACTTGCCCTATCTACTTGACGCAACCCGGACCTAAATCTCCCGAACTTTATCTAATTTTAGAATAATGTGATGACGGCATTTCTATTAATAGCATTAAAAACGCAGTTTGCTATGAATGCCTAGACAAATAAGGACATGAAATTTTTAAAAATCGTCACAATGTATCTGATACCATTGTATCTCATACGAGTGTAGCCTATATCTAGAAGCCTATGTACGGATTGGTGACAGTACGGGGATTAAAGGTCAAACTATCCAATACGCCACATCAATTCGATTTCTTTTAGATTATTTTAAAATGACTATCTCACAGATTGGGATTCTAATATCTTTAAAATAGAATGTCTTTTACGAATAGAATGATATCACATATCTAATAATAAGTTACAGAAAACTTGGTAAATCATACACTTCTCATCTCATTTCATAGCTGTAAAATGGGTAGAAGTAATGTTCCTACCGTGTCCTGTTTGGGACACGGTAGTAAATCCGCCCTCTTAGCTCTTTGGAGCAGGCCGGTTGTGTATCACAACCGCTACGATAATTCAAAAATGGGGCAACTAAATGCAACAAAACTTCAACTGATTAAACATATGCATATACATGTAATATCATACCTCAGAGTCCAAAAGTTAATATTTTCCCATTATTTTAAGAGAATAGAAGCATTTTTCGTATCTTTATACATTTCATTTCTCAAATCCATCACTTCCGGTTTTCATTTGGATATCCAGGACTATCCTGCAACAATTGACAACCAAATTGGGTCAAATTGGGCAGAGCTAAACCTGTAGGGGTATTCCATATTTGGAAGCATTCGGAACACCTCGGCCATTTCTTAAAATAACCTCGGAGGTAATGGGGAGCCATTTTTGAAAGTAGGTCAGCAACGAAGGGCATGTCCGTTTGCAATCGTATCTACTCGGAAATCCCGGGGATTGCCGAACAGAGCCGATCGACAAAATATGAAACAAAGATGTGTTGATATGATCATCTTTAATGAAAAGGGTAATAAAAACCTTCACTTGTGATATAAAACCAATTTGTGTGTATCTAAATACATATTTAGTGCCTGTGTGCATTTTGCGTTATCCGCCGGAAATAAGGCGAATTACCCCAGGATTTCTGGTGTATTCATGTACTGCTTACGAGGTATATCTACCGATTTGTTACGGGGAAATTGATTTTGCTCCAACAAGTGATGAGCGTGGAATCGTAACGTCGGTGGCAACCAGATAGCAGCCACAAGACGTTACGACATCGTATCTATAAAATGGGATGCAGCTCATTTATCCTGCAGATTTATTTAGGTTAGACCTGGGTAATGAAGACAAGTCAGAATAACAAAATTAAAGATTAAACAAAACAGATGCCATTTTAAAATCAAGTTTCATATTATAAGAATCTTTCCTAGATTAGAATTTGTATTTGCCAACTTCATTTATGAAATTTTAATTTCAATGTGAAAATTAAAATTTAAAGGGTCGGTAATTAATATGAAATAAATAACAAAATCGTTTGTATTCATTTTGTAAATATAAATTCAAAATCAGACAATTTTTGAAAATTGGCTCGGTGAATGTCTTCGAAGTGATGCATATTTCATGAATTCCATTAAAACTTATTCTTTAACCAAAGCAATAACCAGTTTTCCATTACCCAGGTATTACCTTAACTGCTAACAAAGATTATATTGTAAACAATGATCTTTTATCTTCAAGCCTGCGCATTAATTGAAATGAGTAAAAGTGTCTTATAGCCAAATTAAGAATTTAGTCAACTCTTTAATCACTTGACGGTAGCAAGTTGCGTCTGAGAGCAACCTAAGCTAGACTATCTTTGAACGAAGACATATTTTTATAAAGGGCTGAATGTCATTATGTTCGTTTCGATGGAGTCACGGGTCTGCAGCATATTTAGAAAGAAGGTATTGAAAACGACCATTTGTTTAGTGATGATAATTATCTAAATCACCGTATTAACATTTGTTACTTATACAGCACATTCTGTGAGATAGTATCTAAGATTCAAACTATTTAATCTATGTATCAACCAATAGCGGAAAATATTAAGACACACACTTCATAAAATGGTATTTTATTTCCTTCAGGTCCAGGTAGACTGCTCAATCTAACAACAGAAGATGTTCAGAAGTCGAGTGTCCGTATTTCTAGTGCTGACGGTAGTATATGCGAAGGAATGTCCACCACAGTCGCTTGACCATACAGGTAATTTTTCGGAATTAACTCTTTTTCAATATGATTATACATTTAAAACGACAGCAGTTCCTTATTCCTTAATTTCGGATATACAAACCAGGAGGGGTCTCCGTGGCATTGTGGTTAGAGTATAGAATTTAAAAATCATCGGGCTTCTCTCTGCGTTGGTGTAAACCCCGGTAATTTTGGATTTTCATGCAATTCAGTCTTTCAGTGATTTACTGAATGCCAATAGATCTACCTTGTTGGCACTTTAGTATTGGATCTTCTTTGATTTTGACGCGATGTAAAACTCATATGAGTAGATCAGTGAATTACGAACCACAGCTAGGATAGTTGAGATTCCCATTCTCATGGGCAAATTTAAATGTTTTGTCATTGTTAAAAGTTTTATTGTTTATCATAAACTATTTGAATTCAATAATTAAATCAGTATTATAATCAATGGCAATGTGATTATTAATATAAAGCTATTTGCATTTCATTTCCAGGTCCACCTATCCTCACTTCCGACAACACAAACAACCATGTTCTTACACGGATCGGACACTTCGCCGAACTCGAGTGTTGTGTCCAGGGCACCAATGAGATCACGTGGTCTAAATTGAACGTACCAGATGGCCAATGGGAGACCCTAAACTCGACAAACATGGACCAAGACCGCGTAGAGTTTATAGACAATCGTCAAACGTTATTGTTTAAGGGGGTAGACTTTGAGGACGAAGGAGCGTACATGTGTTACGTTAGCATGGACGGCACAGATCATCCGAACATAAACCGGAAGTTCTCGCTTGACGTCGTCGCTTGCGACCCTCTTGCCCGCGGACCCTACGCCATCGCGCCAATGCCGTGTGAAAACACTGTGGCCACCCTCGGCGAAGATCTAACGCTCCCGTGTAATGGTTACTTTGGTTGCGATGATGGCGACGACTTGCGAATGGTCGATTGGTACGTGTCAGAAGACCGAATGGAGGGTTCTCATTGGCTGCCAGCTGCAAGTTTTGACAGCCGTTACAAGGTCACTGTCTCGGACTCAGAGTAAGAAATCTAACCGTCTAAGAGATGCATGTATATTGGTGTAAAAACACTCAAAAGGTTCACTGCTTCGATTTTATTCTGAGCATAAGGTCATTAAGCACCATGTTGATGACAATAATATGCATATTTAGTAAATAATCATTGGTGTACCATTGTATGTTATATTCTTTTTATTTTCTTCAAAACATGGATAGGTATGACTTATATTAGGACCAAATTATACGCATCTTACTATGTACCCAATGGTCTAAAGGATACGAGGTAAAAGTTCTTTGGATCATTTTGAAAGATTAAAGTAAACGGAACAAATCTATAGTTCTAAACAATGCATGTTGAAAATCGTTGAAATTTTAAACAATTGTTTAGAAAAGAACATGATTGAAAAGAATGAACCAATTGTATTTCTTGAAAATGTGATCATTGGCATACACCCATGAAGTTGTTAACCTTTATGTTTGTTGGTATTTTTCAGTAACGGAACGGAGATGCACGCTAATTTAACGATTCGATCCGTGAAGCTTGAAGATTCACGGCGGAAGTTTAAGTGTCTGTTGGCGTCATCTCAAATAGTCCATGGTCAGACGTCCATTTTGGTCAAACTGTCTTCACAATCAAACGGTGAGTAATTATATGATCGAAACACGGGTTATTTGATTTGGGGCATTCTTTATACACTGTTTACCACCATATTAAAACCATCTTTGCGAGCTATTGCTTTTCCAATGTGCCAAAAATGAATACTTCAGAACGAAAATCATAGATGAGTATTTTTACTTCGTCTATGTGTATATATACGTCATCCTATAATAACTCTATTATGCATCTGCATGTTACAATGACCACCTGTGGGTTCTTCTTCAAAACACTATGCACTTGTAAATTGAAAAAAAAAGATTATCTATCGTTTCACAATGCTAACTGTCTTAAATGAAACCAACGTGACAAAAGGCAAAATCGCTTGACATATTTAAAGTACGCCAAAGCAGATAATTTGTATCAATTTCATGGCAACTGATTCTGCTTAAAACTTGTTTTAGTCAGATATGGGAGAATGGATCGAGTTGACGTAATGGAAGGTGCATTCCCTATAACCGGCACTGTTTGCCTTGAATGTAGTAGGAAATCTTTAAAGATGTAGTTGACAAATAGGCTCTTTTTTGTACAACGTCTACGTTTAATACATTGTATTAAACAGGTCGCTTATTTCCTTTTTACAGCAATTTTATTGTTACATGTGCAAAACCCAAGAACTCACACAAGTCATAACAACCACTAATAAGCCTTTACGTATCGTTTCAGATGGCCTTCAGCTGGACACAGAGACGGCGAGTTTCTCCCTTGTCGCTATAGCCGGTGGCTCAATTACGATGGTAGTGCTGTTGTTCGTGTTTGTCGGCGTAACAGTGGTACAGGCACGAAAGACGAGAAAACACGTGACCAAAGACATAGAACGCAAACTGTCTACCGAAAAAAGACTGCTGAACCCGACAGACACGCGCTTTGACGTGTAATTATTTTTGTGAGATGCAGGAGTGACGTCATAGAAACGTGCGTAGTTAACTTAAAAGCTAAATAGATGATGTCACAGAAACATGTGTAGTTAACTTGGAAGCAAAACGGGTGATGTCATAGAAACTTGTGTAAACTCGAACGCAAAATAGGTGATGTCATGGAAACTTGCGTAGTTAACTCGAACGCAAAATAGGTGATGTCATAGAAACTTGCCTATTTAACTTGAAAGCAAAAGAGGTGAAGTCATAGAAACGTGTGTGGTTACTCGAAAAACCACCACCTCAATGTCGTAGGAAACACGGCTGGTGAACGCTCTTCCAGTGTAGCGTTTGAGGATAGATTTTTGCTATTTTATGCAATTTAAGAGGAGTATTTAAAAAAAACTAGTAGAAACAAACCGCCTATAGGTAAGGTTTCAGTTTTGAACTCGTGGAATTGGCTGATATTTCGTAATTTTTCCTTACCGAAGAAACTCGAAAATACATCCTTTCGATACCCCTGTTCGCAATACCAGTAAAATATCATGTAATTTGCCATTTTATGTCAAGAAAAATGGATTCTGATCAATAATGGTACTCAAAAGTACCAAGTGGTAAAATTCGCTGCATGTAAGGTTTGTTTTGATAGAATATCACAATGTTTACCTGGTGGTGCAGCTGTTGTGCAATTCTGAATTGCATCGACGAAGAAAATTACGAAATCTCAGCCAATTCCTCGAGTTCAAAACAATAAAAAGAATTGGTTTTGGGTTGTTCACAATAGTTACATGCATAAATGTTGATCTCATATTTACATGTTTATTATTTATTTACATCTCATGCTTTGTATTTTTATTATGTAATTATCTACCTAATTGCTTAAAACGTTGATGAATTATCAATCTTGTTTTTGCGATTGTATGAGTCAATTACATTCAAGGCCAGTGAACACACTAAAATATGGTTAAGTTTGAATAAGTAGTTTGACTTCGTTTATAGGTTATCTTTTGATTAAATGCATAGATGAGTACAGGAGACAAGTTCTTATACCAATTTAAGGTAGAATACCGATTATCAGCCATTTTAAACCACTTTTTTCGTCGGATTACGTCTGTCGTTTTTGGCATTCATCGGTCGGCGTCGGAAATATTCGGTGTAAAGTGAAAAAATTCGGACTAGACAGATGTATACAGAGAACGACCGGAGTAATCCGACGAAAGGAAAGAAATTCAAAATAGAGAATTATGGGTTTTCTACCTGAAGGAAATATACAACATAGCTACTCTCCCTTTCCGCGTATTCATTGATAATTAAGTATCATATTTTCTTGAAATTTGACAACCTTAGTTTATTTTTCATTCTTAGGTTATAGATGCTATAAGAATTTAAGGTATGATCACAACTTTTATGTTTTTCAAGAAGATGAACATACGAACCTTCCTTTACTTAAATGAAACTGTTTCGAAATTGCAAAGGGTAACTAACATTTTGTTTTCAAACCTCCAAGAAAACACAACATGTACATGCATTGTTCAATCATATCCAGTTTATTAAAGACATGAAACCAAATAAAGGAAATCACGATTTGCCAGATTTCAGATAATATTGAAATACAAGAAGAGGAATATATATATAGCTTCATAATTACCTAAAGCTCATGTGTGTCTTTGTGTGTGCTTTCGTTTGTTAATTCTTTTTTCAGCATACATATATAACCCATATAGTACTTGAACTGACATCATGCTTATGCAAACATGTTAGATCCAGGCCAGCCTCCAAGTTTATTGGCGGCTGGCCTGGATCTGACCTGTTTGATACTATGTGAACCTTTTCTCATCAAAATTCAGCAGATATGGAAGTTTTGGAAGGCATACGACATGAAAATATATTTTAAGAAAGTAACCAAGCAGGGTTAATAAGCTGGTTGCATCTACCCCTTACTCCATGCTAGACAGCTGACGCAATCGCAGATGAAAACAAAGGCAGCCATAGCAACCGCTCGAGAAAATGTCCGTGACGAGCAATTTCACCTGTTGTGTCAATAGTCTTTACCTTTTACAGCTAAGACACTATAAATGTTTAAGGAAGAATACACATAATCCACCATTCTAAAACTAATTCTTTTGTCGGATTACTTAGGTCGTTATCGGTTGACATCAGTTGTGGCCGGAACTATTCCGCCACGACCGATGTATACCCAAAACGACTGAAGTAATCCATCAAAAGAAAGATTTTCTAAATGGCGAATTATGGGTATTTCTACCTTAAGCAAATATCGTATTTTGTATTTTGTTCTAAATGTGGACTGACCACAAAACTACCAATAAGGCTATTGTTTAATACGCTCAAAACATGTCCAATTCTATAGTTCACTTATAATGACATCAGTCCTCACGTTGACAAACCAGCACAATCACGAAATCCGTTTTGTCGGTTATATAAAGCTGTTTAATGTAAGAAATTTTACATTTAATGAAATCTAGTCAGAACCCATTGTATTGTTAAAAGACACACGAAAGGATATAATTACAAATAAATTACAGAAAAAATTAAATGGTGTTCTTTTATTATGTTCATGAAAGTCAAGAAAATGTGTTTATGATTGCTGTGGAACCCTATTCTAACATAAGTCATTTTGTGTATGAAATATAGTTGTTTCCAATTCAATCATATTTAACATCAATATTTCTATATTCAAAATAACGAATTCTGACCGGTTGATTCAAAGATTTGTGAATCACGTGACCAGGTCAGAGGTGAAGCATAAGACAATCTTATGTTTAAGATTGTTACACTATCTAGTATGGGTTATTTCTCGTTGTCTTTCACTTTTGAGTTGTGCTGATAGGTATTGTTTGGTGATAACTATTTGAATCTGACCACAGGTTTGCCAAATAATATACAGTGAACCCTCGTTTATCCGGACACCGATTATCCGGATGTCTCGCAATCCGAACAAAATTGTAAGGGAACGGAACTATTGGACCAGTTTATTGCAGACGACTTTTGAAAACATTGTGGTAAAAGGAGAAATTGCTCGTGACGCGCAATTTCTCCTTTTCCCACAATGTTTTCTGCCATATCAGAAGATTATCTTTGAATTTCATCACGTTTTGATATGTCTTCTGCAAACTCTTTCAATTTGGGACGGTCGACAATTTGGCGTTTGCTAAAGAGTTATAAGTATACACCGCTCATACAGACCGTTTATATCTTAATGTGAATAAGAACATTCTCTGCTTCATTAGTCCGGATTATTCGGTAAACCGGACATTTTGTTGGGAACGGACTTGTTCGGATAAACGAGGGTTCACTGTAGATGTCGTATACAACATTAGTCTCCTTTCACGAGCCTTTATATGTTCGCATTTACCTTTCTATCTTGTCGTTATATCATGGATATCTTTTGACTCACATTACGTATATTCTACACAGTGTTAATGGTGCTTGTTCATGTTTACAGGAAATGCATTCGTCGAAACAATACATTTTGTTTGTATAATGGTATTATATTTATTGAAACAGCTACAGGTTGCAATGAAAAGTTGTCAATAAAATAGGTAACTTATGCCCTGTACCTCCTTCTATGTAAGCATGGTCAATATATCTGTTGTCGGTTGATGGTATTTTCAATAACCGTATTTTGTTTTGTTTTTGTTTTTGTGTGTGATAAACTGGGTAAATGTACAACTAACAAATTCTCATATTGTGGAGTAGGTTCAGGAATATAACATACAAAGAGGCCAGGATAGACTTTGACCAAGACGAACTCTGTGTTAACAGTGCTTTATTTGCGTTATCAAATTATATACAAAAACAAATAGAAATGTTGTATACAAACAAAACAAGAAGCCTGAAAAGAAAATAAGACAAAGTGTTGTGTTTTGGAAACGATACAAAATACAAACAACTACGGGTTGGTATTTCTGAAGATGGTTCGTTTGCCTGTTTTTTTACAAAACGAATATTAGTGAGTTTGTTATTTATTTCATATCAATTACCTCCCCTTAATTTTCAATCTTCACATTAAAATTACATGAATGAAGTTTGCAAATAAAAATTCTAATCCATGTTTTATTCTTACAATACTAAATTTGATTTTAAAATGGCAATTCTTCTGTTTAATCGTTAATTGTGTTATTCGGACCTTTCCCCATTAGGCAGGCTTTACCTTAATTCCAATTCAAACCGACCAATCGTAAAAAAAAATCAGAAGATTTTCCAACTATTCATGGCATGGGCTAACCATAGTTAACTTAGGCATTTATTGTAAAGCATAATTGGACAGAAGATGACCTTTAAAAAAGATAGAGAATGTCTTATTTTAGAACGTTAGGCAGAGACTACCGTGTGAAAAGAGAATATATTACAATTAGTTCTCAAATCATTTCCTATCATATCGCTATAGAAATAAACAAGGAGTTAAAAGATGAAACAATTAACCGAATGAAGTAACTGTTAATACGCAACAAAGATTGAATAAGTAATTGGAAACCAAATGTCTACAGAAAGTGTTTGTGTTAGTTGGTTATTAACCCTTTACAAAACAATAACGACATTTTGCCGGTTATTGCAGACGACTCTGGAAAAAACTGTGGGAAAAGGAGCAATTTCTCCTTTTCACATAATATTTTCTGTCATATCAAAAGATTATTTTTCAATTTCATCATATTTTGAAATGTGGTCTGCAAACTCTTTCAATTTGGGGCGGTCGAAAATTTTGCGTTTGGTAAAGGGTTAAACGATGCGTTTTACCTATTGGGTAAATAACACTGAATGTTCGGGTACTCTAACAAATACAATCTAAGGCACCCGCTTAAATCAAAATTCATCTCTAACAGTAAAAAAAGAACAAATTGTCACGAAAAATAACAACAACAACATAAAAAACAACAACTTATTGCATATATTATACAGTATACTTCTCTACTCTTAAACAATTTATTGGTTCGCTATTGTATAGTTGTACATGCCTACCATCTTAAAACCATCTTAAAACAATCTTTAAATACCCTCCTTAGAGTTAAACATGGGAATAATTCCGCAACTGTTCGGTCGTAGTTTCGCTCACCGTGCTTACCAACCTATTCGAACAAATTTTACATCTTAGAAACACATATTTACTTCCTTATAGATAATAAATGATATGAATATAATTATAGGTTCCTACTCATGCAGAATTATTTCACACGCTTTTATTGAATAACTAATCGTCGGCAAAATAAGTGATTTGAGCTCTTTCCTTTTTGTAATGGGTCATTATTGCTTTGTATTTGCATTGAGATCGGTTCGTAAAAACTGCATATACCTTCAATAGGTATATATTTAGTAATTAACTTCTACACATATTGTAAATAGTTTAACAATTTTCTATAGTGATTTGCCTCCAAGACTTACCTAAATATATCTTTTGTCACTGCGTAATAAAAGCACAACTTTGCTTTACAAATCAAGTAGACTTGAGCTTTTAGCCTAAGAAAGAAAAAATAAACTTCGAACTTCTTTTAGACGATTGCTTGCTTAACGTAGATAGCAAAGGACTAGCCAACTAACCAAATAGGAACATGTAGTCTAAATTATTCTTAGCGACCACCTTAAAACAGTGTATAAATGGTAATTAAGATTGAGGCTATACAGGACGCAAGTCATTCATAGAGCACATTCTATAGCTTTTTGAAAGAATCGCGTCCGTATAATGGTATATTACTAAAAATTTTGAAACTTAGGCTTTATCCGGAACATTTCGGTCGTTCTCGTTAAACATGGGACGGAACCGGATTTATTTCGTTTGATGCGAAAATGTCCGATCGAGACCGATGTAAGCGAATGCTTCCGGCCTGATCGATGTATACCGAGAACGACAGAAGTAATCCAACGAAGGAATAAGTTTCAAAATGGATGTCGGATTATGGGTATTCTACCTCAAGCCGGTAGTTGTCTTATACAACACAATTCCGCCTCCTTTCACGAGAGTCGCTTAAAACAATTTATACTGCAAATTTATTTCTCCATACAAATGTTCAGACATTTTTCTATTTTACATAAAAAAAAGAATAAAGAAAAGACAATCCGTATTGTAATCACAGGTCTGGTCCATCAAAGGGAGGCTACTCATTGATCCGATTCCCTGACAAGTTGTCCTTCCACCGTAAGACAGTGCTGCATCCCCTCACTATGTTGGCGACAACTTATCCGAGCTTTGTAGGAACCCGCGATCAGAAAGTCGAAGGTGATACACCCGTCAGAAATGTCCGTCTGGAAAATGAAAAAAGTAATGGAAAGAAATGAGTTATGTCTTGGACTATGTAATAAATGTAGTGGTGTATGCGTGGTCGTTTAAAAGCATGGCCATCTTTCATTGAGCTTTGCAGGCATAAAAACCCGTTTCGGGACTCCTTTGTTTGTATTTGATGTTGTTAAAGAATAACTTGAAGTCTTAATTATGGAAATATTTATAATTTGAAAGGCATTCACAAAGCCACTTTTCCGAATTTGTCTGATTTTGACAGTTACAAATTCTGATTGGTCGTTTAAAAATGTGTGTATCACGTGACTAGGTATGAGATGAAG
This sequence comes from Cerastoderma edule, assembly GCA_947846245.1. Taxonomy (NCBI): domain Eukaryota; kingdom Metazoa; phylum Mollusca; class Bivalvia; order Cardiida; family Cardiidae; genus Cerastoderma; species Cerastoderma edule. Next base: position 21,424,912 of record OX401419.1, read on the forward strand.
AACCAGGCAATCTGGATTTTGTTATAGTGGCTGTTCTTGGTTATTTCCCGATGGCTTTCACGTTTTAGTTGTTTGGAGCTTTTTTGTGATAACTATTTGTACCTGATCAAAAGATTACCAAATAATATAATTTGGTAAAACATTATTCTCATTTCATGTGCCTTTATAAAAATATTGATGAATGAAAGCTGGCAAATAGGACTTTCAATCCATGAACATTTCAAGTAATTTAAAACTTGATTCTATGACGGCATTAGTTCTGGTAAATCTTTGACTTCGTTATTCCAACTTTTCTCCAATTAGGGATGGAATGCCTTAGAAATGTGCGGTTTCATGAATGGCCTTTCAAAAGTATATGCACATTTTGATAAAAGTCCTAAGCTCAAATATTAAATGAAGTTTAAAACAATAAAATAATGAAAACACTTACAATGTACGACAGTTCTTCTTCGTTGCAGAAAATATCAACTGTTTCTTTACCTGGAAATATATCAATAACATTGAGAATTTTGAATAAGAATTCGTTAAAGGAGAATACTTGCGGACAACTGAAAAGAGTTTTATTGGACCATATTTGTAAACGCAAGATATTACATATACACCATACCTTCGTATTGCTTTCTTGTGTGATCGACAAAGATGCAAAATATTTTCAAGTGCCAAATACAAAAGGAATCGAAACACTTATCGCCCTGTTCCAACGCAACATTGTTACCAAAGGGTATTGTAACTTCAATTAACTTATTGGAATACAAAATGTTGCCTATTTTTGTTAGCTTCTAGGAAAAGCAAACAAACGAAACAAATCACCGGACTCAGTGTTACATATTTGCCCCCTGTCATCTTTGTCGTCAAGGAATAGGTTCCAATGTACCAGTCCTAGATTCCCATACGGGAAATAGGTCAACAAAGAAGTCGGTCAACTATAAGATATCAATCAGCAAACGACATGCGGTCTAATGGCGTGTTGCTACACCAAGCTTCTTAACAAAGATTAAGACCGTCTCCATGGTAACACAAACGTGTACCATGCGTCATCATCAATGGACCGTTGTCCTGCTCAATCAATGACACATATTATCAATGAAAAAATGCCATAACATTTCAAAGCGGGAAATCACGTGGTCATAATTGAGAAAAAATGGCCGCCGTACCCTCGATTCGGGTTTTCAAACATGTACTTCTTCTTTATTACTTTCTTTTCTTTCATTGGATAACTACGATCATAGGGCCAGTCGGAAGTGGTTTCAGCAAGAATCGACAGTTTCCCTCTGCAAGACCTAATAACCGAGATAATTCATGGAGTGTTTTGCTATTTCCGGTTTAGGAAATCGCGAAACATGTCATGAACTATTTCGGTTATAACGCCATCGAGATCAGACTGGATCTTGTTATTGCTGACTCTAATCATGCTTTTAGGGAAGTACGACGTTTTGGGTTGACACATCGATGTATTTAAACACGTAGCGAGCTCTAAGAAAGGCATCGATGTACTTTTTAAACTTAATGTGTTCTTAGTGAACCTGCGATTTATTGGCACTAAACATGCTCTTATAGAACTACAATGTTTTGGTTGACGCAGCGATGTTTTTTTTAACTTTAACCGGACTACAAGAAAAGCAGCCCCGGTTGTCGTCACCTAATGTACTTAAGAGAGGTACGATGTATTGGTTGACGCAGTTATGTATTTTAACTCTTACTAGACTACGAGAAAAGCAGCGATGTGTTGTTCACACTTAACGGACTCAAGAGAAGTACGACACTTTGGTTGACACATCGATGTATTTAAACACTAAGCGAACTCTAAGAAAGGCATCGATGTACTTTTGAGACTTCACAGGTTCTAAGAGACTCAGCAATGTATTGTTGAAACCTAATGAACTCATGAGAAGTATTTTGGTTGACGCAGCGATTTTTTTTTTAACTCTTACCGGACTACAAGAAAAACGGCGATGTCTTGTCGACACTTAAGATGCTCTTAGAGGTGTACGAGACTTTGGTTGACACATGAGAGTTTTTTTTAATACTAACCGAACTCTACGAAATACATCGATGTTTTTTAGACTTCACGGGTTTTAAGAGAAGCGGCAATGCATTGTTGACACTTAACATGTTCTTAGAGAATTACGATGCTTTGGTTGACGCTGCGATTAATTCTTACTCTTACCGAGCTACAAGAAAAGCAGCAATGTTTTGTTGACACCTAATGGACTAGAGGTACGATGTTTTGAGTTGACGCAGCGATGCTTTTTTATACCTTCTGGACTCTTAGTGAGGGACGACATTTTGGGTGACACAGTAATGTATCCTTAATACATACGGATTTCTAAGATTATAAGAGAAGTGGTGATGTATTTTAACACGTACCGGACTCTAAGAGAAGTACAACTGTGTAGTCAGTTCCGTACATCCGGAAATTCCACATTCGGGTCAGTGCGAGTTCGGATAGTTCAACGGGGCGGTATTCGTTAACAAACTGTTGCTCGGCCAACTTCCTTTGTTTTCTGGAAATAGAAACAATGAACATACTATACTAATTTTGACGAAGCGAAATGGATGTTTGCGTTCTAATGAAGAAAACAGAGACTGATATTAACAGCCAAACTCTTTCATATGATACTAAAGCATTAAATTGGGAAAATACATTAACACGCTTAACAAACTAGCCCACTGATGAAAAAAGAGGCGTTTAAGTTGTTCAAACCTGATGAAAAACTTGTTTTTGCTTTTGTAAAAGAATAAAATGAATGGTTAAATGAAAGTATTTATCATTTCAAAGGCATTTACCAAGCCCTTTTTCGGAATTTGTCTAAGTTGCAATTTATCTTTACAAAATGAATATCAATAATTCCATAAACAAATCCATTGAAATTACCTCCCCTTAATTAACAATTTTACATTGAAATTTGAATAACAGGACTGAAAGGGACCAAATTAGAAATTAAATTTAAAAAGAAAAACCAAATCTTGTGATGAAAAATATGATAATGGTATTTGATCTGTTTAACATTTGACTTTGTTGTTATGACTTTGCTGACTTTTCTACGTCAGTGGCGGATTGCCTTAACTTTAACCACCAACAATACCTTGAAAGCAATTATCCTTTGAACCCATTTTCTGATTCCTAGGCCATTAAACGACACATAGCCACATGCAGCAATTGATTGCGTAACATTTTTCAAAGGGTGGTTTTGCAATTGTATTTCTATACAGATGCGTGAAAGTAATAACCTGGTTAAGTTAGGCAAACAAACATGTATTGACCGGCTACCCGAATCAATAGTCCCTGAAAGGTCTATACAATTAGGAACCTTTTCTCTAACCCTTACAGTGCTGGAACCGACTTCATGCTCATGCAAACAGGTTAGATCCAGACCAGCCGCCGAAAAAAATTGGCGGCTGGCCTGTGATCTTAACAGCCGCCAAAAATTATTGGCGGGTGGCCTGTGATCTTACTTGTTTGATTCTCTGAGTATCTCTCCCCATCAGAATTAAGCAGATATTTAATGTTTTGGAGAGCAGACAGCACAACAAATTTTGTTTTAGAAAATTACCCATTATTCTAAGGGCTGAACCCCGTACTTTATAAACAGTTTAAACACGTGTAAATAAGTCAGACCTCTTCCCAGACCAATGGAGAAAATGCTTGAAAAGAGCGAGTTTTGAATTCCCAGAAATGTCTTCATCAAACATATAAAATACATATTTATAAACGTAGCTAGTGTAAGCTTACATTGCTTTCAATTCAAACCAGTCACGAAAGTAACGGAAGATGTGAATGAAAGTTTGAATATGAGTGAGAACCCTCTTTACAGTTGTCATACTCTCCTCAAAGGGAAAACACGGAATGGAATCATGATCAACGGCCTTGCAAAACAAATGTTACTGCTTAAGTAAAGTTACCATTTGTATTAATCCTTTCCCAAACAACAATTTTTGCGACTGTCCCAAATTGAAAGAGTTTGCAGACGACACCTCAAAATGTGATGGAATTGGAGAATAATCTTTTAATAGGGCATAAAACATTGTGGGAAAAGGAACAAATACTCGTTAGGAGCAATTTCAATTACGAGCTAAAGTCATCTGCAACAAAGTGGTCAAATGTCGTTATTGTTTGAGAAAGGGTTAAAGGAGTTGGGAAATTTATTGGACAGGACAATGATTTTTGTCTTAACTCTATACGACCTGCAGACGACAGATTCTTAATAGAAGCAAACGACTTTAGAAAAGCCTTGTAAACATGTGAATAGACTTTCAGTTCTGCTGTTGTGATATGTGAATAAATTGAACAAGTATTGTGGCAAAAGAAGAAATTGCTTGTAACAAGCATATTCTCCTAATGTCACAATGCCTTTTATAAGGAGTCTGCTGCAAAACGCAGAAACATGGCGCTATGTGATAATATGTTAAGCAGCTGACAAATCTTACAAGTGTAATATTAGAAGTTGATATATGTATATGCATGAGGTGGGCTTGTATATACATTGTAATCCCATTTATAATGCGTAAAACAAACAACGTCTTTTGAGAGTGTAAAAACAAGTTGAATGTTTGTTTACAGATATTGGAACATTTGGAAGTTTAAAATCAATTAGTTCAAAATTGCACAACAGTTGTACTTTTATCTGAAACACACTCGAAAATATTCAATTGAAGCAAACTTAGGTCGTTTCTTAATCTTTAAAATATGTATATATGGAATTAACATGTAATATAAGCTAAAAGCGTGAACTCGCTTTTGAGATCTACCGCTTAAAAACTGTACCTATTTGCATGAATTGACGCTTCCTGAATAAATATGTTTATATTGTATGTATATATTGTATGTATATATTGTATGTATATATTGTATGTATATATTGTATATGTATATTGTATATGTATATTGTATGTATATATTGTATGTATATATTGTATGTATATATTGTATGTATATATTGTATGTATATATTGTATGTATATATTGTATGTATATATTGTATGTATATATTGTATGTGTATATTGTATGTTTATATTGTATGTATATATTGTATGTATATATTGTATGTTTATATTGTATGTATATATTGTATGTATATATCGTATGTATATATTGTATGTATATATTGTATATGTATATTGTATGTATATATTGTATGTATATATTGTATGTTTATATTGTATGTATATATTGTATGCTTATATTGTATGTATATATTGTATGTATATATTGTATGTTTAAATTGTATGTATATATTGTATATATTGTATGTAAATATTGTATATGTATATTGTATATATTGTATGTATATATTGTATGTATATATTGTATGTATATATTGTATGTATATATTGTATATATTGTATGTAAATATTGTATATGTATATTGTATATGTATATTGTATATATCGTATGTATATATTGTATGTATATATTGTATGTATATATTGTATGTTTATATTGTATGTATATATTGTATGTTTATATTGTATGTATATATTGTATGTATATATTGTATGTATATATTGTATGTTTATATTGTATGTATATATTGTATGTATATATTGTATGTTTATATTGTATGTATATATTGTATGTATATATTGTGTGTATATATTGTATGTATATATTGTAAGTATATATTGTATATGTATATTGTATGTATATATTGTATGTATATATTGTATGTTTATATTGTATGTATATATTGTATATATGTATTGTATGTATATATTGTATATATATATTGTATGTATATATTGTATGTATATATTGTATATATTGTATATGTATATTGTATGTATATATTGTATGTATATATTGTATGTATATATTGTATGTATATATTGTATGTTTATATCGTATGTATATATTGTATGTATATATTGTATGTATATATTGTATGTATATATTGTATGTATATATTGTATGTATATATTGTTTATATTGTATGTTATATTGTATGTATATATTGTATGTTTATATTGTATGTATATATTGTATGTATATATTGTATGTTTAAATTGTATGTATATATTGTATGTTTATATTGTATGTATATATTGTATGTATATATTGTATATGTATATTGTATGTATATATTGTATGTATATATTGTGTGTATATATTGTATGTATATATTGTAAGTATATATTGTATATGTATATTGTATGTATATATTGTATGTATATATTGTATGTATATATTGTATATATTGTATGTAAATATTGTATATGTATATATTGTATATGTATATTGTACATATTGTATGTATATATTGTATATATTGTATGTGTATATTGTATGTATATATTGTGTGTATATATTGTATGTATATATTGTATGTATATATTGTATGTATATATTGTATATGTATATTGTATGTATATATTGTATGTATATATTGTATGTATATATTGTATGTATATATTGTATGTTTATATTGTATATGTATATTGTATATGTATATATATGTATATTGTATGTATATATTGTATGTATATATTGTATGTATATATTGTATGTATATATTGTATGTATATATTGTATGTATATATTGTATATGTATATTGTATGTATATATTGTATGTATATATCGTATGTATATATTGTATGTATATATTGTATGTATATATTGTATGTATATATTGTATGTATATATTGTATGTATATATTGTATGTTTATATTGTATGTATATATTGTATGTATATATTGTATGTTTAAATTGTATGTATATATTGTATATATTGTATGTAAATATTGTATATGTATATTGTATATATTGTATGTATATATTGTATGTATATATTGTATGTATATATTGTATGTATATATTGTATATATTGTATGTAAATATTGTATATGTATATTGTATATGTATATTGTATATATCGTATGTATATATTGTATGTATATATTGTATGTATATATTGTATGTTTATATTGTATGTATATATTGTATGTATGTAATATATGTATATATTGTATGTATATATTGTATATGTATATTGTATGTATATATTGTATATATATATTGTATGTATATATTGTATGTATATATTGTGTGTATATATTGTATGTATATATTGTAAGTATATATTGCATGTATATATTGTATGTATATATTGTATGTATATATTGTATGTATATATTGTATGTATATATTGTATGTTTATATTGTATGTATATATTGTATGTAAATATTGTATATGTATATATTGTATGTATATATTGTATGTATATATTGTGTATGATATTGTGTATATATATATTGTATATATTGTATGTATATATTGTATGTATATATTGTATATGTATATTGTATATATTGTATGTATATATTGTATATGTATATTGTATATATATATTGTATGTATATTTATTGTATATGTATATTGTATATATAAACAACTTTACAAAAACTGTATTGTTCAAGCCCCATTTTATTTTTAATTTCAATTTTCTTTTCTATGGATAAGTACATTTTGATGCCACAAAACGCGTCGGTTGTATTATCAGATTCCTCAAAATTTGGTTGATAATGAAAATACATGTAGCAGAGTCTTCTGTTCAAAGGAAGAGACTATTTTCGTTCTAAAAGCACCAAGCATAACGATTTCTTGACAAATGAATTAGCACCGCGTCAACAATATTTTAGATATATTGTAAAGAACGGAGCAAATAAGACACTATCGTATCTATCAGTAAAAACATTGACTTGCTATGACCGGGTTTGCTGTCTATTTATTTACCTACACGTTTTCCATTACACTGGTCGTGGCCAGAACTATTCGATCTAAAGCGAATAGTTTCGGCACCAACCGATGTATACCTAAAACGACGGAAGTACTTCGACGAAAGAAAGAGTGGCAAACTGGCGGTTTATGGATATTCTACCTTAATGCAACGAATGTCAGCTTAAAGGCACATACAAGGATATTAATGCTATATCAAACTATTTTATTTGGTAAACTTTCGATCAGATTCAACTAGTTATCACCAAAAAACCCCATCAGCAAAACTTGAACGAGAAAGTCAACCAGAAAATAACCCAGATTAGCAAGTTTAATAATTCAGATTGCCTCATTCTTCGCCTCTGACCGTGACAGTTGACAGAATTCGTTATTTTGAATATGTAAACAAACAGGTTGTTGATAAACATGATTGAATTGGAGACAACTATATTTCAAGCACAAACTAACTTATGTTAAAGGAGTCTTTTTAATAGGGTCTAAATGCAATTGTAAATTGATTCCATGACTTTTATGAACATAATGAAAATATCCATATAGTTTTTATTTGTACTCATCTCCTTTTATGTGCCTTTAATGAAAGATTGAATATGACAACGTTTTCATATTCCTTAATTTCTGTGAAAATGTATGTTATAGTACATGTAATGAAAGTGGTGTCGACTGATTTGCAATTAATGCGGAACTAACCAACGCTGTAATTCGCAACATCAATTTCAATTAAAAATCCGACACGGTTCAATGAATAGTCCGTATCACAACGTATACAGACTGATTCATAGGGACATACATGGCATTAGTAAGATAGAATTGAATAAATTTCCCTATCCGTTATCTTTACAAACATGACCGCTAAGCCCGCTGCAGTGCTGGAACCAACCTCATGCGGATGGCCTGTGATCTAAGCTGTTTGCTACTCTGGATATAAATCCTCATCAAATGAGCAGATATCTGAGGTTGTTGGAAAGCATACGACACCAAAATCTATTTTTTGAAAATTACCCAGCATTCTAAGGGTTAAGTCCACTGTCATTCGTAACACCTCGGCCATTTCTTAAAATAACCTCGGAGGTAATGGGGAGCCATTTTTGAAAGTAGGTCAGCAACGAAGGGCCAATCGCATCAAGTCGGCAATCCCCGTCACTAGTCGGGGATTGCCGAAAAGAGCCGATTGACAAAATATGAAACAAAGATGTGTTTATATGATCATCTTTAATTAAAAGGGAAAAAAACCCATTCAATTGTGATAAATAACCAATTTGTGTGTATTTAAATACATATTTAGTGCCTGTGTGCATTTTGCGTTAGCCGCCGGAAATAAGGCGAATTACCCCAGGATTTCTGGTGTATTCATGTACTGCCTACGAGGTATATCTACCGACTTGTTACGGGGATTGCCGAGTAGATACGATTGGTACACTGTATCAGAACAAAGCAATAAAGCCGTAACCCCATTCATCAATAAGGTTATCATTATTACCTTTATGGGACAGAACCCATTATACGACTATCAATACAAACATTAGCATGAACCTGAGATATAACTGTCACCTTATTCATTCCATTAACCCTTTCCCACAACAATAGCGACATTTGACCACTTTGCTGCAGACGCCTTTAGAAAAGATCGTGGGAAAAGGAGAAATTGCTCGTGACGAGCAATTTCTCCTTTACCCACAATGTTTCCTGCCCTATCGGAAGATTATTTTCCAATTTCATCACATTTTGAAATGTCGTCTGCAAACTCTTTCAATTTGGGAAAGTCGAAGATTTGTTGTTTGGGGAAGGGTTAAGACTCATCTTTCATCACGTGGCACTTGAATCTGAAGATCTGCCGAGAGATTCGAAACTATTATCATGGAGGAGGAGATCATTCGTGACAAATGCATTAGTTTAAAACTATTTATTTTACAGCGATTGTGAGGGAAGCTTGAAGCTTATTAAATTCACTCTCGATGACTGCTTTCTGGATACGATTTGAGGGCTATCCTCGGTAATCCTCACATCGCCTAGCGGGGATTAAACTTACTCTGGTTTAATATGTCTTCTGAGGGGTCAAGTATGTTAATTAATACTCCGATTGGAAAATTCGGAATTGGCTTTAAAGCTATATGCATCATATGCAAGGATTTGATCGGTTTTCACGTTGTCAATATTTAAGTAGACTTCCCAAAACTAAATTCACCCTCCCGAAGAGTGCTGTATTTTATTCATTCTCTCAATATTTAATATTCTTTACATAATGAAAACTGATAGGGACCTGTTGCTGTGGAATTGTTAGACTAGGCATTAGAACCCAATATCCGTTTTGAACATGATTATAGTGATAATAGTGAGGTCAACACTGCCAATTTGTAAGGCCATAACTCTTACATTAACCCTTAAAGTGCTGGAACCGACGTCATGCTTATGCAAACAGGTTAGATCCAGACCAGCTGCCAAGTAAATTTACCACTGGCCTGTGATCTAACCTGTTTGCTACTCCGAATATCTTTCCTCAACAAAACTTAGCAGGTATTTAAGGTCTTGGAAAGCAGAAGACACAAAAATCTATTTTTAAGACAATTACCCAGCATTCTATAGGTTAGAATGTAGTTGAAACGCGCTTTTTATCGTACAGCGACCTAATCCTGAAAGGTGATGAGCGTTGGTGGACGATCTATTTGCCTATTAATCACCCGTTATTATCGACCCTGTCTACAAGAACAATTACCTTTGGTAATATTCAATATGTTTCCATGGTCAGGTTGCAAGTGCCCTTGAGCTCAAATCATTAAGTCATCATTAAGTCACTCCCTACATGAGCTCGAAACGTATACGTTGATATAGATTCGTGAATGGCAGTTTCACAATAATATAAGGTAGTTAATATGGTAATAATGTTTTCTTGTGTTGATTTTGACCAGTAAACTTGAGAAATCGTCCTTTTCGTTTCTAAGCAGATGGTAGTTTGACATTGGTGGTGGTAGTGTAATACCGTTTAAAGAAGTTGACATCAAACATCGGCGAAGTCTGTTGTGTTGATTGACAAATAACTAAAACTCTTTTATGCACCAAAGTTTCGGTAAATATAATCCGCGATTTTCTCTAAGTGACATTTAATTTTGATCAAACACAAGAATAACTTTATATCAATCTTCTCAGTCGTTGATTATTCCTCCCAATAAAAATCAAATTGTCATCAATTTGACAACCGTAATTTCAAGGGGGCTTGGAGGACAGGAAATAGTTGGTTATAATATGACACCAAGGTGAAAGTCATGTTTCTGCTATGTTCTGTTTCAAATGTTGAGTGTGAGAGAGGATTTAGTCCATAGAACCTAATGAAAACAGCACTTAGAAATAGATAGAACAAACGAACACGTGAGAACCTCTTTTAAACCATAGATGACCCTGATGAAGTATTTCCCTTCTACTGAAGACTATTTTGGCTCCAACTTATTGAATTCGGTTCCAATTTTTTTAAATTGGCTCCAACTTTTTGAATTTGGCGCAAGTGATGGCGCAAAAATTTTTTTAGCCAGAGAGAACCCTGGGGGCGATCACTGTGAGGAGTTTGAAACAGTATTTGTTTAAAGCCAGCTACCTTGTCCCCTATTCAGTATAACTGTCTATTTGTGACAAAAGGCGTTTTCGTGTATTATTAGACTGGATATTTACATGTATAATGCTCAATTATTGGCTTCAACCAGCGAGTCATGCATTCAAATGTTTGATATGCACAAACAATAGAGATTCCGAATGGGATCTTTATGAATTTTAATTCGAAATGTGACCCGACATGTTAATGCTCATCTTCCATTTCAAATAAAAAGCAACAATTACAAATATTTACATACATTCATACAATTTATCAATGGTAATACACGTGCATGTGTAAATGTATGTCTATACTGCGGAAGCAGGTAAGCAGATGTAGGGCAATATCAGTTTAGTTTAAGCATATGTTATTTTCCAATTGAACATATAATACACAGTACACAACACTGGTAAGTAGACATGTTAAATTTGGCATAAGTGGGCATATCAAAAGCTGTAAATATTGAATAACGGTAAACCCTAAGTGAGGCTGCAACTACCTCTGATATTTTGTTTTCTTTACTGTAAAACAGGAATGTTAAAGCTTTCCAATTAAATTGAAGGAACTATGAACTGTTGCTTGACAGAATACTGGATATAAATCAATCGTGTATGGTTCGCCCTGGTCAAACATGGAAGAATGAGCGGTCGATTGTCCGCCAATACCCTCGGGTAAAAATGATGTGTCTTAACTCTTCCCATGCTGGGCAATTTTCTAAAAATATATGTTTTTGTCGTCTGCTTTCAAAATTATTAAACTTCTGCTTAACTTTGATGAGGAGTGATACTTAGAGTAGCAAGCAGATTAGATCACAGGCCAGCTGCCAATTTACTTGGCGGATGGCCTGTGATCTAACCTGTGAGCATAAGTATATTATTGGTTTTGATATCTGCCTAATTTTGATGAGGAATGATACTTAGAGTAGCAAACAGCTTAGATCACAGGTCAGCCGCCAAATTCTTGGCGGATGATCTGGATCTAACCATTTTGCACAAGCATGAAGCCGCTTCCAACAGTATGAGGATTTACGAAGGGTTTTATCCCCGGTGGAATCAATATAATCGATATGGTCGAAGAGATACCCGACCTTTGGTCAACAAAGTATTAGACATGATTGTTCCATTGACCCGTTATTTAATACCAAACTTGTTAGGCCGGTATGGGTTGTTTTTATTAACAACGGAAAGCATTCTTTATTGTCATTAAACGCTTGCTGTACTGTTTTGAAGTCGATTGTGGCCTAGAACAGCTCATCTTTCAGCTTTTAGTTTTGGACAATATAGACTAATAAACAATACACAAGTTTCGACTTGATTTAGATTAAAGTAAAAGTAAATGCTTTAGCTCACAATAAGGTTATCACCGTATGGCTTTTGGAAGACGCAAACAAACATTATGGATGTAATTATGGATAACCTTACATGATCTTTTATTGCAAACACAGTAACATGTACAGCTTATTGCAATATCCGTATCATACATTGATTTCATGACAAACAACAGAAGAATGGACTTGTTAGCTGAAGAGCAAAAATTGTTAAAACGTGAACTTTTACTAATGAATAATTTTCATAAGACGTTAACTTGTGAACTTTCAAGAAAAGTTATTGCTTGTTTTCGTTGTTCTGATTATCTGCAACGTAGATGAACTTAGCCAATTATTTCAACATTATAGGAGAGTTTGAAGACATAATATAAAAATGTATTGATAGTGATTCATCTACACTACTTAAAGTTTCAAATGGAGATTTATATAAGAAAATTTGAACTTAGGACATTTTTTTTCTTTTGCTGCTTTCAATTTGAATTAAAGAAACTACTTGCTGATATGTAGACATTTGATTTCAAAGTATAGAACCAATGCTTATTGGAATAAACCTTAATATAAGAGGTTGTTCCAAAAGAAAACTTGCCAGTGACTTTAATCTAACATGTCATGATAGTTTAGTTATATTAAAAACGTTATTGACACACAGGTGAGTCAAGCGTCTTTGTGTGTACTCCATTTTTGAAAACACGCATACGGTCATACACCTGTTACTCTTGAGTTCTTGAATTCCCATTGACTCTAAGGTTAAATCAGGCATTTTCAAGACTCTGATGTGGGAAGAATAGCGTTTTTTACGTTTAGCTATATACAGAAACATCCAGTTTGACCATTTAACTCTCAGAAACTGTAATAAAATGGACACCTCAATCGTCTCATTTTTTTTTTGTACGGAGCAAAGTGTATTAGTACCGTCCGAAAATCAGTGCACTAGCTGTCAAACCTAGCCGAGGTACCGACATTTGTGTTCATACATCCCAAACAAATAGTCCTGCAATAAGCAATCAAAACAAACTTTGGGAGCATTGCAGGACTATAATCTATACAGGAAACACATCAGTGTTCTACCAGCTCATCTCTTACTAGCAAAACTATGCACCAGAAGTCGAAACTCAAAATTTCTAAATGGGACTACTCCGTAACAGGTGCGAGACCATACGGCAAAGGCTTTTAGAAACCATTTTTACAAAAAGAGAAAGTACAGTATCCCCATGGCAAAATTTTCTCCTTGTGTACCAATGTCTCAATTCACAAGCCATCAATTTGAATGTTTCGTAAATATTTGATTATCGCCGCGTTTTACTTCGGTCAAATTTGGACAGACGCAGTGTCCTTTAAGTGGGAAATGGTTGATGCGATGTCAAATGTCAAGGCCGTTTTGAATAAAGCCTTGCGGACACAAGAGTGCAAACGTTTCTAAGGATTGAGTAGACTAAGGCAGGGATTTATCTTAATAGACAAGGAAACGTCCTTGGGTATTGACTTCTGTGTATGGATAAGCCAACAAGAATCTTTCTTTACAAAGTCCGGGTATGCAAGACAAGACATTCATTAACCGCGGCTTATTGCCACATCGTCTCTGTTTTTGATTATCTATCTAATGATGAATGTCTATGAACAATAGTACAGAAAGCACTGTGACATAAAGGAATAAATGTGACATAGTGAAGGACAGTGTTCCGGATGGGGTAGAGCGTCGGCCTCGGAACACGAGGATCGTGGTATCTCACGGCTATGATATATACTATATAGAGGGATATGGGAGGTATACATTGATTCACGCTCCCTCCTGTGAACCTTTAACGTTACTAAATAAACATACAACATTGGATATTTCCTAAGAAATCGATGACTAAAGCTTTGAAACCACAGACTACAGTTGGAACATTCTGACTAAGAAAGCCATATGTTGAGGCATATTCTATCTTAATTCCGGTTTGAAGCGTTTTAAAGTCATTTTTGATGACTGACTGTTTTGGGAAGTATGACCATCACTCTTGCCCAATTGTTGTTTAGTTCAGGCATTTTTACCTCTCTGCGAACAGGAATCTTACCCGGGACGCTATGTACCACTGTACCGGTATAACCCTCAAATCATTTTTTCTACAATTCCGATTACAGTCACCATGGCCTAGTGGTTAAGGCATACGCATTGGGACGGGGAGGTCGAAGGTTTGAGCCCCACGGAAGGCGTTTGACCGAAAAATGTTTCTTGGAAGAGTTGTTCCGAAATGAGCTAGTTACATTCCTTGGTACCGTTTTACTAAACAACTTAAGGAAAATATTTGCGTAAGTCATAACTGATACATATAAATAGTATTTTCAATGAAAGTACAATATTGCAATGTGGCACATTATTGCACGCGTCTCGGAGAGACGATTCCAATGATGTGTTACTTTGCAATATTGCTTCGCCCAATATTGAAATAAGCGGAACTGTTAATTTAGACTAACGCAAATATCAAGCGTAAACTGTTTCGTAAAATGGTACCCTGGTAACCAACTTCTATCCGCTAGGCGCCTGGCATAGTGATAGAAGTTGGGTTGTACACTTGGAATGATCAGTGAAAAGTGTCTCATAAGCCAAAGTGGCATTCGGAACACCTCGGCCATTTCTAAAATAACCTCGGAGGTAATGGGGAGCCATTTTTGAAAGTAGGTCAGCAACGAAGGGCCAATCGTATCAACTCGGCTATCCCCGTCACAAGCCGGGGATTGCCGAAATGAGCTGATTGACAAAATATGAAACAAAGATGAGTTGATATGATCATCTTTAATGAAAAGGGTAAAAAAAAAACATTCGATTGTGATATATAACCAATAAATACATATTTAGTGCCTGTATGCATTTTGCGTTATCCGCCGGAAATAAGGCGAATTACCCAAGGATTTCTGGTGTATTCATGTACTGCCTACGAGGTATATCTACCGACTTGTTACGGGAATTGCCGAGTAGATACGATTGCCAAAGTGGCTGGTCCTTTCACTAGGGGTGACACTATAATAAACAAAACCTTTATTTTCACTCTTTTTATCGCTTACTTAACCCTACATCAAACGCCAAATTTTCGTCTGTCCCAAATTGAAAGAGTATGCAGACGACATATCAAAATGTGATGAAATCAGAAAACAATCTTCTGATAGTGACGAAAACATTGTGGAAAAAGGAGAAATTGCTCGTCACGAGCGATTTCTCATTTTCCCACAGCGTTTTCCACAGTCGTCTGCAACATACTGGTATAATGTCGTTATTGTTTGGTAATGGGAAAAATCTCACAGAAAAGAACTAAAAATTAGGTTCGAGGATAAGGATGGTTTCCCATGCGGAAACATCAAATATTGAAAGCCTATACTTCAACCTAGTTTTCCCGCGTTCGATAGACCCTAGCATTGTCACATTGCGCCCACAACGTAAATAAACCCAATATGATACAGAGAATGATGGACAGAGAGCACATAGAGATCTCGCGGGTCTTGTTTGTATTTACCCATTACCAAACAATAACGACATTTAACCAGTTTCTTGCAGACGACTGTGGAAAACATTATGTGATAAGGAGGAATTGCTCTTAACGAGCAATGTCTCCTTATCCTACAACGTTTTGTGCCCTATCAGCAGATGGTTTTCCAATTCATTCACATTTTGAAATGTCGTCTGCAAACTCTTTCAATTTTTGGGACAGTCAAAAATTTGGCGTTTGGTAAAGGGTTAAACGATCGATGGATACAAATCACTTAGAAAGAGAGGAAATGCATGAAGGATTGTAAAAGAGAAAAGAGAAAGGTTCTATCGGAGGCTGTCATTGAAATAGAAAATAATGAACAAAGCACCTTCGAGTAGCATGGCTTGGGTATCAAAGAGGTCGTGGCAAAACCAAGATTTAAATGTCTTTGACTATCCTATTCTAATTCAGTCCCAGTCCGTATGACCCAGAGGGAAATTTTTCACCATTGTCTGCTCGAACAGCATGGATTACCCGAGTCCATATTTCGTAGGCATTTTACTAAAACAAAACGCCTCATGATATATTCTAATACAAATTGAGAGCAACGGCGGACGCCAATGGTATAGTTTGTAAAAAGACAAACTTTTTGTGACTACTGTATAAATCATTGTGATAAAAGGAGAAATTGCTTGGCACAAGCAATTTCTCCTTTTGTCGCAATGATTTCTAAAGGCCTTCTACAACAGAAACGATCAGTTCATGGAGTTATGGAGGTAGGGATTAACGTATAACGTGGCCAATACGCAATTTCTTCTTTTGTCTCAATGATTTCTAAAGGCCTTCTACAACAGAAACGATCAGTTCATGGAGTTATGGAGGTAGGGATTAACGTATAACGTGGCCAATACGCAATTGCTCCTTGTGTCGCAATGGTTTATAAAGGCTTTTACAGCAAAATCGCCACGATAAAGGAGTTTATGAAGAAATGGCTTAGCGTAATACATGCCCAATACGCAATTTCTCCTTGTGTCGCAATGATTTCTAAAGGCCACTGCAGCAGAAACATTGAATAAACACGTATGAAATTATGGAGAATCCGATTAGCGTAATAAATTGTACGTGGCCACTGCGCTGTCTCATGCGGACGGAAATGCCCTACTTCTTACCGATTTCAATTCAAAGAATATCCGCACAGCAATGAATTATTGATATATTTCCATAGATAGCATGGAATCGCGATGTCAGACTGTGGTCCATTGCTTTTCTCTTTTAAAGAAAGGAGAAGCTGTTGAGATGAGTGAGGCTTAGTCTAACGATGCCATCAATACTTATAGACATTTTCGACCTCATTTAAAAAAGTTTTTTCACATTGATGGGTTATTCCTTTATACGTCTTAGCCACTTGACCAGGATTAGAAACATGCATACCAGTTTGTTCACTCAGTAACAAGGTAACAACTTTCCAGGGAGAAGCTGTCGGTGATCTTAAATAAGTTATGAGATTTAAGAAATTTGCAGCACCGATATCTATTTAGCGTACCACTTTTGTCTGACAGAAAACGTTTCATTTTTTCAGTAAGCCAGTTCTTTTACTAGTGACATTATCATGGAAAGATAAAAAACGTTTTCAGACAAAAGCTCTCAGTCACTTTAAATAAATCATGTTATTCAATAAGAATCGCCACATCAGTGTTCAAGTGTATATTAAGAGTAACACTTTTTGTCTGAAAACAAACTCATTTTTTTTCACAAAGCCTTTTTTGTTTACTAGTGCGTTGCAATGGCACGATAAAAACGTTTCAAGAAAGAAGCTGTCGGCAACCTTGAATAAACAATGGTATTTCAGTAACTTGCCATACCTATGGTTTCGTCTGACAACATACTCGCTTACGTTTTATTCTGTTTTTATCTAGTAAGCCAGCTCGTTTACTAGTGACGTTGCAATGACAGATCGATTCAAATGGAAACCGCGCTTTGTATGAGATTTGTATGGAGACCATTAGGTGGACATATACCAATGAATGTTATTCACCCATGACCCAGTAGTACGACAGTCCTAACGAATAGACGTTACAACAAAACGTATCTTAGTATATTAAAGGCACATAAAAGGAGATTAATGCTATATGAAACTATTTCATTTGGTAAACTTTTGATCAGATTCAATTAGTTGTCACCCAAAAACCCCATCAGCAAATCTTGACCTTGACAGTTGTTACACAAATATTTGAACCGACCAATCAGAGTTCTTTATTTTGAATATGTAAACAAACATACTGTTGATAAATATGATTGAATTGGAGACAACTGCATTTCAAACACAAAATAACGTATGTTGAAGGAATCTTTTTAATAGGGTCGAAATGCATTTGTAAATTAATTCTCATGACTTTTATAAACATAATAAAAGAACTCCATAGATTCTTTCAGTAATTTATTAGTACTTATCTCCTTTTATGTGCCTTTAAATGGAACAGTTCACTTGTCACAACGTCGACAGTTCTAATAAATGGGTGATACTTAAACGCGTATCATATTATTCTGACTAAAAAAACTTATTGATATAGAGTATTTGTCAGATTCGTCGACAGTTCTAGCAAATGGGCGAAATAAAGATGCTTGTTATAGTATTCTGAATGAAGAACTTTAAAAACTTATTGATAATGACTATTGTGTGGGTATTTGTCAGAATAGTCGATAGTCCTAACAAATAGGCGATATAACAAAGCGTATATTAGTATTCTAAATGGAATATTTCAAAAACTTATCTTTAAAGACCATTAAGTTTGTACTTGTCAGAATCGTCGACAGAAATAACACATGGATGACAAAAAGAAGCATATATAAGTATTCTCAATGAAATATTTAAAAAAATTCATTGATGAACACTATTTTGTGGGCACTGCTAGATTCGACAGTCCTAATGAATGAGAGATGAAATAACTTAGATGGGGACAATTCGTTTGAGTACTTGTCAGAATCGTCTGGTCGAGTCGATTCTAATAAGTACATACACACTAGACTTTATAGAAGAAATAATGAATCTAGCATCTAGAATCTCGTCATATAAGTCTCAAGCCTAAATCTCCTTACGGGTAAGAGGTTGAATTGAAAAAAGGCCCCAGCAGCATTATCCTTAGGTTTACGGAGGACTATTGAATCAAAAAGAGAGTCCATTTACAATGATGACCAAAGGTTATATGGGTACCATACATGTCGCTGGTCAACTAATTAATAGTGAGAGTTAATACATGGTCGCACAATCTCAGCACGCCAACATTTTATTGAAACAGAAATCATGTTCTATATTGTCTATGATTTATATGAGAGCTAATCCATGACGATTCAATGGAGCAAACATGAACTCGGTTCTGTTTGTGAAAGCACCATGGAGGACTCAAAACGTCTGTTTCTATCCCGAAAAGAAAATGACAAATTCTAGTTTGCTCACACCAAAGACTATAGAAACAAAGCTACAAATACAAATGGAAAACAAACACCAATTTCAAACGTATCAATTACAAGGAGAAACATATTTCTTCGTGAATATGAGGGTGAAAGTATGGAATGTAATGTTTTGCGCATTTTTACGTTCTTCTTAAAGCAACTTGTGGAAGTATTAAAAGAGGATTAAGGAGAGGACAGATCGATGAATGAATCGGATAAACTGACCTATTTCTTCCATGATATGACTTAAAAGTGCTTGTATTACAATTGACACAATTTGCTTGTCGATAAAAAATGTCGTTGAAACAATTAAATTTTTGTTTCGAGGTATGATTTTTCAGGGAAAATAGGTACTGAATGCTAAATTGATTCAGAATATGTCAATATATCTAAGTATGTATAGGCGTTATGTGATGAATTTCAGAACAGTTACAACGCTTCCTGATTCAAATACATATTCATATATTGTAACCAGACTCTAAAACTAAAAAAAAAACCTAATTAACTTCCCATGGCTGCACTCAAGTTTGTCTCTTACAATAGTACAACTGTACATCTGTTATAGAGTTTTAAAAGATACTGATATCAATTCGTACAAATCACCTTCTCCAACATATTGTGCTGAACGCATTCGTATGAGACGTCAAATACATCACTGAGAAAAAATATTTATTACTTTTGACGAACAAAGCTACGTTTCTTTACAAAGGTTCTTCCTTTTAAGAAAGTGTTGTTGTTTTTTTTTCTTGTTTTTTTTTTCTCATAACTCCGTTTACTCTAGTTATTAGTCAATGCTTTTACTGTGAACTACTCTTTATATTTGAGTGATGGAACCAACTTCATGCTTATGCAAATAGATTAGATCCAGGCCAGGAGCCAAGTAAATTGGCGGCTGGCCTGTGATCTTACCTGTTTGCTACTCCGAGTATCTCTTCTCAACAAATTAAGCAGATATTTAACGTTTTGGAAAGCGGACGACATAAAAAACTATTTTCAGTAAATTACTCAACATTCTAAAGGTTAAAAGGTCATATTGTAGTCAAGGTTAGTATTGGAGAAAACAACAGACGTCCTTATGAGCTTATGGGTTAATAATTAAAGGTAATTGTAGAAATACCGGCCAGGAACTAATGTCCCAGTTTCCCTGTAAAGTCCTCTTCATGTTACACCATTAGCTAGGGATACAGCCATAGTGATAACGCCCTAAAGACATGAAATTCCTTTTAATTGATCGTTATCCGCATACCTGATGCCTCGTTTTAAAAGCTGAGCTTTAGAATGAATAAAATAGGGAGAGAAATACTCGCGGATGATTCATTTTATTTACTTCTTTATATGGACTATCTCACACATTGGATATTTAATCGTGTTCAAATAAAAAATCTTCTATCAATGAAGTGACAACACCGATTTATTACTTTACATAAGACTACATCGTTGATACAATTCTCATCGCATAAATCTGGCATGATTCTAATCGCTTAATTTTAGATAAATACATTTAAACTATTTATTCTATATACATGCATTTATAGCGATCGCTTAATCTATTTAGATATCACTGAAGAACTACGTCATTGCATGTATACTTAAGCAATTATGAATGCTTCTGTGCAAGGCTTGTGCAAGTCCTCTGCGAAAGAGAACGACATACTGCAGTTTTGGACTGAAATCTTGATCTATGGGTACGTAGATGTGGTGACGTACATAGGTCTTTCCACAACTAAAACAATTAATTAATTATTCATTTAATGTTCGCGGGATGATCAAATAGACATCGACTTTCCTAAATGTCAAGCTAGAACATCAATGGACCTTGATGCCACACAGGGCACCAGTGGCGAACTGGTAGAACGTTGGCATTTTGGTATGGAAGGTTCCGGGTTGATACCCGCTAGCGGCGAGGTAACTATGCCGAAATTAAATCACAAATCAGCGCGAGAACTTCTATATAGTATCCATGAAGCAGAATCGAGAGTGATGGATATAAGTTGTAACTACTTGTTTTACATTCGATGTTAATACATGTATGTCAGTTCAAACAGAATAAACAAGCGACCCGTCCAGTAATTCGACAAGCTTAACTACTCAAAGATTATAACGTGAATAAATGAAGTATGTATGTTCTTCTACAAGAGGATGAGCTAGGCGTCAAGCGAAAAACTCACACGTTCACTTCAACCTTCAAAGTATGTCAATAGTAAGTGAAATATCGCAAATTAAAACCCCTCTAATTACCACGATTATCCGAATATATTACTATCTCACCAAATTCGATGAGCTGCTTTTGATGGAATACGCTATGAAACAAATACAGTTGGAATACGCAATACCATTGTAATTAGTATCGAATTAGTGCTGGATCCGCATTTATGCTTCTGCAAACAGGTAAGAACATAGACCTGCCTCCAAGTATGTTGGTGGCTGGAATGTGATCTAACCTGTTTGTTACTCTGATTATGATTTTTCATCAAAATTAAATAGATATTATCTAGGTTTTGAAAAGCATACGACACAAACATTTATTTTTAGAACATTTTACAAAGCATTATACAGTTCAATTGGTATCAGTTCCAATAGATATAACGTCATGAAGGGTATATGACCTTTCGAATGTTATCATATACGTAGGACGGTTATCTTTGTCAATATCAACAACGATGTAAATCACAGAATTGTGACATACTAATGGCGGGCTTTGAATGGTCGTTAACCGGACTAGAAATGGTTATTGTTATAACATAACATTAGAACAAACCCTCACAGGACATGATAGGACTGTTGTAATAATGACTGTGGGTAATACGTGAGGATAATTTTTTGAGTTTCTATCTATTCGGCGAACTATCCATATTTACCCATTATAATGCTGGGTAATCTTTTAAAGATATTTGTTGTGTCGTCTGCTTTCCAAAATCTTAGATATCTGCTTAATTTTGAAAGCAAAGGTACGCAGAGTAAGAAACAGGTGGGACCACAGGCCAGCCGCCAATTTATCTTGGTGGCTTGTCTGAATCTAACTTTTTTTGCATAGGCATGAAATCGGTTCCAGCACTATAAGAGTTAAAAGGATCCGACCCTGTTACTATTTGTCCATACTATGAAGGGAGTTATCTGTGTAAGCATTGCACATTAGTATATTATTATATGTTTGCATAACCGGACTTTCTTTTCCACAGCATAATGGCTCAATAGGCCATGAGCTCAACCCTACACACCAAATATACTTATTTCAACAGTTTC
This sequence comes from Cerastoderma edule, assembly GCA_947846245.1. NCBI lineage: Eukaryota > Metazoa > Mollusca > Bivalvia > Cardiida > Cardiidae > Cerastoderma > Cerastoderma edule. Next base: position 21,447,688 of record OX401419.1, read on the forward strand.
ACAGCAATAAACATTTAAGTGACGACGAACATATAATGCTCACTGCATCCAGATACCGAAACGAAATCGGCGACGTTCACACACAATTTTATTAATGACTTTCGATGGGAATCTTCCTATAAAAGCTATGAAATTGTTTAAAATTACAATATTCCTTATGTCAAAACAGGTATAGTTTATAACAAAAAACCATTTATTACAATTATTTCATGACTAATAACGTGTAAGAGCAAAGATGTTAGCTGAAGAGCAATTGAAGTTAACATGTGTAGTTTGACTGATGCTTCATTTTAAAATTGTTTCACCATTTCTTTTGAAAAAACTTCTTATTTTAGTTGTTGTGCGTAACTGCAAAGTGGATGAATTGAGCCAAATTATTCAAAATGATTGGTGAGTTATAATACAAAAGGTAAAAACTTCGTTTTCTTATTGATGGTCATGCATAAAAAAAACTTTATAAAGTATTTTTCTTACTACTGAGCACTTCGGCTATATAAGTATGATTATAATCGTTTTCTTCAAATCAAGTAGGACATGTACGATTAATCAATTAAGTATGCGTATCAATGGTTGACTATTTGACGAATATTTGACAGAGCTTTAATACGTAAATGTCTGATAAATTGCCATTGAAGAGTTTTAGATCAGAACACAGGGTTCAAAGGTAAAGCAGGCCAAGTAACGAAAGTAAATCGCGGCCTAAAGTTGTGTTTGGGTAAAGATTACCATTGGTACACGTCATGTCTCCGGGCAACAGGGCACACACCCTTACTTCAATGTGATTCCTGACTTATCAAGGCGGGTCTTTGTTTCTTTGCAAGGAGAATATATATCCGCTTGTTGGAGTTCTATGCAAAAATATGCACATCTTACGGTGCCTTTGAAAAGTATTGAAACCGGCTGTGATTTAGTTTGTTATTTGACATGATAAAGCTCTGAGTTGAAGTACAACCAAAAGGGACTTTTCTGGAATTCTAAGCTGGTTTGTTATTTGACATAATAAAGTTCTGAGTTGAAGTACAACCAAAAGGGACTTTTTTGGAATTCTAAGCTGGTTTCTTAAATTGTCTGTAGTCTTTTAGTTTTTTTGTTCACTTGTTCATTGTTGAGGATCTTATGGAAGATTGTCAGTTTAAATTGTTAAATAGGTTTCCTCGTTAAATAAAGTCTTTATTATTATTATCATTATTATTTTCTCCAGCATCCAATGTTTAGTACGATGGTCACGCCACCTATTCATGGTTTTGCCAACGCATCACATAAACTACACATCTCTCTTGCTTAACAACTCGCGTTGGCCTCATATGTGACTCCAGAAGTAATCATTTCGTAAGCTCCTGCATCGGAATACGATTACAGTTCTAAAAAAATATTAATGACACAAATACACATACGGAAGAAATTGCTAATCAACCCGGGATTCCTAGCTCGCATGGTGCAAGCTATTTTTGTATTACAGTATAGAAAGAACGGCCAGGCTATGGGGTTCCCAATAGCGTAGTCGCTTTATTCACGACTCGGCGTTCCGGGTTTTATATTCTTTTCCAGCTTACAATTGCAGAGCATATGTTATGTCTTGCACTAGAATGGTAGAAAGGTAGCACGGGGTATATGAGCTATGTGTTAATAGATGTAAGAAACTTTTAAGTCAGCATTCAACCTTTGAATATAACAACAAGTCTAGAGAGAGAAATAAGACAAAACGATTATCGTGTTCAAATGACATTACAATGGTTAATTCTGCAAATAGCTTGTGTAATTGCTCTCCGGCTAGAAATAAACAGAAAACCCTACAGGAAATAACAAAGCAAATCAAAGGCTTGGGACAAGGGTAGCAGTTACATCTCTATGCGGATAACTCGGTTTTAATCGAACTGATATGGCGCTTGGATTTCCGTTTTTAGAGCTATGACGTCATAGGCGATCTATTTCCGTGGTCACGAGAATGTTGATCTCTGAGATAACTGAAGTATGTTGAATCAAGGGATTCTAAAGGCTATTGAAGGTATTCTATACACAAATCCAATAACCAATTTTCCTCATAAGCGTGGGGTAGCGTGAGACTTCCAATCTAAAGCAGCAACAACAAACGATACCTATAAAGTATAATAAATGTGACCCAGTTATAGTATTCACCCTATTGCTATAAACAAAACGTATCCACTACTCTGATATTCAAGAACCCGATTCTAGATTTCCAAAGGCTCGAATAAGAAAAGCATAAATCTTGTTAACTTCTTACATCTATCGATACTCGTTATTTTGTTGTAATAATTCTTTTGCATAGGGCACGACTGAATCTCAGTTGTAGAACTTGTGGTCCGACCCTTCGTCACTAGTTAGTCGAATAAGAATGTATCTGAACTAAAATACCAATACTCGCAGGTACTGTCTGAATTTACATCGTTGAGGCGATTCCTATCCCAAAAGTTGGAAGTTCTTGAATTCTTATATAATAAAAACGATTATATAACGGTTATATAAAAGGTCAAGGTTTCGTTTATTATAGTGTCATCCCTAGTTAAAGGGTCAGGCAGTTCGGCTTGTGAGACACTTTTCACTGATTATACCAAGCACCTTCCAACTTCTATCAATACATTAGGCGCCAAACGGATGTAAGTCGATAACCATTAATCAAGCTAGCTCGCGGCTGAAGAACCGGGTATTTCGGCACAAGTCCTACAAGAAACATTTTCCGGAAAAACACTTCCCATGAAACTCAAGCTTACGACCACCCCGTCCCGAGGTGGATGCCCTAACCACTAGGCCATGGTGACGTACATAACATCCTTTATCCTGTCACTAGTGTCATTTTGGGACCGATAACTAGATGCCATATAACATTTGTGATATCCGGCACTAACCATATAACACATCCACGCGACAAATTATGACGTCATAAGAACGAAATGACGTCATGTTTACACCATTCTCTACATATTTTTTCCTTCTTTCTCGTGTTTTATTTACATTTTATTTGTAAGGTAACAGGATAAATAGAATAGATGGTTGGTGTCTTTGAATGGGAAAAGTTATCGGGCTCGGCTTCGGATTATTATCCGTTTCGCCTTCGGCTCACCTAATATTCCTAAGCGTTGCCCGATAACATTTCCGATTCACGACACCAACCATCTATTCTCTATTTATTTCGATGTCGATGAGGGTTATGCCTGCTATGATGTAAGAAGGAATGAATGGCTGTAATTTCTCTGCGTGTCTTGTAACAGAGCACTTTTTAATCGCCGCACACCAAACTGTGACGAGATCACCAAACTGTCAGTGTCATATTAAATACGCTTGATGGATGGCTCGATGCGCTATAAGGCATACTGTGTTCTTAATTGGGCTTCTTGAAAGACAGTGTGGAGAGGTTGCAGGCCTTTTTTTACTCTGAGAGGAGATTTGCTACCCTTTTACATACTAAAATTCGGTAATTAGGGGGAAATTGATGCAGGCTTTGCCAAAGGGGAAAGAAAATCTCTGAGGAAAACTCATTTTGAGATGACAATTTAATACCCTGTTTTACGTAGATAAATTGGGTAATTAGAGAAATTAGGGAAAAGAAGTTATGCAGGCTTTGCCAAAGGGGAAAGAAAAATGCTGAGGTAAACTCGTTTAAAGGGGAAAACAGAATTATTTCAATGAGGATCGCGGTTGTCTGTTAGATAGTGAAAAAAAGCCTTCAATGCGAACCGTTGATATTTCGTGTTTAGTTTTATAAAGAAAACATCTAAAATATGTGTGTGAATTCCAAATGGAATTAACGTACCTTATATTTGGAACTACCTATCAACTGGAAAAGCTCTGCACCGACCACATTTGTGATAAAGTTACTTTTGCTACAAATACAAATACAATTGCAAAACGGGAGTTACATTTAAATATGGTTGTGACCTACATCTACTTGTGCATTAAGCTCTCGATTAAAAAAAAAAAATTTCAAAGTTCGTTGCCTTCACCCAATATCAGTGTTGGCCAATATTGAAGGGGTAATGGCAATTTTAAGTATGATCTTTTACACCGTCTGTCGCCTCATCTCATAAATTCATATATAGAAAAATGTTTATCCTGTCACTAGTGTCATTTTGGGACCGATAACTAGGTGCCGTATAACATTTGCACTAGCCATAAAATACATGCACGTGACGAATCATGACGTCATAAGAACGACATGACGTCATATTTACATCATCCTCTTCTTATTTTTGTCCTTTTTTCTCGTGTTTTATTTTCATCTTTTTTCTTTTAAAGAATACTTAAAGGTAACCGAATAAATAGAATAGATAGTTGGTGTCTTTGAATAGGAAATGCTATCGGGCTCGGCTTCGGATTATTATCCGTTTCGCCTTCGGCTCACCGGATAATCTTCCTAAACCTTGCCCGATAACATTTCCAATTCACGACACCAACCATCTATTCTCTATTTCCTTCCCATACCTCCCTGGTACTAAGAGTCCAAAAGACGGGTGAATCGTTCGAATTTGCTCTTTTGACGCTTTTGACGCCTACGACAGATCTCAGGTGGTGAATCTATGCTCTGGGTTTGCCATGTTCGAACATTGATAAACTTCATATCGGTAGACTCAAAATCATTGTCTAGACTTGATCACGAATCCTTCCATACAATATTGATCAAACTAATGCATTCTTGAACTACTTAATGTTAGCAAGAAGTATGTGCTTAAAGTTTGCAATAATTCTGAGTGTAAAAAGAATCAAACTGAAGTACTTTCCGAGAACACTGGTTTTCTTGTAAGTTTGAAGTATGTTTGAAGTAATGTTACGCTTACAATTCAAGCCCACACACTTCCATAGACACGTCGTTTGCTAAAGATATTGAAACTATTAACTCTGCGAAAAAGCAATATCCTCCGATGACATCGTCATTACGGAAAAACTTCGATTCCTCTATGAGCCTGATGGGTTCTTAAGTTCCATAGGTTTTTCTTTCTATATAATTAACCGGGTTTCGTGAAAAAAGTGAATTAACGATGCGACTGTAAAACCAAATCATCAATCAAACAAGCAATTGCCATTGCCCAATTCCTTTTCTTTCGCAAGCTATAAGGTTTCGTATACTTTTCTCACGGAGAGCCAGGAAAAGTGCATTGATTGACACTTTTTCCACGGTAAATCTGCCAATGCCTGTGGCGTACCCATGGGACTCGTATTACCGGAAAAGGTTCGGAATTATCTGATCAGAATATATCAAAACTGCGTAATTGATTTAAATCGCTACCCTATGTGTACTTATACTGGAAAGTGTAGTAGGGTAGGGAATGTGGTATCGTTACTTTTGGTTGGCATTATTTCAGACTGAAGAATAAGTAAAACATTGCATTTAACCATTTATTGCATTTAAAGATATCCGTTAGGCTTTATAGGAAAATAAAACGCCATGTAGTTATATGGGAAGTTGTAGACGAGGAGGGAGAGTGGTATTAGTACTTTGTTTTGGTATCTTTCTGAACTATGAATCTAGTATAGCGTTTCATTTAAGCAATGTTAAGCCAAATGAAGATATACGTTAGGCTTTATAGGGAAATAATGCGACAAACATACCCAGAATCTAACAAGTTTACTTAAGCCGCCTTTGAAATCATTTATTTTGAGATAACTAAAGGTTCACACCCCAGGCTTTAGTTATAGTTTTCAGTTTGTTTTTTCGGTTTACTTTGAATAGCTGGTTTTGACAAAATGCAACTTGAATTTCGTCTCCTGCTTTTGTCTGACTTAGTGAATATGAAAAATACTCTTTCATCGTACAGATTGCCAAATTGGAATTAAGATGGTTCGACATAATTATCATGGATACAGCGTTTAAGATAAAGGCAAACGTTTGTATTGCATAGAACTTTTTGGAAGTAAAGATCGATTTCAAACGAGATTGAAAACTGTTCAACCGCCATAATGCTTTAATTTATCAAAATGTTCCACACCATTTATCAGCCCAGTAGCAATGTATACGTGTATTAAGTCATAGAGTTGAAAAGCTAGTTTGATCAGAAGTCTTCCGCGTTCCTGACGAAGTATTATGTGTTCTCTTCGAATTGATAAGGGTTTGTGACACGGATTATTTAACGTGTTTACCATTGTGCATACCTATTAACAAAGATCGGTAACTGAATACCAATTGATAATTTACTATTTGCTTTGATACCGACAAAGAGGGATTTAGAGAAGAAATATGGAGGACAATGGCCCAGCGTCGGCCTTACGACCTTTCATCAATCTACACGTGGCGCGAGTACTTGTTATGTATCCAGGAAGCAGAAACGAGAGTGATTCATCTTAGATGTTAGAACTTGTTTCACAATCGACGTAAAATAAATAAGTGTAACGTTAAGTAAAGAGAAGAAGTAAAACTTCTCGCAAATGCATACATATCCAAGCTTGGCGTTGACACAGGCAGTTTCAGGTACTACTTAAGGACTTTCTCGGTAGTTTCATCTGCGCACCTCATCTGCGCATCCAAGGGAGATAATAATCGGTTACAAAAGAGATACTTGCATGGAAGTCGGATAAACATTTTTATTCGGATAAAATGTACTGTATGCAATTTTTTTCAAAGAATAATCATATTATCCATGAAACAATAAAAGTTCATTAACGTTATTATGTATTTCTCATGCATATTAAGTCCACTGCTTCAATTTTTCAAGTTATAAGTTATTTCAACCGTTTTTATAAATGTTTATGAAATACGGTTACCATGGAAACTGCCATTTTACAGGAAAACTAACACGTCAACATATACTTTTTTTTGCATTTAATATTTCAAAGTTATGTTTTATTTCACATACTGAAAATAAGAAAATTCTTTGAAAGGAATTTTTAAAAAATCTTCATTTGTTTGTACTATACACATCAACTTTCATTGTTTTTTGTCGAATACAAAAATTTGAAAAACTGATTTGGATTATAAAAATGATTCAGATTGTAATGATTTGAAATAACATTGGTTTATAAAGTATTGAATGTATGAATTCATGATTTCTGTGTTAATAAACCTTCCAGAAATTATTCTATTGCCTTTGAAGATGGTATGGTCATTTTGATATTTTTGCCCCAAACAGTTACCATCATTTTACGAAAAAACTAACATGTCGACCTGCATTTTTCTTTTCATATTTCAATTCACAATAACATTTTAAATAACATATCAAAAATTTAGAAAATTCTATGAAAGGATTATTTTTTTTATTAAACTGTAGAACATGTCCTTAAGGTTTTTTTTAAACACGATGAGGTTACCTAATTATGCAATCCATGTGTTAGAGCAGATGAGAATTGATAATGCACAGTTGCAATATGCAAAAGAGTATTTCAAAACAGATTAGCGCTTTATTCCGACGATAAAACATAAAAAGCTGGGAAAATAATTCCGATAATCATTCCACCATCCTTAGGTTGAATCTATGAACCATTCCATTCTCATGAATATTTGAAAGGTACCTTCGGACAAAAAGACACTTTAACTGATCATCCGATATTGATATATTTGATTTGTCCAAAATTGAAAGCAACAACCGAGGGCAAAAAGGCATGGAGTAAATACAATTTCTTTAACATGTTGGATTTAAACCAATGTGACGAAAGGATAGATAGTTCATTATGAAATATATTTATACTTTAGTTATTGTGTTTCGTAAGGACTGCTGTATAAGATGCATTTAACACATTACAACCTAACGCAACATGTTTGCGTCATGCAGCAGATGACTTTCAAAAGGCATTGTGGCAAAAGGAGACATTGCTTGTCATAAGCAATTTCTCCTTTAGCCACAATGCTTTTTTATATCTATTCACATATTACAACACCAGAACTGAAATACTTTTCACATGTTTACTAAGATTTTCTAAAGTCGTCTGCTTCCTTCAAGTAAAAGAAATGGTGTCTGCATGTGGTTAAGAGTTAGGGGAGGTATTGTGAAATAATTCTGTAAGGTTTATCAGCTCTTCGCTTTGATGATTCAAAGTGAGGCTTTCCAATTTGTATTAAGGGAAAATTACGTTTAAGAGTAAAAAGCGACAAATAAGATTGTATTTGGCATGTTTTAGAGTATCTTTGTATTCCAAAGGATGTTTAGATATATAGTTAAAGATAATAACAAAATTACATATACGTGGTGGTGTTGGTGGTTTGGTATCCGTTTATAATTAATGCATACGCACTGAAGTTATGCAAGCGTTATTTTCTAGACTGAACTATAACGATTGGTGTGGTAGTAATGGGTTTTAACGTTTCATTAGATATGCGTTGTGAAATGATTTATGTTCCAATACATTACATGAAATATGTATGACTCTAAGTAGACTAGACTTGATTCTCTGTAAAATTGGCCTTTTGGAACCATGGATCCATATGGCTTCTACAAAAGTTGGTGAAACAGAAACAAGTTTTTTGTCTTGGCTAAATAAGAATATTTTGCAACGGTCTTGCATTGTCGTTGCAACACTCTGTAAACATATCAAATTGTTATATACAGGCTCTAAATACTTTAGAAATGAGGTTATTTCCATTTGCTACTCTCCAGTACGTCTCTTACAAAAGTAATGATTCTATACACATTTTCTTTAAAAGATATCCGAGTTTCATCACACCTGAGAACATTTAAACTGTAGCTTTATTACCCATGCACCAAATCCTGTCTAAGTGGCAAGAGTCGCTTTCATGTGGACTCGGCATCTTGTACATGGACAATATCAGAGAGAAGTGGATTCAGGAAGACTCGATTATCATTCCGTTTTTAATAAAAACATGAAAGGCATAACGGTTGGTTTGAAATTGAAATGCGGCGGGTCGTAACAGATACAATAGGCAGCCACTGGTGCCGAAAATCAAAAGCCGGGTTTCAATGCACTAAGCATATTACTGCTTTCGCAACTATCTAATCAATAATATCATTCAACATGATTCACCTTGATACATTTGAAATTGAGGACCTGCCTTAGTTTTATGTAAATCAAAGTAAACATTTGTAGAATTGGCTGATCACGTTTTAATGAAATTATTCACTCTTCCTAACGTTCGTAGAAGATATGCATCATTAACCTCAGACATCTGTTTTACCAGAATCAAGTCACTCTTCAAAAAGGGTCGAATTTTTGCTGCTTTGATTTCAATGTTGGGGATTGAACCTTTTGTTTGACCTTTAGGTTACACGTTACAAAATAAAATAACGCAAAGTTGACGTAAACATGACAAACATTTAACGATTCAAGACGATGCAGTGCCCAATTATGCGCGCTTCGTTACAACATAGTAAAGGTGTTATGTGAATACAATAATTACCATGCTATTAACTTATCTCCCCTTGACACCTTGATTTTGTAAAATTAAAAAAAAATAGTAAAATCATCTTTATGCAGTAGATAAGATGTATCTATAGTGTTTGACAGACATGTAGAGTAGCTTAAGCCCCTCCAAAAATCGAGTCTATTGTAAAATACCCATACTCCACCATTTTGAAACCCATTCTTTCGTCGGAAAACTTTGGTCGTTCTTAATCCAAACGATCGGAAACAAATTCAAAACACTGCAAGAAATAAAGAATTGCGGATTAAATCGGTCGTTCTCGTTATACATCGGTCTGAATTGGATCTATTCGAATATAACACCGAACAGTTCAGACACCAATCGATGTATACCGAGAACAACCAATGTAATCCGAGGAAAGAGTGAGTTTCAAAATGGCGGATTATGGGTATTCTACATTATGACAACTGTTCACGATTTCGCAATCAGTCAAAAACTATTTGCTTACATATTATGAACAGAAACATAGTTCATTAGCATCCATATAGTGCTCCGAAATGAGGGTAGCTTATTTTCTAGCAATCCTTTACTGTTTGCGACTTTTCATTGGCTTTCGACCCCGTGTGTTTACAAATAGATGTAAACAGGACAGTGGAATACGCCCAATTACTCAAACTGAGCGTTTCAAATGACATATAGTGTGGAACGAAAAGAAACATTTTACAACCATCATCATTACATAACATAATACTATTGATAGCACAAGAAAGGGGCAAGAACACTCGCCATGCAACACAATTATCACGTGGACAGTGACGTCATATAACCATTCCACGTGACACACACGTACATGACATGCGTACTCACTCTACATCATCTAAGTACGCTTGCATACGTCTTTGTTGTCGTTTTCGCCTGAAGAAAGAGAAACACAATTCATGCCAAAACTTGACAATCAATCTTTAGAATGATGGATAATTTTCTGAAAATCGTGTATGTGTCGTCTGCTTTCCAAAATCCTTAAATATCTGTTTATTTTTGTTGAGAAAAGATAGTCAGATAAGCAAACGGGTTAGATCACAGACCAGCCGCTAATTTACTTGCATAAGCATAAAGTCGGTTCCAGCACTATAACGGTTAGAAAATGGAATAATGTGAATGCACCTAAAATGGCTTTTCTTTTTAGCATAAGGCAATATTGATGTATTTGCTATTTTTCTACAGATGCCAAACACAATCAATTTGAAGCATCTTTACGTACCATATATATGTTACTATTGCTCGCCATGGAGCTATAACATAATATGTGTTTGCGAACAAGCACCTTTAAACATTAAAAAAAATGCCAATGCAAAGCTTGCTTTGTATGATGACATATACCATGTTTCCGTTTACAAATCAATGCCGAATACAGGGAAAACGTAGTTTGCTTAATTGATATGCAAAACGTGTAATGCAGAAAACATGATTCTTGGTATCAATATAGTGTTCATTTGAATCCTCCATCTCTATTGCAACATCATGTTAAAACCAAAAGGTTTTTCATACTGTGGTAGTCGTTGATTTGTGTTGCAGTAATTAAAGATAAAACATATCAGGCGTGATTCTGTCATTTTAACTTACATAATTGATCAATTTAGCAAGGCAAACAAAAACACATAAGTACTTAAATGACTAGTATCATATGCTATCAAATCAATTGAAAATTATTGACCAAACACATGGATGGTGTTCATTTAACTGCACAGTGGTTCGGTCGGAAATTTCGATAAGCAGATAGAATGTGCCGAAATGCATATTAGACAATATTTTACGCCGATATATTATAAACACATTAACACCTAATGGTACATCATCGCGTCTGTCAGCAGACGACTTTAAAAAAACATTGTAACGAAAGGAGGAATAGCTTGTCACAAGCAATTTCATTTCTCCTTTGCCACAATCGTTTTCAATCTATTTACATATCACAACAGTAGAACTGAAAAGTTTTTCACATGCTTACAAAACCTTTCTAAAGACGTCTGCTTCAAGTCAAATGAATTCGTCTGTAGGTGGTAAAGAGTTGAAAAAAAAGTCTTTATCTTGATCCTATAAAATTAGTGTTGCCCAGCAAAAGTCAATTGTCCTAGCTATTGGACATTATACTGTTTGCTCATTAAATCGACGTATTGGGGGAAATCAGTATAATCAACGATGGGGCTTTAACTTGTTAATTCGTTAATAATGTATAACGTTTTATATTAAAAAAGGGGAAAATTAGCCAAGCTTATGTGCTTCTGTATGAGAAAATACCTACTTATCTAATGATCAGTTTATTTAGTAACTGTATATATCGAAAGAGAGGAAGAAAGCAGTGAGTCAGAGATGTATCACGTTGACAATATATTATTTTGTCAATATATTGTCTAACATGACGATGTACTGTTTTTGTAAAAGTCAAATAGAATCATTCTGATTCTGATTAAGTTTTTCACAGCGCCTTTGACATTCATTCACTTATTACATTAATTGAGGTGTCAGAATGACTTTTCGAAACCTCTGAAAATTTCGTAAACCATTGATCTTCGATAACTCTTTTGGTCCATCATGAAGTTACCAGTTCTATACGAAATCATATATAGCAAACTTAATTTGTTTCTTATTAATATGTCTGTCTACTAGTCAAGAGTTGGTAGATGACATGTTAACCGTGTAGACAACATGATGTATTGCGGTTTAAGCGCACATGAAAGAACAGACCAAAACGATTAAAAGCATTAGCTTTGCAAACTATACAGGCATTCCTTTTTACAGGCTGCAATATAAGAGACTATCTCTTTGATAATGAAAGAAATACATAATCTTAATTTAATTCTATCAGATTCAAAATCAGATTTTAGTAGTCCGAATTATCCAGACGTAGATATTTCATTCTACACAGTTACAGCTTGGACCACCCGAGTTGAAGATGTAGTTGAATTCAACTTAACAATTCTATCTCTCTGTACGGTATTAGTTTTTGTCTTGTCAGCATCTGTGTATTAATGAGGAGAAAGGATATTGATGGAAATTGTTCAAAGTATTGTATTTGCTGTAACTTGTTAGAGTTAAAACGTCGTGTCAATAATTCATAAAGATATTTATTGGAAATCAACCCGCTCGGCGCTTGTCCCTTTTGTGTTCTGAGCCCGGTTGGGTAAAGTCAATATACCATGGCTCCAGATAACGGTGTTGACCCTTAAAATGCTTGGTGTTTTTCTAAAAAAATAGGTTTTTGTGTCGTCTGCTTTCCAAAACCTTAAATATATGATTGATTCTGTTGAGGCAAGATAATACAATAGCAAAATGGTTAGGTCGCATACCAGCCACCAATTTACTTTGCGGCTGGCCTGGATCTAACCTACTTGCATAAGCATAAAGTCGGTTCCAACACTAAAAGGATTAAGGTAGACTACTAATAATCGGCCATTTTGAAACTTAATCTTTCGTCGGATTAATTTGTTTGTTCTCGATATACATCGGTCGGGGCCAGCACTATTCGGTGTAAAGCGAATAATGCCGGCCCAGTCCGATGTACACCGAGAACGACCGAAGTAATCCGACGAAAGAAATTCAAAATATTTAAATAATGTTATTAACCCAAAATAGTAATCCATAATCGTCAAGTTTTTTCTTTCCATGAATACCGATATAGGAGCTTTGACTATGAAAACTATTACATGCAATTAAAGATGTAGTATTCCCATTTACTTGCCGACTGGCCTGGATCTAACCCGTTGGCATGAGCATGAAGTCGTTTCCAGCACTATAAGGCTTAATTCTAGCCAAACAGCCAGCGTAACGGCTTATACAGATCGACTAAGCATATGTTCACATAAAGCTGAAAGAATTAGCAAGACTAAGTGAACATCTCTTTGAATCCTTGAAAATGTTCATTAGCTATAACGACTGTTTCTGGTACCTGCATTCAAATTGTGTAGTATGTTCCATATTTCGTAAATACATGTTTACATATATGTTCTTCTTTTACAAAACAATGTTTGTACGGTTTGTTAATTGCCAAGCATATATTTCTCGATTAATACAATGAAGAAAAAAGGAAGAATAGAAATAAAAAATTAAATGGACTAAGGAGCTGACGCAACCTTAGCCAAAAAATCGTCGCTTCCTCCTCGACTAATGTGCCTGGACTAATATCAATAAAAATTGGGGAAAATAACACCCAAGTGAATCTTCGTTTATGGGTTTATATCGAAAATGTGTACTTTAACTCAATCACGAAATAACTTTTGTTTTATGAAATTGATAAGTTTTTAGAAAATGATTCGTAAGCGTTGACTGTTGAAAACAGCGACTTGAATTTATATCTTTGCTGATTGTGCCACCTTTTCAATGCGGGGTACCACGTGGTCAAGTTTGAGAAATGAATGGCCGCCGAACCTTCAATTCTTGGAAAAAGGTAAATACCAATCGGGAAATCACTTGATCGTATTTGAGAAAAAAAGGCTGCCGAACCTTCGCTTCGGGTTTTTAAATAGATACATGCATCTTCCTTATTACTTACTTGTTTTTCATCGGATACGCCTTCCATAGGGCCAGTCGTAAGCTGTTTCAGAGAGTATCAATAGTTTTACCCAGAATGGCCATATAACCTGGATAATTCATAGAGTGTTTCGTGATTTACGGTTCAGGAAATTGCGAAACACTCCATGGGTTATCTTGGTCATTAGGCCATAATTATGCAATTATTGCAATAAGTTGCATTATATTTATTAATACGTCAATTTTCAATGAAGTGGGTATATCAAAAAATGTATTGTGCGAGTAACAAATGTTGAAAAGATGATTTAATAAATCTTGGTCACTAAAGGAATGACCTCTCCAATATCTATATTTGAGAGCGTTTTCTGACAATCAGTGTTTTCATTGAATTATTGCGAAAAAAGAATAAGCACCTTCAGTATTCGATCGAAAAACATGGTTTATTAATTGTAGTGGGTTGCTCTCGGACCCACGTTGATAGCCTCACGTCTTTATAATGTAAATCCCTTTCATAATCTGGCCTCAAGACAATAACTAGATCTATACCATCATTTTATGTGTAGGTATATTAATTTTAAAAGAGTACAATCTCAATCTGTTAAAAAGCGCTTTCTACGATAGCACAACCCTTGCAAGATAAAAGTTTTTCACTTACTGTTTTTCTGCCTTTTTCTTTAGCGCCCTCTCTATTGCCCTTTGTTTAGAATGGCGACATGCTGTTAACACTACCGACATGATTTCTGTCTCTGTTTTATTTTTCTTTCGAAGAAGAAAACAAGAAACTTTAAAAACTAATTGACGTCAAGTGTATGCTTTTTGTTTGAAAATGCACAGCTCCGAAAAATGACGAAAACTGTATAAATAATCAAGTAGTATTAACAACTCAGTTTTTTATTCAAACTTTTTTTTTTTGTCAACCGGGTTAGAAAACTCCAAAGACTTTTTTATATCTAAACCGTTATCATAAGAATCACACGCAACGTTAAGAATACCCAACACCAAATGAATCGGTAACGGTGTCGTTCCGCCAGTATTAAAGGCCGATACACAATCACCAAGCAACCTGGAAGCTACCTGCCGGGGAAATCGATGCTGCCGCTTTGAATAACCCTGTCCACACCCCATTGGGAACTTTGGACCTGTTCTAAATAGGTCCAAATAGACGATATAGATGCATGAAACGTGTGGGAAATATGTACGATGACGTTTTACGTTTTTGAATCAAGGACGATTTTTTTGTTGTGAAAAACAGACATTTTGACGTTTGAACTTTAGTTGTTATAGTTGGTATAGCCTCGGATAAAATTTCAACTGGATGATAATGGCAGCTCTTATCCTTTTTCTCCCCATTTGTATGCATGTGACAGTTGAATAGTTTCAATAAATACCACATACTTTTAATGTTAAGTTCAAAGTGTTTCTCAGAAGAGACAGTTTGAGAGTCGAAATAAAATGTCGTTGAAACAAAATAGTTTGTGTTGTTTTTTTAATATGTAATCAAATGTAATTTTTGAAACTATAGTCAATCTAGGAAGCGTCAATTAGTCTAATCATGAACAATTTATGTGCAGTAGATCTAAAAGGAAATGTCGCACTTTGGATTAAAATTCATGGTAATTTGATATATGAACAATGAATAAAAGATTTATAAACGATATAACTTTGCTTCCAAGGACTTTATTGTTTAGTGCATATCATTCAACAGTCAGGATCTGTTGCAATTTTAAAGAAATTAATCTTTGACTACCTAATTGCCTCCCACCTGTGAGAAAACATCTTTAAACCTCATAGTTTTGTAACCGACTTCACGCTTATGCTAACAGGTTGGATCCAGGCTAGTCTGAATACCGTTCCTCTTCAAAATTAAACAGATATTTAAGGTTTTGGAAAGAAAGTAGACGACACAGAAATCCATGTTCAGAAAACTTCCCAGCAATCTAAAGTTTAAACACATTACGTCAGTTTGACATTTGAACAATTCATATATGCAGTCGATTCTTCCGTCTTCTGTCTTTTAAGGACGGAACAGTCATCATATCTGTTAAAAAACACATCAAAGTTCGATGAATAGATGTGATGTATAAAGGAATCACACTGTTTGTACATGCTGTGAGCATGTACCATGTGTGTAAAGTCTGTGTTAATACAACTCTAAAAGAATCCTAAATGACGCAGTGGTCTCACGAGGCAGTAAAACGAGACGTATTGTTCCATTTTACGTTCGTTTTATTGTATTTTGAAAGAATACTGGTCGTTTACCACTCCTTCCTGAGCCAGTTCCCGGAAATACTGTTGCAGACTTTGTGGCATAATGGTCTGAGTGCCTAACTTGATATCACAATGCCCCTTTTCGGTGAGGGCTCAAGTAACCTTTGAGATTATTTCCTGGTTGTCTGTCTAATAGAATGCAAAGATGTTTCTAGCCGTGTCAATTGAAGAATTCGATGTGTTTACTTTTACAGTGTTCGTAGAGAATAAATTGCTTATCAGAACAATATACCTTTTTGTCACATTTCAGCACTCGTGTATTATTTATTGACTTTACAATCTAAGAAATGTCATCCATTGAACGACTTTCTTTAGGTTTAATCAAGGCTGATTAACAGCGAGCTGATAATTTTTAAACAATATGGTATTTTCATTTTTCCCAATGAAGACTTAGAAAAAAGTGCGGATAATTAATAAAGTTCCAAAGACTATGGTACTATACGTTTAAACAATGAAATACAAGCCTGGAAGAGTCCAAACCTTTGACTATCGAGAATGGGGAGCGATATTGGAATTAGCGGTTAACTGGGCAGAGATCAATAGCTACTTTCTAGCGGTAATCGACCCACTTGAAACGGGTGGTTGACGCTTATACAGATACTAACTGCCTCGCCACTGTCGAATCTTGCAAACTCAGTTGTGGGGTACCCCACAACTGAGTTTGCAGAGCTTCATGGTAGCGTGGCTGTTATAAGTGCAGATTTGAGACCGTCTGACCCGGGAGCGAAGTCTGATATCGGCTGCTTGTCCCATTGAAGAGGAAGGTCCTTGGAAAAAGCGAATATCAATGGAGAAATCACGTGGTCAAATCTGAGAAGAAAAACGACCGCCGAACTTTCGTTTCGGATTTTCAAACAGGTAAACCTACCTTATTACTATCTCGTTTTTCGTTAAATAACGCCTGTCATATGGTCAGCGATTTTACCGAGCATTAACAGTCTTTCTCTGGATGGCCTAACAACCTAGATAATTATTGGAGTATGTCATGATTCACTGTTCAAGAAATCACGAAACACTCTATTAATCATCCCGGTTATTAGGCCATCCATAGGAAACTGTTGATACTCGCTGAATCCGCTTCAGGCTGGCCCTAAGGTAGGCGTTATTTGACCCAAAACAAGTAAGTAATAGGGAAGATGTACCTGTTTGAAAACCCGAAGCGATGGTTTCTTTTTTAAATATGAACACGTGATTCTTCTCTATCATTGAATAAGCATGGTACAGTTCTTATGTGCGATAAAGAAAGTTAGTGCATGTAAACTGGAACGATATTGAACAGAAAAAACGTTTTAAAAGACATTAAACGCCATGTGCGATGTGTGAAAATTGGTTAAAAATAACGATACCATGGGAAATGAAACGCACGAAGCGTTTTTGATAGATTGGAAAGCATTGTGACAGAAGAGGAAATGGTTCGACAGGAGTATTTACATCTCACATTACTGTATGTTTTTATTAATCACTTGTATGCGATGTAAATACACTTATAACGAGCTCTCCTAACATGACGAGAGTTCCAGTAAGATCAACGCCTGTAGGCCCTGCTGAATTAAGAATACTGCTTTCGTCCTTTAGTTCTATGTTGAAACATCAAATTGTACCATTAAACTATCCAACACTTCAGGGTTTCATTTATTTCTAAGAAGCAATGTGTACTAAAATCATCAAAAAACAAACATGAAGTATAAAAGCTTTCAAATCTGAGATCACCAGGATTTATGACCTTACATAACAAATGACATATGTTGTGATAGCCGTTGGCCACCAAAAGCATGGAAACAGTAACATATGTTGTGATGGGTGATGTCCTCAAAAATAATGAAACATTTACATGTATTGTTTTAGGGACCATAAGTTCAAGTTACATGTTGTATCCCAAACTTGCAAAAGGAACTTCTTTAACGTGCTTGTTTACACATTCGTAGAGAGAGTCATTCTTATCCCAAACACATCCAGCATGGAAATCATCATAGTTGATGCTTTTGAGGTCCCTCCATTAAATTAGTAGTGGTTGTATTCAAAGCATCTCCTTTCAAAAATAATTATTAACACATTCAAACAAGGACAGCCTAATCTTATCAGACTCAAACCGATCAGAACAATTCAGCACCTAGAGTACTTGTCGTTTCCTTTTGTTTCTCTTTCCCTCTTCCTTACATAAGAAAAGTTTATGCATTTTTTGTCAAAGTCTTCTTATATTGTAACCCCAAACCTCACAAGAGTAGGATAAGTTAATAAATAAAAATAAACAAATGCGATGTGTTTTATCTATTGTGAGTCGATATAAAGGGAGAACATTACCTATCCTTTGTATTTACTTTTCTTTGGCGCCTTTTGTATAATACAGAAAAAAGAAAAACAAATAAAGTGCAAGTATCTCTCTTTCAAAAGAATTTTCGGTGCATATGTTTTTTGCAAATAATGCAAGTGCAAATGTATTTTTTTTAAACAAATAGCGATTAAAGGCATACATTTGAACAAAGTATCCAAAAAGTTAATCAACATGTTTACTCTGGCTAATGATATCGATTTCCTTTCGCCCTTTACTTTTTGAATTCGAATTCTGAGAGTATTATTTCCATGACTGTCATGATGATTTCTAACTCAGAATTCAAAATCTGAAAAATAAAAGAGTTCCTGTTTCCTTAAACTATCGAATGTTTGGTCTTTTATTAAAGGTAAAAAAAGAAGTCAGAATCTCTTCCTGTTTGTTGTTTTAATGAATGAGTTTGACATAGGGAGATAGGTTATACAGAACATGTTTAACAGGGTTGTGCAGAACGCCCTTAACAGCTCCAATATGGATAATAAGCTGTAATGTTTACTGCACCGAACCTCCAGTGTTCGATCGAGAATAATTTCTGTAAGCACTCCCGTTCATACGGAACCGTGTCATATGAAACAAACTATTCTCTGATAGGCTCGCTGTATGTCGAACCGGACTTCTGTGTTTGACCCAAACAAACATTCCAATCCTAAGAGGCGCACCTCAGCGAACTGTTATCGTTAACTAATCGACGGTTAATGCTGACGAATGAGGCTTTATGAAAACTGGACTTGTAGGAATTTAAGCAGACTAGAGGAAAAAACAACGAAACACTTTATTTGAACGAAATTGTGAAGAAACCGTTTCGCCAAAAATTTAAATTGCTCATTGTGATCATTTTGTCATTTTTCCACAATAATGTCTAACGTAGTCTGTATTGGTTTGGGCGTTGTGTGGCATAAGGTACTTGAACGACTGTTGAATGGCCAACTTGTTGCAGACAACTTTGGAAAATTTAACGATCAATTCTTGTTTTCCCACAATGTTTTCTGTCCTATCAGTAGATTATCTTTCCATTTCATCACACGTTGAAATGCCATCTGCGAACTCTTTCAATTTGAGAATGTTAAAATCGAAAATCTAACGTTTGATAAAGGGTTTAGAAATTCCTTCTGGAAACACGAATTTTGCAAACCTTCCGAATATAACACGTTATTCCTCTTTGTCGTTTTACGTAAATACCAATGAGGGTTGTTATATACCGCAGAATTTCGTTTTTATAAATTATTAATGGTGAGAAAGACAAATAAGAGACAAATTGCACAAAGTTTCGACCCAGATCGATCGTGCACACTGTAAATATTCCAATTTCGAACGCGCATGTTTCTTTGTCTCCATGGGAGCTTTCTGTACCGGAAGTATTTGGAACAAGTTTAATTGCGTGACATGTCAACGTGTACACTTATCAAAATCTTGTATATGATTTTCGTGTCCATCAGTAGGATATCGTTATAATCGAAAATTACTCAAGGGACACCAAATGTTCCTGTCAACAAATACAGCATGACATTATTTAATATTGCATGTACAATACACGAACATTAAGCTTTAGAATGCTTGGTAATTTTCTATAAATATATGTTTCTGTCATCTGCAGTCCAAAGCCTTAAATATCTGCTAAACTTTGACGAGGAAATATGCTCAGAGTAGCAAACAGGTTAGATCACAGACCAGCCGCCAATTTACTTGGATCTAACATGGTTGCCTAAGCAGGAAGTTGGTTCCAGCACTATAAGGGTTAAGTAAATGTATACTCACTGTCTACACGCATGACAGAACTGAACACGATCTAATTGGGTTTCTGGGTTATCCATACATCCATATGTATATAATGTTTGAATTGTTAATTGTGTCTTCTTCTTCTTGTTGTTATTCTTCATACAAGTGTTTGTTGGACGAGAAACTGTATAGTTTAAGTCAATAAAAAAATTGATCTTGTTCTCGATCTAATGCTGCTTCAAAGGACCATTTTTTATTGCGTGTCATATACTAGTAAAATGCAGTTGTAATGGAGTTTTAAAGGAATAAATTCTTAACCTCTATTTTATCACATCTGTGAACATGTACCTTTGATAAATATTCGGAATACAGGTCGCCATTGTAAGGTTGAACTGTCTTAGCCCTCTCTTCAGATTTCACAGAAGTATAGAAGTTATGGTTGAACGGGGGCGAAGCATATTGATTCAGCACGGGGTTTTCTATACAAAACATTCGGACCATGGTTCTTAATGCTTCTTAATTCAAACATGGCACAGGAAATCTTTCCGTTTACCAACGCCGAGACCGACTTTGAATACAGCAGGTCCTGCGTTGTTTTACAAGCATTCCTTTGTATTTTCAACTCACATGCTTGGAAACTCATAAATGTGTGATATATGTTTCATTAACATTTTGGCTTATACTGCATTATTTTTAAACAACATATCACTGGAAATCTACATTTAAAAACGCCAAAATCGACTTTGAATACAGCAGATCCTGCGTTGTTTCACAAGTATACTTTTGTCTTTTCAACTATCTATAACTCACATGCTTGGAAACTCATAAATGTGTGATATATATTTTTTAACATCATGTCTTGTACCGCATTTTTAAACAAAAATATCATGGGAAATCTATCGTTTACAAAGGCCGAGAAGCAGGTCCTTCTTTGTTTAACAGACATACTTTTTTCTTTTCAACTATTTGTAACTCACATCCTTGGAAGCTCTCGAATGTGAAATAAGTCTTTTTAACATTATGTCTGATACTGCATTTTTAAACAAACATGTCATGGAAAAGCTATCGTTTACAAACGTCGAAACCTACTTTGATTAGAGCGAGTCATGCGTTCTTCAACCATATTCAATATATTGTAATTTGTATGTGATTTCCTTAATATTTCTTTTGTTTACTTATGTCCATGCATGTTATTCTAAATGTGTTTGAACTATGGGCCTATGTGTCTAAGTTCTAATAAAATTATATCGTCTTATGTTGTTTCACAAACGTACCCTTTTCTTTTCCACTATCTATAACTCACATGCTTGGACATTTTCAAATGTATGATACATGTTTTGTAACATCATGACTTATACTACATTTATAATTATACAGAGAGCACCAATACACAATAAACTTGCAGGCATGACTAAGCAAATGTTACTGCCGGTGTCTATTGAAGTCAATACGAATTAGTTCATCAGACGAGTCTTTGTTGGCATGCTTAGCTACGCTAGTTGTTGCGATCAAGAACGGAAGTAATCTTAAAAACAGGTGTGTTTGAAATAATTGATTCGTTTTCTTGGGAGGCTCTTCATTCTCTAAACTGTATCTCTGTTGGAAGTACCAGCATGATTCATGTGTATAACATGTATATTGCCTGAGACCTTCATTTTATGAATACACAATTTTCAAAAATTCAAACGATCTTTGTTGTTACAATGGTTGCTTTGTCTTTAACAGTATGTTTATGAAACTCATTTCTTATTCCATCAGATCCTTTACGATTACCTTTGTTCAAGATTTTTATGTAGTCTATTTTGACGTTTTCCTTAGTAATTGGTCAATTTCTAACATCATCATACGTGTAGAACTTCTTATTTGTATCAATTTGGAAAGTAGCGAGGACAAATAATTCTGTCATCTATTTGGGGAAATATTTTCTTTAAATGTGCATTCTTTCTTATTTTGTCTGATATCTTTTTCAAATTATTGAAGATTTAACCTACTTTTAATACTGCGTACTGATTTGTTTTCTCTCATACTGTGTAAAGATAGATTCAAGTTTATTTGACTCATTTAAGCCCCACACCTCACAACCATAGTTTAAATTGGTTCTGCGTAGTCATCAAACAGTTCTAGTTTATGTTAAATAGTCATGTTAGGAAAAATGATCATGTAGCTTTTTAAAATGGAATTGGTTTCATTAAGTATCTAAATCTATTGGCAATTTCAATTATGTCCTTTTTTAAACAAAATTGTTTTCTTATATGCCTACATTTATATCAATTATCTTAGTTTAGCTGATATTATCATCAGTTCCTGCTTTTCACAACACTATACTTAAGAAATTAACCCACTTTGTAACCCTTGTCACTCTAACAAGCAGGACACTATGGTCAGCATAAAGCCACGATAACCAATGTCGTTCAAAGTTATCAATATATACACAAAGGGAAAACACGTCGAATAGAACTTAAATGGAGTAGAGACGAAGCTGTTTGGGAGAATAGTGAATAATGAAAATAAATTGCGTAATACATGCCGTGTATTTTGGTTAGATAAGATACTAGTATTCTAGCTTGTTTCTCGTTTTTTGACGTGTAAGTAAAGTGGCATCGCTGAAATAACTTTCGTTTAGGGGATTTAGCGATGAAATATCGGCTGGTCTTGACTACCATAGTTACTTCCGACTAACCATACTTCCGAAAGAATATCGCATGTCATTGCAGATTTCTCCGAGCTCACTTGTTTGATTGTCTTGATGGGGGTACCTATGGACGCAGAAATCATTTGTCTACATGAGGTATATAGAAATTATACAGACTATTTGGCATATCAATTTTTCCAGGGCGATAAACGCAGTGCGTCAGAACTGGGTACGCTTTGGAGTTGTTCCCCTTGGATACATACAACTATTGATAATACCAGCATATCAAACAGCATCGGCCCATTGCATACAGCAATAAAACAAATTTAAGGTACCGATATTAAACCTTTAAACCCTTTAGTTATTAGAAATCCATTTAAATACTAAATTAGGTAAATATTGATTATATAGCTATGTCAAACGACATTGGCCTCTGTGCATACAACAATATCTTTCACACACCAATATCTAAACGTTCAAACCCTTCATTCATTTAGATACTCAAGAAAAAGGGAAATATACAAGTGTATTGTAAATGATTGTTTCTATCGGTTTTAAATTATAGTTACAAATGATGACCGAAAGAATCCCTAACCCTTTTCTCCAAAAGAAAAGTCGAGCAAGGTCATTCGGTGATAACACTTTCCTTTTTATTGTTATTTATCGAACTACATTATGTCAATCTGGTCTTGGTTTTTTAACCTAAAGTATCATATCCATTATCAAGAAATGTACTTCTGTTTAAGTTTATCAATGTATTCTATAGTGTTTCATTAAATTGACATGTATGACCCATGAATCCTTTTTCATGTTAGCATTTTTGATCCGGACTTGGTGCCTGTATGAACAAGTTTCGAACGATAAATACCCCTCGTAAACGTAAATATAAATAGGAAAAACCTTCATCGGAAACTTACTCGGGCGTTTAGGAAACATTATTCCTTCCTGTGAACTGAAAGTTCTAAATTGAGATAAAATTACTTCCTTTTCTGTGCTCTATGGGTAATGAGAATATCACAATAACAAGAAAAACCTGTCTCAAAGATTCTTAACAATTTAATATGTCAAAGTTTAAAATTGTCACAGTCCTCGAATTTCAAAGCTAAAATTGTGCGTGTAAATGAACTTTCATTAATCCACATTTTGGCCAGAGTACTGGTTATGCATTCAGGAAGCAGAATCGAGAGTGATTTATCTAAGTTGAAAGAACCTGTTTCACAATCGCTGTAAAACAAATAAGTTCGAACTAAAAGTAGACATGTGGATACTAGTACGATAAAAAGAAGCGAGTAAACATTTACTTAAAAGCAATAAAGAGCAAAGCATGAAAAATGTTTCTTTTATATCGATCTCTGGAGGTAAATCTTCCCCCTGATTCAGATTTTTTTTGACCGGAAAGCGTTTTTCCGGAAAGGCTGATAAGCTTGCGTCAAAAGGTGCTATTTTCGCGCCTTTTCGGTCAAGTGTTTCGGCGCTATCAGCGAATCAATTTCCCGCCGATTTCTTGAAGCATTTTGACGTCTGTCTAAGGGCTACTTGAACAATTTGTCCCTTTTCCGCGCCCAAAAATGGGTCACAACACCGTAAGATTAACTGTTCACACTTATGATATTGAATCATGCTGCTTTATCTATCGAAGGTAGATTTATAGATAATGCTTATGTTTATCTAGGATTTGTCGAAAGTAAATCTAGAGTCTTGTGATAACAAATGGCTCCCAGAATACATATGCAATGTTGGCTTCAAAAGGCTTTAACACTTATAGTGCTGGGACCGACTTAATGCTAATACAAACATGTTAGATCCAGACCAGCCGCCAAGTTAATTGGCGGCCGGCCTGTGATCTAACCTGTTTGGTACTCTGAGTATCTTTCCCCAACAAAGTAAAGCAGATTTTTAAGGTTTTTTGGAAAGCAGACGGTTCAAAAATCTATTTTAAGAAAATTACCCATCATTCTTATGATTAAAAGGGTGGTCTCAAACATTTTACACTAAATTACGTATAACGTTGATGAATCTGATGCAGAAGACTTTCAAAGCTACAGAGACACACATAGGTTGGTCCTTAAAGGCGGGTTACCATTAAGTCACATTGAGTTCTACTAAATTTGATAAAAAATGTAAAATATATATCATGACAGTTTCTGTTATGTGCTATCGCATCGAATTCGGACCAGTGCCAAGTTTCAGTACGGTGAATGGGTAATCATGTTATCAGCAGATAAGCGTTATTGAGTGGACAGCTAAATTTACCGTGTTATGAAGGTGTGTTTTTTATGCAGACGTAATAAGTCTGGGATTTTTAATAACTTTGTATAATCGCCGCTTTGTTATCATATCCGTGCCTTGTTTCAGAGTTTCTGTTAGGAACTAGAACTTTGTAAAAGAGGTATTATGCATAATAGCCTTATATGAAATGTTGCCTGGATTAATCGTAAATGATAGAAATATTAAAAAATGAATCGGAATAATAAGGAATACAAGGTAACATTCCATTTTCGTTTAATCATTAACGAGTAAGCTGTCATAGAATGAAGTGAGAAGCCTGAATATTCTTTGGTTGCATTTTTCATGAATATCAATCTTGAAATGAGATATTACGGCAGTCAATGGGCCAGTCAATATATCTTTCGTTTCAAACTGTTTTGCACAAAATTCAGACATCATTAGGAAGGCACTTCATTTCAAATAGTGCGTTTATTTCATGGTAATAGACTGTGTAATGGTGTAAAGCATGTCGCAGACTGTGTTTTGGCGTAAAAAATGTCGCAGACTGTGTTTTGGCGTAAAACATGTCGCAGACTGTGTTTTGGCGTAAAAAATGTCGCAGACTGTGTTTTGGCGTAAAAATTGTCGCAGACTATGTTTTGGTGTAGAAAATGTCGCAGACTGTGTTTTGGCGTAAAAAATGTCGCAGTCTGTGTTTTGGCGTAAGAAATGTCGCATCTCGTTCCTTTAAACCAAAGAGATAAAACGTTATGTATTTTACTTTGAGGAATGTCAGCAAATAAATCAGACCTCAGTTATAACTTTCGTGCTCATCTTATTTTAACACTATTATTACTATTCCATGATAACTCAATCTGCTGTGACAAAAAGATAAAGTGCACCTGAGGAATATCCAATTCTTTTATCAAAATATTTCTTAAAATTATTATAAACACATTTTTTATCTACATATTTGTTTAATCTTTAATTGATTTCAATTTGAACCAGTCACAAATTCCGAACGGGAAGAGTTGTTTCAGGATTTAAATAATTCTGTAAAACCCAATTTCAGATGGATGCGTTTCTATGGAAAGAGCTAATACCGGCCACAGAGCTAGATCGCAGCAATGTTGGTTGCGACGAGACATCATGCCCCATGACCAGTATTGGTAACGTAACCATAGCAACGGAATGCCCGCATGACGCGGAAAACGTCCACGAAAAGGTGAAACAAATCGTTCTGATACCACTAACGGTGCTGATACTGGTAACCAACATCATCGTGCTGGGCTGCATCGTCCCTCACCGGCGGTTTCACACTCCCACCTACACCTTCATATCCTCACTGGCCGTGGCGGACATATTCGTTGGTCTCGTATCCATAGCAACCGTTGCTACGAAAGCCAACGAGAAGAGCGAGGACATGTGCTTGGTGCGGATTGGGTTTTCCATCGCGGCCATTTCTGCGTCTATGTGGTCGCTGACGTGTGTCGCCATAGACAGATACATCGCTATAACCCGCGCCTTGTTGTACCGAGCGATCATGACGCCGGCGAAAACGCTTGCAGGAATCACATGTTCTTGGCTCGTATCCTTATTGGTCGGTTTCCTACCGCTGATGGGATGGCGTAGACAGCAATACGAGTATTATTGTTCCTTCATGTACGTGCTGCCGAAATATTACGTTTTGGTTCTTTTCTCGATAACAGCGGTCATCCCACTGGTATCTATGTCCGTTATTTACGGGTTCTTATTCCGAAGCGCCCGCTTTCATATCAAACGTATTGAAGCCATCGAGAAACTGCAGCTCGAAAAACGTAATAGCGGCGTCTTCGGATTGTCTACTCGGAACATCCGATCCGTAAAAACGCTTGGAACTGTGTTCGGGTGCGTCTTCCTGACATGGCTACCGTTCATGATCTCTACAATCATACAGTTCTTCATCGTACAGACAAACTGCCTTCTACAAGAAATAATAGGAACGCATCTGTTGGTTCTCGGCTTCTCGAACTCTTTTCTAAACCCATTGATATACGTGCTGGGAACCAGAGACTTCCGGTCGAAGGTGTACCACGTATTTAGAAGGCAGTGTTCAAGCTCCACCCAGCAGATAGCTCCAGGTCATCTTTGATAGGTTAACGTATTAAGTGTTGCATCTACGGTATGAGAGTCCTGGGTACCGTTTTACTAAACAGTTTACGCTTAAGATTTGCGTAAGTCTAAAACAACAAGTCCTTTTATTTCAATATTTGGCCAAGCAATATTGCAAAGTAACACATCATTGGAATCGTCTCTCCGATCTTTTCATTGAAGATACTATCAATGTTTATTAGTTTTGACTTACGCAAATATTTCCCGTAAGTTGTTTAGTAAAACGTACCCCAGGGGTAGTGAAATCCGGTTTGACTTACTTGTGCGTAAATTTTAATGCGTTTCCTGCACGTGTCCGTATAATAGTTATACCGACAATTTCAGATAAAATCCACTTGTCCGTGATGGACTTTGGACAAGCTGGTCGAAAAGTGATTTTGCTTCCCCCGGAGACTATTCTACATTTGTTTTTGTTGGAAAGTATGATGCGGTTGAGGAAATATTAGGAAAAGTGATTACTAGATTGACCACCGTCAAGAAACTGAAAATGGCTTGAATATCATACTAGTCAACCAATCAGATATCTATTTTAAAAACTTGTCAATCACTTTTATAAGGAATTCAATAAGGTTCATGAGAAGCATAACGTAGACTAGTGAGAAGAATCGCCGCCAATCCAATGGTAATTTTCCCCTCAGGAACGAAACAATGGCAAGACTTTCATTACATCAGAAAAAAGGAACATGGAAGACAGAAAGTGTTATATGTAAGCTTCTCATGAGTAATGGCATAGACTTATGTATAAAAGTGGGTTTTGTGTCGTCAAGAAAACTGACGTTAAACGGAATGCTTCGAACGTTTCATAGGGACTATTTGTTCTGTTCGATTCCTTGAGTAAAATGTGCATGTAAACCTTAACATAAACACTGGCTTCATTTACAGGTGTTTGATAAAACCTTTGCCCTTCGGATAAATGATTATGTTATTCTAGCTAATAATTCATGACAAAAGTGCTATAGTCATTTTATAATGCTTATGCGAACAGGTTGGATCTAAGCCAGCTGCAAATAAATCTGTGGCTGGCCTGTGATCGAACCTGTATGCTTATCTGAGTATCTTTTTTCCAAGTATCTTTCCTCATCAAAATTAAGCAGATAAGACACGAAAAACTTTTTTTTAGAAAATTACCCAGCATTCCAAGAACCATATGACTTCATGTTAGTGTGATCCAAGTCGATGCTTTACAAGAAAGAAATATGACAATGGCAGTACAAAGCCTCTCACATTTGGCATATGTTAAATGTTTCTTTATGTATTATATGATTCTCTACGAGAAAGTATCACTTTTGCTTTTGGATTCCAAAGAAATATGTGTATATATGACGTAATTGATGTGATTGTTGTTCAGAAGAAGAAAAGTTATTTTGTCATTGAAGTCTCCGACTTTTAAACAATACTACGTAAATATCATCCAAAATAAAACCACAAGCAGGCGCATTGCTGAGACCAACTGAATATTACTATCCTGAACTAGGGGTCTGGTGCTTGCTGCGTAAAAGCTATGAAATGCATTGCTTTCATACTATCATATCTAAGGAACCATACTATTTTCAATCAGTCTTAAAAAAGGCCACAATCTATTAGACCAAATAAACCTACAGCTGTACATGCATATCCAAAGGATTTGCAGTTAGGATTCTTTTGGGTAATGGTTTTATATAAAAGGGCAACCTTTATTTATAGCCATTCAATCCAATCCATGAATCCCTGTGTGCATATAGAAGGTTTCAAAGTAAAAGGATTTTCACGCCCAAAAAAAAACGAAAAACCAAACACATGTTTGAGTGTAAGTCAATGACTTATAGACACAAAACAGAGGCCAAGATAAAATGGAACTGCACTAAAAACAATTAACAATTCAAATATCCTTAGACATTGTTTATTTTGCAGTCTATGCAAATAATTACA
The DNA here is from genome assembly GCA_947846245.1 of Cerastoderma edule. Classification (NCBI taxonomy): domain Eukaryota; kingdom Metazoa; phylum Mollusca; class Bivalvia; order Cardiida; family Cardiidae; genus Cerastoderma; species Cerastoderma edule. The sequence goes on from OX401419.1 coordinate 21,476,683, forward strand.
ACATGCAAAATGGTATGGTTTTACAATCAAAATCATTAAATACTTACCATATTGTTGATCACAATATTAACAACATAGTTTCAAGTAGTTCCTTGTTACTAAAATAGACCCAACAACCGTTCCAATCTAATAATGACTTAATTTTTTCCCAAACAGCAAATTTTCGACTGTCCTGAGTTGATCACAATATTAACAACATAGTTTCAAGTAGTTCCTTGTTACTAAAATAGACCCAACAACCGTTCCAATCTTATAATGACTTAATTTTTTCCCAAACAGCAAATTTTCGACTGTCCTGATTTGAAAGAGTTTGCAGACGACATTTCAAAATGTGATGAAATTGAACAACATTCTTCAGACGACTTTAGAAAACCTGGTGGGAAAAAGAGAAATTGCTCGTACGAGCAATTTCTCCTTTTCCCACAATGTTTTCTAAAGTCGTCTGCAACAAAGTCGTCAAATGTGGTTATTGTTTGGGAAAGGGTTAAAGCTAATAACAGTTTAACAACACATTCAAATATTCAACCCTTACTTTATCTACACATGCCAGTACTAGACTTACCCTTATAGTGTTCGAGTGGACTTAATGGTTATGCAAACAGGTTAGATCGAGGCCAGCCGCAAAGTAAATTGGTGGCTGGCCTTTGATCTAACCTGTTTGCTACTCTTAGCATCTTTCCTAAACAAAATTAAGCAGATACCAGTATTTAAGGTTTTGGAAAGCAGCGGACCCAATATCTATTTTTAGAAAATTAACAAGCATATTACAAGTTGAACAACTTTAAGTCGAGAATTTGAGAATTCTAGCGAAATCACAGCATGAAAAATAAATCTTATTTGTAATGAGCAGTTTTTCCTCCCTCACTTTGATTTCAGCCCATTATAAAAAAGAAAGTCAATTTAGTTCGATAATCGTTATCTGCTATAGATTAAAATTCAAACAAGTGTAATAAATCTTACATGAAGGACATGTTAAACACAATTTATATTGGCTGTTATCTAATGTAAACAAATACAAAACTATTACAACACGAATCATTGCCGCCATCTGTTTTCCTTTTGCAATCAATGCAATTCAAAATCATCTGCTGCACAATTTTTAACTTTTTTTCTGCAGCGAACAAAACCTTAAAAGTATTGTATAAAGGCATCACATTAACAGAATATTGCACATGTAATAAAAACTATCAAAAAAGTAAATAAAGTAAAACTAAAAAAAGAACATATACAGCTCGTAATAAAAATTATACCCTTAAATTCTGAACACAGTTCTTCAGTGGTTTATGAATTGGTTGATTGACTGGGTTTTCAACAATAAGCACAATTCATCTATTAAAAACTGCGAAGCAAGGAGAGTTAAATCATAATGTGAACATAAACTTTAACAACAACTCAATTACGAAGTTAATAGGGAATTTTACCAAAAACTTCACCAGTTGTTTCCCTTTATTATCTTTTACATAAAATTTAAATTGGTAACACATATTCACTATTTGGTTTTCTTTGATTATTAAAACTTCCTTCTCGAATTTTCATTATCACTATCTGTAAACAACATAAAACAAAAAACAAATTCTTTTCTTACTAATAAAACATTCTTGACCCATCATATCAATGGGTTAAAAATTAAACAACTATAAACAATGTGAGAAAAAAAAATCACATTGTAACAATAGAAGACAATAATATGTCTATTCATTCCCTCTTAAACATTCTATTCTGTATAGACAACAACTAAATTCACCAGGAGTTGACACTCTAGGCAAAGCTAGAAGTATAATCTGACAGTTCTTAAAGCATTAATCTATTTATTCCCTCTTGTACATTTTATTTTGTATAAACAGCTGCTCATTCCATCAGGAGTTTACACTTTAGGCAATATTAGAAGTAGAAGAAGTTCTAAAACAATGTATCTATTTATTCCCTCTTAGACATTTTATTCTGTGTAAACAGCTGCTCATTCCACCAGGAATTTACATCATTGGCGACATGACTTCCGACCAGCTCTCTCTCCTCAAAATGATTCAACTCCACAGATACATCACTGAGGTGGCCTAAACTTAGTCCTGCACCAAGGGTTTTCCCTGTAAGAAGACAATGGCATGAACAAACTAAATGTCTCCTGTCACAATACATTAATTACCTTAGATTTGACTATACTGGTTTCATGCTGAAGACTGTCTTAGAATATTGGGGGTCCCGTGTTCCAACCCCAATGGTACCTTTGCTTTAGTGCAAGTACTGGTTTAGTATCTATTTAGCAATCATCAAAAGTGATTTAAAGAAGCTTCAAGCTTCCTTCACAATCAATGTAAAAAATTTTAAGTCAATCAGTATTGTTGATTGTAGAATAAAAAATAAATATCAATTATGAAAGCCAGCAAATGTGATGGTAATTACAATCAACAATAAATTGGTGGCTGTCTGTAAGCATATGGTGACTGTCAAAATAAAAAGTTGATCTCTTTCACTTAGTTGCCTGCCAAAGGCCGCGATAGCAATTACTCTTGATAATGAATAAGATGTCAAAAACATATTGAAACTGTCAAACCAAAAACATACCTCTTATTAATGCTAATATACACCATACTTAAATCTTATACCTGCGAAGCATGATTTCACTGTACAACCAAAAGAAAATATCTAAATTATCTAAAGAAAGGGGATAGGGTATTTTAGGGTATTTTAGGGTATTTTAGCTTGACAGTGACCAATGGCTAGTACTCACCTGCCCCTAGACGACTGGATTTCTTTTTCACTCCCATTCTGTCTTCCCGAGCTGATTCTCTAGCATCACTGTTTTGTGGAGTAAGGTACCGACGCATGTTTGGCGACTTATGAAAAGAAATGATTCAGATATGTTAGGTTAAAACAATAGTCAAAATAAGAAAGAGAGGCATGCATATGGGAACCTAATAGTAAATGGTTAGATGTTGTCTCAAAAAATTATATTTACTTCTACATGCCCTAAATGTCCATTTAAGCTTTCAGTGATCTGAGAAATCAATTCTTAAGTATAGAATTGCTGCAAAATCGTATATGTCAATCAAAGTATCCATATGCATTTTTCTATAAACCTTTTCTTATCTCGTTCATATAGGTATTGATTTATTTGGAAAGTTACCCACCACAAACATAATACAGAGAGATTTTTCATCAGACAAACAAAGCATAGCCATTCCTAAATTTTATCAGAAGTAATACAATTTTAGAAAACATTTGGAAACTAGGTTTTATATAATTTTCGACAGTATTTCAGACATTGCAGCGGTCACCACACCTAATCATGCTCCTAGCATCCTCCGTACTGTGACTAGCACTGTACCATAGTTCTTTCTGAGCTGCTGTCTGCATTCCCACATATAGAGAATAGATGGTTGGTGTCATGAATCGGAAATGTTATCAGGCAAGGCTTAGGAATATTATCCGGTGAGCCGAAGGCGAAACGGATAATATTCCGAGGCCGAGCCCGATAACTTTTCCCTTTCAAAAACACCAACTTTCTATTCTATTTATCCTGTAACCTTTATGTATTCTTTAAAACAGACAAGATGTAAATAAGACACTAGAAAAAAAGAAAAAATAAGTAGAGAATGGTGTAAACATGACGTCATGACGCTCTTATGACGTCATGATTCATCACGTGCATGTGATATATGGTTAGTGCCGGATATCACAAATGTTATACGGCACCTAGTTATCGGTCCCAAAATGACACCAGTGACAGGATAAAAATATATTTGATCAGTGGTGAAAGACAAACAACTATTTATTTATATGGGTTATTACATCAAGTCAACATTAATTTAGTTATAATGTGATGCCCAACTCTCAATGATGGAGGAAGACCCAATACTCCCATGCTCATAAGGACCGTTCAAGCAACAAATAATGCTGTTTTGACTTTATTAAACATTATAAAGTATACTACACTAGTCAGATCTCAAACTCAATACCCCTGCATTTCAAGTCTTAACAGCTTCAAACTAAGTTAATAACCTTCAGTAAAGCAATCTATCACTCCAAGCTATACCTTTATTTGTTCATATGGGGTTTACCACCATGTCAACAGTATTTTAGTTATGTTATAGCTTTTCTGGATTTCACTAGTGCTTTGCAGGGCAATGCAGTGTCTTGCCTCAGGACATTCCATGAAAAATCACATTGCCACTGTATGGATCGAACCCGGGACCACTGGTAAGAATAAACCCAGAAACCCCATGTCACAAGGCCTACAGCTTCACCATAAGGCCACACAGGAATCTCAGCTTTACCTTAGAGGAGGGTGGTGGGGGCTCTATATGAATATTAGGTGGGTTAAGTTCCACTGTTCCCTTCTTCCTGCTCCGTGGGGCTGAGGGATTAGGGGCCTCGTCTTTACTGTCATCTCCGCTCTCTGGTGCGCTCGCAGAAATCTCCGTCACGGTCGGCAAGGGCTCATTTGTGGCTCGTAAGTTGGTCAGGAGGTTTTGATTTTTCTGGAAAGTTGATAGAAGTTACACCAATTAAAAGGCTTCCAACAAATAGTAAGTGACATACATATACTAAGTTTAACTTCTGGATTTTTTTTCTTTACCTAAGACATATCACTTTAATATAAAACAAAGAATAAGTTATAATAAATGTTTCCAACCTTGTTTGTACTTTCAACTTAAAAATTTGTAAGGTTCAATTTGTGTTAAGTTGCTCAGGTGACAAGAATGGAAATCAATTCAACAAGAGCGATTTCTCTATCAGCCCCAATTCCAACTTCTCTCTTTTTTTTTTTAAAAATATGCACATATATATGTTGTGGGTGAGGCAACATTTGAAAAATTATGGTAAATAACTTCCTTTTCCAGGATCTTGTAACAAATTTGAATGCATTATCAGAAAAAATGAGCATGAAATTTGACATCTATTTGGGCAGAAATCATTGATACAAAACAAAAAAATGTTCAATTCAAAAGGTTAAAAAACAACATCAACATATCGAGGATTCAATGCAATACTATAGTAAGTGCTTCATGTTTGTGAAGCACTTACTATAGTCTTGTATGGAACCCTCAATATGAACAATCTTCCAATTGAAAGCAAGGGTTTAGAACAATATGATTACCAACCGCTCTAATTCTCTTCAAGCACTTATCCAGCCAGTTACGGATAGTCTGTTTGGCGACTTCCTCCTCTATAGCATACTCCAGCTCCTCCCTAGCTAGAAGCTCCTCTAGCTGTAAACTCTTCCTGATGTCTACAGATCTATACGACAGCATACTGGGGATATAAGTATAACACATACACATTACAACCACTGTTATCCTAGTGATGTTCATGGCAAACATATACAAATTTTGATACATCTAGCTTAGTTCAAACTTATCTATTTTACATCGATTGCGAAACAGGTTAAAACAACTTAGATTAATCACTCTTGATTCTCCTTCCTGGATACTTAACCAGTACTCGCACCCAATGTGGATTTACGAAAGTTTGCATAGCAGGGCCAGCTTCTCACAGGGTTTCAAATCCACAACCCGTGTGTCCAGAACCATACATCAACCAATGTTTTCATAGTGATTTTCATGGCAAAAATATGCAAATTTGGATACATTTAGGTTAAAGGAACGTTTTCTTTCTTATGGTAATGTTTGTAGAACAAATATGCAAAGAAAGAGAGTCAAAACATTTTTGTTGCGTATGTGAATGTTTGTAAATGTATAATACATTGACCCTCGAAGGACCAAATTCTTGGGCGGTCAGATATAAAGACATATAAGCATGCTTGTGATAGGGCATGATACATGGAGATTAAAACCAATGCTTTCTTTTTTCATTGTAATGTTCAAGAACATATATGCAAACTGTGTTTTACAACTATGTAATTGTTGTTAAAGTGCTTAGTTGTTGTTGTTTAACAAAACTAAAGATTCATACGTTACAATATAATATGCATTTTTGCTTCTTAACTTTCTTTGCTTTACATTATTTTCGAGTGAAAAATGATATTCAAAATTGAGTTATCTAAGAGCTCATTTTGTAACAAAAAAAAAATAAAATAAATAAAAACATACAAAGGATGCCTCTTCAATAAAAAAAATATACATTTACCTCAAAACATCATGAAAGGTAACATCGCCTCCATTATGAAGGCGTTCCAGCTCATAACTCATATACTTGAATAAAAACCTTTCTTTCTCCAGGTCTACTTCCAATCTACCGCGGAGAAGTCTCAACAAAAACCTCACTCTGTGGACAGGAATTACTCCCTACAAAACATGATATAAATACTGCACTACAGTCTGCTCTAACCTATATAGTCTATCTTTTATAAACTTTTCCTTCATTATCTAATTCAAACGCAGCTACTAAATATTCATGAAACCATAAAAGGAAATCAAGAAACTCATTTAATCGTGGAAAGCAATTTTCCTTTTTGGCATAACAGTTTTCAAACCATTATCATACAAAGTTATCATTTTGCATACTTTATGATTCATATCTGCTGTTTCCCTAATAGAAAAGGGATTTGCAACTGGTTAATATCGGAATCAATAGCAGTTAAAATTTTGCAAGGTTTTCCAAAACTAATTTTATTTAGACTCACCAAAAGATCGAATCACCATATAAACCTTTTTTATTATTCAAATCAGGATAATGCACCAAATTTCTTAAACAAAGCTTAGATTTCTAACCTTGTCCCATGGAGTAAAACAAAGGACAACCTTCCACCTACCTTTCTCCCACAGTCCATCAAATTCCATGTGTTCTGGAACTCTCTAATGTCACTGTAACTCAGCAAAGCATCCTCGTCATTAGAGTAAAACAAGGTGAAATTCTCCATGATAATAGCTGTAACAATAAGAAAACGTTTTCATATGAGTTCCTAATGCCATGATAAAACCATGAAGACGTAACTGACTCCCACATATCAAGGGTTCAATACAAAGCACCTAAATAAAGAAATGTGTTGAATCCTTGATTATAATTTGTTTTACTTAAAAACAGGTAGCACAAGTTGGTAAGATGTTCAGACTGAAAAACTTTATTCTTTGAGAATTTTAGAAAACACCGTTTTAACAAAAATTAGGTTCATATAAAGCAGTTTCTAATGCAGTTTCCTGCTTGATTAGGTTCATATTAAGCAGTTTCTAATGCAGTTTCCTGCTTGAAGTAAATAAAAATAAATAAATATGAAGAAAATAGAGCAGGGGGCAAATTCTCACATCGGAAAAAGGAAATAAAGACAAGACTAACCCACAAGAAGATTCAGCATAATGTAGGTTATGATGACATAGAAGGAGAAGAAGTAGAAATGGGAGGCAAAAGAGTTCCCACAGTCTGTCTCCCAGAAGTTGGCATCTTTTGGATACGTACAGAATGGTTCCCGGACCTGTAATTCAATGGACATTTACGAGTTTAAGTCCTTTAACCCTTGCTTCCACATGTGTGTCATGCCTTAATAGCTCATTCCATTCCATTAACGGGGCTTATGTTGCCTTGTGTTGACAATGCAGAACTTGAAAGAACATGGCCTCAATGTTGACTTACTGAATGCAAACAGTTCAATTTGGTTAGACCAAGCCTTATGGGCAGTCAAATTTAAATTCTTCCTCCATCTTTATGAGCCAGACGTTGCAATACAGTCTAACTTGTGTTAAGCAGCCACCCTTTTAAGCAGCCAACCCATTGTAAGATTTATAGTGTAAATCAATTTGTGTTAAGCAGCCAACCTGTCTTAAACAGCCAATTTACTCTGTCCAATAGGCTGGCCTCTTAACACAAGTTTGACTGTATATCTAAAATACAGAAGATGCAGAATAAAAAGATAAGAAATGTATCTGAAAAATAAGAACAAAGAGATGGAGAGAATTATTTCTGAAAACTTAATATTTGAAGAAAATACACAGCATAATCACTGACAATATTATTCCTCCTTTTATATGTAATGCATGCCTCATTAAACTTAGTGTATGAGAAGGCCAGTCAAATCTTGCCCTTAGTGGTCTCAGATTAAAAAAAAATGTCTCACCAAATACTCTTTCCCAAATTTACTGAAGTAACTGCAACACGATTCATTTGTCTGTTTAAACTTGTGCTCATACTGAAAAGCTGTCACTGACATGCAATAATTTTTATCATATCCTTAACATGGTTGCTTTATACAAGATAGACCAGTAAACATATGAGTTTAAAAATGTATCAAGGATTTATATATATATGATGCAACAGTCAGTCAATAGTCAATGGTACATTGGTGCAATGGTAGAGCTTCTGCCTCTTGTACAAAGGGTCCCTGGTTCAATCTCCTTTAGGCAAGGTGAAAATTACCCAAACTAACCCACACAACTGCATGAGTACTGGTGCAGTGTCCAGGGAGAAGTCATCAAAAGTGGTTTCAATGAACTTTAAGCATCCATCACAATCAATGTAAAATAAACTAGTAGAACTGTCTGTATGTACCTCACAATCATGCATGATCTTGTTCCAATCCTCTCCAGTAACAATTCTAAATAGCGTCTTCATAGCATTTGGGGCCGATTTGAAATTGGCATGTCTGTAAAATAGAATATTGTTATTCATCATCATAAAAAGATATCATAACCAATATATATAATATTTCGAGGGTTCAGTGCAATACTAAAGGAAGTACTTCATGTTTGTGAAGCACTTACTGTAGTCTTGCACTGAACCCTAAATTTTCTCTACTCATAAAGGTTTTTGTCTTGAGATGGAGTTTCACAGATAATTACTTATCAAAACTCTGTTGTTTCAATTTGGATGTTTATTGCAATATTTTACTTGAAACTCGATTATTGAGGAATGGAGTTCACATAAGTATATTGTATTAGAAAAAATTGACTTCATTAATTCTAGAAATAACATTATGGCTTAAAGATATACAGTCTAACTTGTGTTAAGCAGCCACCCTTTTAAGCAGCCAACCTGTCTTAAACAGCCACTACAGAAAGTCCCATTGTAAGATTTATAGTGTAAATCAATTTGTGTTAAGCAGCCAACCTGTCTTAAACAGCCAATTTACTCTGTCCCATAGGCTGGCCTCTTAACACAAGTTTGACTGTATCCATATGTGCACCAAATAGTTGATCAAAGGTGTATTGAGAAATAAAACTATGATTGTGATCAAAAGAAAAATCATGCTAATCGTTATCAAATACTCCTTTCATAAAAATGAAAAAAACCCATCTACTGTAAAGGTGTGTAAAAGCTTTTTGCACAAGGGTAAATAGCATGTCAAGGAAATCTATTCATCAAAGTGAATCAGACCTACCTTCCAAGATCGTAGCCATACTTGACATTACCAAAGAGTATGACGCCAATAAAGGCATAAAACAGCATCAATAGCAGCATGCCAATGATGATGAAGAAACTTTTATACACAGACATCACAACTGTCATCAACAACATCATCAAAGTTGCCTGAAAGAGAAAAATAAAACTTTAAAAAGCTTAACATTTTAAAATTTATAACACCTTTAAAACAGATATGTTTACAAAAGGAAAATGGCATTGTCTCTTCTATTTTAAGTCTAGTAGCAAATATCTATCAAAAGATATTGTGAGAGAAAGAAGTATTTACCAATTTATAATCTTGAATTCATTATGTATGTCATAAAATAAGAAATTTCTTGCTGTAGCAAATATCTTCTTTCTTTTTTACAGAATCTTTTACCTCTTCTTTCTTTTTTACAGAATCTTTTACCTCTTCTTTCTTTTTTACAGAATCTTTTACCTCATCTCCAGCTACATGTGTAATTTAATAAGTTTATACAAAATAAAGGTTTATATCGAAGTTATTTGTTATTAAAAAAAAAACCTGTGAAAATTATGTGCTTTACGTGCAGTATCATGCAGCAAGGGGTTAACTTACATGCTTCCCTGGTATGGTGAAGAACCTCAGAATCACAACAATGAAACCAATCGTGTAGCTGGCCCCATGGCGGCCCTATAAATAAATAAAAATCTATGAACTTCAATTGTTTTGAAGCAACTACCTGCTCCTTGTACAAAAGATTAAGCTCTGTGAAAAAGGAAGTGTTCCTCTTGCTTGAAGTATCATTTCTTGAATGACCCTGTAAAGCTATGTTTAAATGTTTATTGTTTTATTGGAAACTCTCATTTTAGCTTATGTCATATTGATTATATTATGTTGATGCAAAGCCCAAAATAGCAACAGTTTACTGCAAAATGTCATGCAAATCAAAGTTCCACATTGGTTTACATTACGGTAGTGGTAGAACATTAAGGTAGTGGTAAAACATTAAGGTAGTGGTAGAACATTACGGTAGTGGTAGACCATTACGGTAGTGGTAGACCATTACGGTAGTGGTAGACCATTACGGTAGTGGTAGACCATTACGGAAGTGGTAGACCATTACGGAAGTGGTAGACCATTACGGTAGTGGTAGACCATTACGGTAGTGGTAGACCATTACGGTAGTGGTAGACCATTACGGTAGTGGTAGACCATTACGGTAGTGGTAAACCATTACGGTAGTGGTAGACCATTACGGTAGTGGTAGACCATTACGGTAGTGGTAGACCATAACGGTAGTGGTAGACCATTACGGTAGTGGTAGACCATTACGGTAGTGGTAGACCATTACGGTAGTGGTAGACCATTACGGTAGTGGTAGAACATTACGGTAGTGGTAGAACATTACGGTAGTGGTAGAACATTACGGTAGTGGTAGAACATTACGGTAGTGGTAGAACATTACGGTAGTGGTAGAGTAACACTTTCAATGCAATATAAATGAAAAAAGCATGATTTAAACACCCAATATTACAAACAAGACAAAACTAAAAGGACCTCCAACAGTCTATCATTGATCCCGTTTAAGCCTATTCGTAAATATTGTTGCTGTAATACATACACTCAATCCAAAATGGATAAACACCCAGATGACACCGAGTAACATCACAAACATGTCTAGTCGGTTACGCTGGCTCGTCCAGTATCCAGTGGGGGTGAGGGCTATCATCTTCATCACAACCTGGTTAAACAACATGATAAAGAGATTTATGATTACATGTAAATTCATAATAACAACATCATCATTATCCCAACCTGGTAATATAACACAGTAAAGGGATTCATAATAGAATAAGTAACATCAAATTGGTGTGGTAGTATACCATTATAAAGGATCAAAAATCAAAGTATTAAAATAATCTTCATCAAAACCTGTACATAAAACATACTCAGAGGATTTTGAATAATAACATAGTCTTCATCATTACTTGGTAGTATAACACACTAAAGTGATTTATAATAAAATTCATAACATCATCTTCATCATAACTTTGCAATAAAGGTATATATGATCAAATCAATAAAACAATACCTAAAAATCTGTCACATAATTTATGACAATATAAAAGGTCAGATTAATCTAGAATGTGTGGGTCTGAACATATAGAAATTCAGAATTGAACATAGCCATTAAAATGAAGAGATGAAAAAACTTATAAGTGTGGTGAAGGAGGTTCTCTCCATTCATGTATGAAGACACATATACTTAGAGAGTGAATCCAAAATACCTCCCGTAAAAGATGTTTGTCTAGAGACAACTAGGATTTATTTAATTTGATCCACTAAAAGGTAAATAAGGCTATTCAATAATGGATATTCAATAAATCTTCAAAAACACATTCCTTGGCTTCTATGGCCAATTAAAATCTAGTATTACATACATTATAGAACATATTATATTTTTGTCATTGTAACCAACCATACAAGTATTTTACCTCAATAAGAAATACTATTGTCAAGACAGCAGACACACTGGCAAGGTAATAAGCCTCAGCTCTGTCTTCCCTCCACTGAAAAAAAGGTATAATCTCTACTTTAAACAGTTACCCTCATAAAACCAACAAACTCTATTACTTGCACTTCCAACAATCTTATGTAAATTAAGTGATGTACTAGAACAAAGCACAATCGTAAAAGAGTATGGTTCAGTAGTTCGTTTCAATGGTATTTAAGTATGACAACTAGAGGACTGGTGACCATGTTTAGAGCATTGGCCCTGGTGACACTCAGGTTTGAATCCTCTGAGAAGCAGAATCCACTTTGCATCTTTTGTTCATCCACATTCGTTGAAGATTTGACTATGTAACCAGGAAGCAAAAGCGAGGTTAACAATGATGTTATCGGAGCCCATTCAATCATATGAACTTTGAGGTTTGGTCTAAAAGATAAGTAATATCTGGCAATAATTATAATAAGTATAAGAAATAAAATGTCATTTGAGAAAGAGGCATACTAGAGATACTATTGTGACAGAGCCAAATAAATTGCTTATAACTTACTATTTGTCAAACAAATGATACCATTTGTATTAACCTATCAACTCTACTACAAATACTTACATATCTTCAAACAGTAAACATGAACAGCTTAAAAAAGTAGAGAAGTTCTGTTACATTAAAGCCAATTTTTCCAATACATTTATTACAATTCTTTTCTTAGCATTCTTATCAAAACACAATATTCATTTTATTAAACAGAGATCAAAAGGATCCAACCAGAAACCCATCACTAACAGTTACAGATGTCTAAAACAGTTTTATGTACTTACGGGAACCCACAACAGTAAACAGTTAGACACAACCACCAGCACAGAGAGCCTCTTGAATAACTTGTGTTGTGTGATATCATACATGAGAGAACGGACCCTGTTAGAGTCGGGTCTCGGAGGTATATGTAGGGGCTGGGCAAGTTTGATTCGTCCCTTCAAATCCATCCATCTTCTCTGGTCAACAGTTAACAGGGCTGTACCCTAGAACAGCGGAAAAGGTTATGTTATGTATAGACAACAATGACTTATGCAAACACTGTACACATGCATTCTTGTATAAACCAGTAGTTTAAATATGTACCAAAATAGATTAGTAAAAGTTACGCATGGTTGTTTATATTGAATTATAAACCAGCAATTACAGCTAAATTAAACAACTTAAGAACTTAACAGGTGATCATTGCGTTGCCGATCTCTCTCTTACAAGCTATATAAAGAAATCTACCATAAAGGAAGTATCAGGAATTATTGCATGCAGCATTTCTTTATCAAATAATAAACTTTATTATATTAGCAAAATGGTGAGATTTGAAAATATTTTATTGAGTACTAACATTAAAGGGTAATAGAAGAAATCAAAGAGTTGACATGGTTATTTAATCTCTAATAACGACTTTTTTCAATGACATCAGCCTAAAAACTACCCAGCAGATTATTGAATATGAATATAAAACATTTTATTTTGAAATGAACTTTAAAAATATTACAAAGACAAGAGGGCCATAATGGCCCTTTATCGCTCACCTGAGTTCTGTTTGAAAAAGAGGTATATTTAAGACAGAGTGGTTGGTATGTTTCAAACTCTTCTAAGTGCTAATTGCATTGAATACTCTAAGCCAATGCTCTTGCTTGTTAACATTTTTTTATGTGTATTGTATTTGTCTTCTTGAGTTAATGTTCACCAAGACAAAGAGAATTAAGATGAAGGAAATTTAGGTTTGTGAAAGCAGGGACAGTAACAATTGGTTGGGCAAATTAAAATAATAACAATTGGAAAATGTATCTCAAAGTCGTTTATTGGTTTTCAACAGTAAATAAATTTGGAAAATTTTAAGACAGTTAAGCTTATGGTAAATAATCCAATAATTCTGGCCAACTTTCATCAAAATTGGACCATAAATGTGGCCTCTAGAGTGTTCACAAGCTTTTTAAATTATTTGACCTAGTGACCTAGTTTTTGACCCCACATGACCCACTTTCAAACATGTCCAAGATTTCATTTTGGCAATCCTTCTGACCAACTTTCATCAAAATTGGACCATAAATATAGCTGCTAGAGTGTTCACAAGGTTTTTCAAATATTTGACCTAGTGACCTAGTTTTTGACCTCACATGACCCGGTTTCAAACTTGGCCAAGATTTCAATTGAGACAATCATTCTGACCAACTTTCATCAAATTTGGACCATAAATGTGGCCTCTAGAGTGTTCACAAGCTTTTAAATTATTTGACCTAGTGACCTAGTTTTTTACCCCACATGACCGAGTCTTGAACTTGGCCAAGATTTCATTGAGACAATCATTCTGACCAACTTTGATAAAAATTGGACCATAATTGTGGTCTCTAGAGTGTTCACAAGCTTTTTAAATTATATGACCTAGTGACCTAGTGACCTAGTTATTGACCCCACATGACCCAGTTTCAAACTTGGCCAACATTTTTATTGAGACAATCATTCTGACCAACTTTCATCAAAATTGGACCATAAATGTGGCCTCTAGAGTGTTCACAAGCTTTTTAAATTATTTGACCTAGTGACCTAGTTTTTGACCCCACGTGAACCAGTTTCAAACTTGGCCAAGATTTCATTAAGACCATCATTCTGATGAACTTTCATCAAAATTGGAACATAAATGTGGCCTCTAGAGTGTTCACAAACTATTTAAATTATTTGACCTAGTGACCTAGTTTTTGACACCACATGACCCAGTTTCGAATTTGGCCAAGATTTTATTGAGACAATCATTCTGACCAATTTTGATAAAAATTGGACCATAATTGTGGTCTCTAGAGTGTTCACAAGCTTTTTAAATTATTTGACCTAGTGACCTAGTTTTTGACCCCACATGACCCAGTTTCGAACTTGGCCAAGATTTTATTGAGACAATCATTCTGACCAATTTTCATCAAAATTGGACCATAAATGTGGCCTCTAGAGTGTTCACAAACTTCTTAAATTATTTGACCTAGTGACCTAGTTTTTGACCCCAATGACCCAGTTTCGAACTTGGCCAAGATTTTATTGAGACAATCATTCTGACCAATTTTGATAAAAATTGGACCATAATGTGGTCTCTAGAGTGTTCACAAGCTTTTTAAATTATTTGACCTAGTGACCTAGTTTTTGACCCCACATGACCCAGTTTCGAACTTGGCCAAGATTTTATTGAGACAATCATTCTGACCAATTTTGATAAAAATTGGATCATAAATGTAGCCTCTAGAGTGTTCACAAGCAATTGTTGACACACGCACGGACACACAGACGCACGGACGCACGGACATCTCGGTATCACAAAAGCTCACCTTGAGCACTACGTGCTCAGGTGAGCTAAAAAAACTAATGTTGGAAGGTTTCTTTATTTCGTTAAATGAGTTTTTACCATTGTTCTGTGTAATTGCAAGACGAGATTGACAAAATTACTAAGCGATAAAAGATAACTTTCCTAAAGTCAAAATTTACCAAAACCTACTCATCTAAATTTTGACAAATTCAACTTTTATCTATACACTTTGTATCTAAGACTAACCTTATTTTCTCCATAGTTGGCAATGACCACACCCACAAACAGTGTTATACCAATCATGTAGCCAATAAACACAAACACATGGACGTATATACTGTCAATCTGAAATAAATAGAAAATATATACAACATTGATATATGGACTGACACAATATATATATGTTGAAAACAGTGATTAGGCTCATTCCATTCAAATCTTATATTAACATCATGGTCATTTGTTAACCCTTTCCCAAACAATAACTACTTTGTTGCAGACGACTTAAGAAAACATCATAACAAGCAATTTTTCCTTTTCCCACAAGGTTTTCTGCTCTTTTTGAAGAATATTTTTCAATTTCATCACATTTTGAAATGTCGTCTGCAAACTCTTTCAATTTGGGACAGTCGAAAATTTGTTGTTTGGGAAAGGGTTAAGTGACAAGGATTTTTAGAAACATCTTTTTGAATATTGGTTTCTTTGAGAAAAATGTTTATTGAATTGTCCATTTAAACTCAAATGATACAAGAACTTTGAGTGTTTCAAACTAAATTATGAATTACTTAAAAGAGAATTAGAATATCATACATACAGTCAAACTTGTGTTAAGAGGCCAGCCTATGGGACAGAGTAAATTGGCTGTTTAAGACAGGTTGGCTGCTTAACACAAATTGATGTACACTATAAATCTAACAATGGGCTTTTCTGTAGTGGTTGTTTAAGGCAGGTTGGCTGCTTAAAAGGGTGGTTGCTTAACACAAGTTAGACTGTACAAGTATTTCAATCCAAGAAAACTGCTGGCCTATATTGTGACCTCATTGTACAAGGCACTGGATACTTACAAGACTAACACGCTCTATAATGACATCCCTCACTTCCAACCATCCTTCTAATGATAACACCTCAAACAGGGCAAGCATCGCAGAGGCTATGTTGTCAAAGTTAAAATTATGTGGGTTGGCCCTAAACAAACAGAATACAAAATCATAAAGTAATATACATTGTATTTGGGGGCTTGGCTTTAAAACAAACAATAACAAAATTGTTTAGAGTAATTCAATGAATTCGAATAATGGGAAACAAAAAAAAAGGTTCATTCATTTTAAATACTAATAACATAATTGATATTTTTTCATGACATTCCATCATTGCTTTTAATTCAAACCAAAAGGACTAGCAGACAACAAATAATAAGCATGAACCAGTCAAAAAAACTAATAATATTGAGGGCTTAATGCAAGACTATTGTAACACTAACTATAGAGCATTGCATCGAACCTTTAATATGCAGATAATTGGATCAACTTGCCCACATGTACCAAAGGGTTCATCCTGACTTACCAGACCCTTGGAACCAGGAAACTAGGGACCCTTCCATCCGGCCCGGGGTTAACCTTCATCTTTGTAACCAACATAGGGGCCATGTAAACCCCTGTACATAGAGCCTGTAATATAAATGCAAAAAATCCATTGATTATAATTATCTATTTATCAATTTGGGGTTTACATCACTATTTCAACTATGTAACAATGCCAGATTCTTAACGAAGGAGGAAGACTCCATTTACTCAGCTGTGCATAAGGGCTGGCCAAGTCAGGTAGAGTCATTGACATTCAGTAAATCAGTCAGTAGACTACCTCTCATGATTATTCAAATGCCGTCAACAGGATTTAAACCAATGCAAAGAGGGGACATGTGATTCCAAGCTATGTAGTCCAACCACTAGGCCACAGAGGCCTCATTGATTATGATCAACCTAGCATTAAAAAGAATTGTTTTTTAAATTTTCATTACAAAGTCTTAATCAAAACTTTTTCCCATTTCTAACTTTTGTCATCCTAGTCCTTTGAATTTGGGCAACTTAAAAATGAAGAACTGCATAAGTATGAATAAAGCTTGATATTACCTTCTCTGAGATATTTCTATCATTACATCTGGCAAGCTTTCCTCCAAGAAGATGAACACCAAAGGTGGCAAACACAAACATCAACACAATCAATAGCACTGATACCTGAAAGAGAATATAATACCTGTATCATAGAACCACATAAAAGTCTGTAGGGGGTTAAACCCATTTTCCCTTATGGTAGTCTGTAACTTCCCCCTAATATTACTTTATAGTTTCAAGTAGATATGAACATTGTTCCATGGGAGGAGCATATCGAAAGGGGTCAATTCCAAACTCAACATTTAAAATGCATCAACATTATTTTAAGAACTTTCCTATCTAGCTTTATTTAACATAACATTATTTTCAACATTCTTTTAAATTTATGCAAACATATCAGGATAACCTACCAGAACTAGGATAGGAAATATTTCTCTTGACCAAGGACAATGAAATGATTTGCCTATATCGAGAATCAAATCTGGGTTGTCAACTGTCACAAGACATCAAGAACCACCGCACACCCATTTAGTGAAAAAACCATCATGTCGGTCAACTTACTAGCAAAAACAACTATATCATCTCATTATGATCATTCATTTTTTTTTTTTTTATATGGGTTTTACATCACATCAACATTATTTCAGTTATGTAGTGATGCCCGACTATTAATTATGGAGGAAGACCCCATACTCAACTGGCCATAAGGGCTGGTCATGGCAGGTAGAACCATCGGCATTCCGCAAGTCAGTCAGAAGACTGCCTCTCATGAAAATCCATATCCCTCTAAGGATTTAAACCCACGCGGAAAGGGGCCATGTGATTTCAAGTTCTGTACTCTGACCACTAGGCCAAGGAGGCCCCTGATCATTCATTAACTTGCTTAAACAATTAATTTACACATTTTAACAAGATTGAAAAAGACCTGCCCACATGACACATCTATGTCACCATAGAATCCCAACTTACCAGAGCAATCTCTTTAACACCTCTCACTAACTCATAGACAACCTTCCTCATGTGGGGAACCAGAATGAATATCCTCAGTGGTCTAAAACAGCGCAGGATCATCAACACCTGGGCACCAGACAGTGGTGGTACTTTATCTGGTCTCCACGCCAAAAACACAACACTCACCTGGGAATAAATTCATACATGTTTTGAAGAACAAGAAATAATATCTTTGTTTTCTCTGCTGGCAGGAATATGGGGAATACAGCCCAAGAACAATTTAACTAAATAATTATTTAATTTTATATCTTATTCAAAGGGTAAAGGTGTAGTTCATAGACTAATCTGTGAAACTGTTCAAATAATTCAAAGATGCCTGTTTTTTTTGAATTTTGTTAAGCTTAAAAAATCGTGAGTGAACTTAACAAGCTTCAAGCTTCCTACACAACCCATGTAAAACAAAAACAAATAAGATAAGTGAAATAAACCTTTTCAAAAGTTATCAATCAATGGTATTTTCTTTAACACAATGTTAACAACAACACAAAACACATATATAGGAAAACAAAATAAACAGACATTTTAAAAGATAGTCATATAAAAAACGTACCCCATAAATAAATATAGTCAAGACACCACCAAAATCTTTCACAACTGCTTTAGGGGTAAATAGGAACCCAAATGCGACAACCTTTAATCCCATTTCTATACTCATGAAGAACACAAAGATAAACTCCGCAACCTGAAACAACAAGAAATTAATCATCAATGATTTCAAAATGTTCACTTAAAGTATTTATACTTTTGATACAATACTTATTACTCATTTCTCCTACTTTCAACCTGTTAAAATGCAACAATATGAAACAGCATTTTACGTCAACCTCTATATAAAATAGAAATCTCTGTCAGTGGAAAAAAAATATTTCTCAATACATATGTAATGCATGAGTGTGGCTCTATTAATATGAGAGAAATAAGTGAGTGGAGGCAATAAGTTTTTTAAGTACAAATCAAAGAGCATTTACCACAAGGTATATAGCAGGGTACCATTTTACTAAACATTTTACACTAAAAACTTGTGTCAGTTCAAAACAACATTCCCTCTTATTTCAAAACAGAGCTTACCAGTGTTGCAAAGTAACATATAATTGGAATTGTCTCTCCAAGATGCTTTCAATGATGAGTCACAATGCAATATTGTACATCTACAGTGAACCCTCGTTTATCCGGACCCCGATTATCCGGATGTCTCGCAATCCGAACAAAATTGTAAGGGAACGGAATTATTGGACCAGTTTATTGCAGACGACTTTAGAAAACATTGTGGGTAAAGGAGAAATTGCTCGTGACGAGCAATTTCTCCTTTTCCCACAATGTTTTCTTCCATATCAGAAGATTATCTTTGAATTTCATCATGTTTTGATATGTCTTCTGCAAACTCTTTCAATTTGGGACGGTCGACAATTTGGCGTTTGCTAAAGGGTTATAAGTATACACCGCTCATACAAACCGTTTATGTCTTAATGTAAATAAGAACATGCTCTGCTTCATTAGTCCGGATTATTCGGTAAACCGGACATTTTGTTGGGAACGGACATGTTCGGATAAACGAGGGTTCACTGTATTTAAGATACTAAACATGTTTTAACCAGTTTTGAATTAAGCAAATATTTTCCTTAAGTTATTTAGTAAAACTGTACCCGGGGCTTTTGAAGCTGTGGGCTAGACAATACATACCTGTAGTTTGGGTGTATTAGTGAGCCGTTCATGGGGCGTCTCAAACACCATAGACATACAGGACATTATAGTGACCATGATCATTACCCAGTCCAAGTAAGTCACCAGACCAAACAACTTCCTTATCCATAAAGGCCTGAAAAACATGTATATACACAATAAATTTAGTCAAGCTTCTCATTCCATATGCAACTACTGATTGGTTCAAGTTGAAAGTGTCAAGAAAGGGAAGGTGTAGCTTATGAAAAGCAGAAGTTTTACTTTCTAAACTGACTGGACACAGGAAATGTCTTGCAAGACAAAAGAAATAAGCATAGTTAACATACAGTAACTCTGAACACACTATATAAGACAGGAAATGGCTTATGATGAACAACTAAATTGCATCTTTGTATACTTTGATACTAATCAGAAGCAAGGTCTGCCAGTTCATTTAAACAATAACATAATAAGAGCTAATAAATCAAGACGAAAATATAAAGGGAAAAAAACATTGTAAGAATTGATTAATTCCTTGTGAAATAAAAATATTTTTTCTATCCAGAATGTTATATAAAAAATATAATCATCATAAAGGTAGTGTTTGTTACTCACATGAACCTTTTGTAAACACTCGGCACCTCCTTCCCAGTTAAGGGATCCCGTAACATGTAGTTATAGCGAGCATTTACAATAAGCTGGCATATCTTCCTCAGCTTACTCTCTCGTCCAACCGCAAACAAGGGTGTGTCAAAAAACGGATGGTTTTCCCTCAAATCGTCCTGGATCTGATTTCTGAAGTTAAGTACATGCTGCAATTAGTTTTAAAGTTTCCTTGATGAAAAAATCTACAGTTTGAGAAAAAAAATATTATCTTAATGCAGGTCAAGGTACAGTCTAACTTGTGTTAAGCAGCCACCCTTTTAAGCAGCCAACATGCCTTAAACAGCCACTACAGAAAGTCCCATTGTTAGATTTATAGTGTACATCAATTTGTGATAAGCAGCCAACCTGTCTCAAACAGCCAATTTACTCTGTCCCATAGGCTGGCCTCTTAACACAAGTTTGACTGTAATACAGTATTGTGTTAATAGTAATTTCATGAAAGTAAATCATATAAAACTTATATACTTTTGAACACTATTTGGTAAAAACAATCAAGAAAAAAGGTGAATCTTATTGACATAATTTTACCTTTAGTTGCCTGCAAATTGTACATTAAATCATGTACTTAATGGCAACCACCTCATAAAAGGTTTTCACAAATAAAGAAGTTCTTCATAAGCAAGCAACTTGTTCATATGTTAAAATGTTTTCAATCCAATAACATTAAAAAATTAATCTTAAATTGTGTATGCATGTTGGATGCCTAATGTTTTTCCCTTTAAACCATACAAGTTACCCACATTGAACAAACAGGCTGACTCTTTTCAAGGATAAAACAAATTCTATATCATACCTTTTGATTTCAGCTTGCTGCTTCCTCTGTTGTATCATTTTGAGATCAAAGTCGTTAGATCTGTGATTTGTGTTAAACCCAGTATTGCCCACACCCCCACCCATCATGAGATGGGTGATATCTCCATTCTCCTTAACTGTACTCTGTGCGCCCAGCTTTAAACTGCCCGGTCTAGACCCTCGCATACTCCTAGAATGAATGAATGAATGGTGTTATAAGATGCATCGACAGCTATGGTCTTTTAGCATGTATTATGATGATGTGGATAAACATGTATTAAACTTTTTACAGGCTAAAATGTATTTGGTTTAAGAAAAAGGAATAAGGGTTGTAATGAATAAATGATAGTAAATTAGAAAATTCATTATGAGTTAATGATAGTAAATTAGCATATTCCTAGAAAACATCGTGTTACAAGGTCTAGAAGAGTGTCTTTTTTACAAAAGCAAGGGTGAAAAAAACCAATTGTGCATATTACCAAGCTTGTCCAAAAGCCTTAATGAACATGTGAATTGGCTTTTAAATTTACTCAATGATCATATATACAACAAGTGCAGGCAAAGGTTTAGCATTTACGGATAAGTTAATCAAAATCAGATTTTGCCATCCATGAGCAAAGTTTTACAAGCAGCATGGGTGGCAAAATCAATTGTCTGTATTGCCCAGCTTATCCAAAAGCCTTAATGAACATGTGAATTTTTACTGGAACTTACTAAGAATTCACTATTCAAACAAGTGCAGGAAAAGGCGTAGCATTTACAGACAAGTAAATCACAATCAGACTTTGCCACCCTGGGTAGTATTTCAAGACAATACCACTTTGGTTGGTACACATTAGAATCTTTTCTTCATTACAATTTGATTGAGTTCGAACAATATAGGTTATAGAGAAGCAATAAAGAAGTTAGCTAAGGTAACATACATGGGTTGATTGAATTTTTACTGTTTTTATAAGTATATCATCTGTAGCACTTGGTTCTTTAATGAATTTCTACATTCGAAACCTTTCTTAGATCTCAAGCGATGAACAATCAAGTGTAAGAGAAGATACTGCAAACATGAAGCAATTCATCGATTGATAAGAAAAAACTATCTTTTCACATACATGCACAGATAAATCTTATATATTAAAACAACAAAAATTATTGACCTCTGCTATAAAGGTGTGTAATCAATTTGTCCATACCTTCTATCCATTCTAAATTGATAGGATTGAGAAAGGAGAGATTTCGGTCCATTGTTCACCATCTGACCAGATCCAGTCCCAAGTTTTTGCTGATTGGACTCCCTGTACAAAAATAAAAACATGTTGAAAAGACACAGTTACGTATTGCCCTGAAATATTGCAGTTTATACGATTAAACAGACAATCATCTTCAGATTCTTGATTCTTTGTATTTTGAGAAAGATTTCTAAATTATTTCATCCTACAAAAGCATTCACTGACAAAGGATGTCACCAAAGGCAAGCAAGCATTTATTTCTAAAAAAGTAAAAGAAACTTAGTATCCAGCATCAAAATTACACAATCCTTTTACTAACTTCAACCTTGTTGTTCCGCTGCATTGACCCACATGATATCATGTAATGGTCTATACTTTCTCACCCTTTCTAAACCCTGCTTTCATTTCTCGTATAGGCTTCTTTTCTTCATACACCTTCATACAATTTTATTTTTGTATCTTTCTTAAAGAGTTTTTCCGTCATGTTAATTCCTATCTTTCCATTCTACTATTATATCTATCTTTGCATGTCATCTGTAACCCAAAAACCTACCTAATTACAGACACGATTCCCATCTGTTTTTCTAAATATCCGCCACTTCTGGAACCGACCTCTGGTGCTTTCAACAGGCACACATGCGGGTTCTTTATGTAAGATTGTTCATCTGTACTGTCCTGTGTATCCATCACGAGGTTCAACTGGGGTGTACTGAACTGTCGCATAAAACTCTCGCGAATCTGGGCTAGGCTGAAATCCCCCATTATCTTATGGACTCTCACCATCTGTGGACGGTTTCTGAAATTATTGTATTAAATTAATCTTTATAGTGCTTGAACCAATGCTTCATGCTTATGCAAACAGGTTAGATCACCGGCCAGACGCCAAGTAAATTGGCGGCTGGCCTGTGATCAAACCTGTTTGCTACTCTGAGTATCTTTCCTCATCAAAATTAAGCAGATATTTAAGGTTTTGAAAGCAAATGACACAAGAGAATCTATTTTTAGAAAATTACCCAGCATTCTTAGGGTTAAAGGTCAATAATAACAAGGCTGTGACCAGGAATCATGATACCTTCAAATCTTAATTTGTCCGAGAGTGGCCGAAACCCCTCTCATACATACAAAACAGCAGAACTGAGAGTGATAAGTCGGAGTTGTAAGAAAAAGATCCCTTTTTACTGTACAATTGATGCAAAATAAACAACAATAGGTTTAAAACTAATACAAATAGACATGAACACTTACGGGAATTTTTCAAACACTCGCAATCTGAATGGAAGCGAGTTTGATTCCTCCCCACTATAGTCACTGGCCTTAAGCTAAAAACATTCAAGAATAAAAGATTTAAAGGTGCTTGTTTACAGATACGGGTACCATTTTACTAAGCGACTTAAGGAAAATATTTGCCTAAGTCAAAACTCATAATCATGGATACTACTTTAAATGAAAGTAAAATATTGCATTGCGACATGTCGTTGGAAGCGTCGCTGTGAGACATTTCCAACGAGGTGTTTCTTTGCAATATTGCTTAGCCCAATATCAAAATAAGAGGGGATGTTGTTTTGATTTTACACAATTTTTTAGCATCAAATGTTTAATAAAACGGTACCCCGGTGAATACGTTACACACTGAAGGATAGTCCTTTGAACCAAATTTTATTGTTTTTAATTCTTTTATATGGGTGTTATGAGAAATAGTGTGTGTTTCAATCCAAAGGTTTGACATCTCTTCTGAGATCTACAGCATGTAAACTTAGAAAAGTTTATCTTGAATAGGACTTGAACCTGAGACCTCAAGTTCTATGTCAACTACCTTGACCACTGGGCCAGGTAGGACCCTAAGACAGGGGTGGCGAAATCTGATTTTGATCAATATGTCAAATGCAAAATCTATAACTGCACTTGTCCTTATAATGATGATTTAGTCAATTTCAGTAAAAAAAAAATCACTTGTTGGTTAAGGCTTGTGGACAAAGTGGGTAATATAGACAATAAATTTTGCCATCCCTGTAAGATACATCTGCAAAAAATATTCAAACTGCCGTTAAACCCTTCACCAAATGCCAGATTTTCGACTGTCCAAAATTGAAAGAGATTGCATGACAACATTTCAAAATGTGATGAAATAATCTTCTCAAAGGGCAGGGAACATTGTGGGAAAAGGAGAAATTGCTCGTTAAGAGCAATTTCTTTTTTTGTCCACACATTGTTTTATATAGTTGTCTGCAACAAACCGGTCAAACGTCATTATTGTTGGGTAATTGGTTAAACCTTGAATAAATAAAAAGCTAGTTAGTAAAGTTCCCTTACCTGTTTCAGCTTCTTGATGTCTTCATCTAACTCAAGGTTATCCAAAATGACAGCCACAAACAAACTTATTACAATCTAATTGGAGACAAAAAATACATGAATAAATATCAAAATTATCATGATGAAACTCAGCATTTACTTAATGTATACAATCTTGATAAACTGAATACCAGAATCTATGAATGAAAAGTTTGCAAAGTATATATCATATTATCAAGAAATAAATATATGAAGGATCTTGATTAAAAATGATATAATCTGTATGATTGTCTTTAAAAATTAAAAAAAAAATTGTTTGCTACTTTACTTAGTATTGTTTTTTTTTTCCAATCATTATAAGGAAGTAGTCATTGAAAGTTCATTTAACAAGCTTCAAGATTCCTACAAAATCAATATAAAACAAACAATTGTTGTGTATCATGTTTAATGCTGTATCAACAATTTTTAGGTTATGTAATGGATTTCCTGGATCCACCAGTATTAGGCTTGGGCTATGAAGTGAATTGCCATAGGTCACTCCTAAGAAACCAGAGGTGTTGGTTGGGCTCGAATCAAGGACCCTCAAGTTTTAAGTCTGCCACAATAACCACTGAGCCATGCAGGACCTGTACAACAAATAAGATATGACCCGTACAACAAATAAGATATGACCCGTACAACAAATAAGATATAAGGTAAAATAAAGATAGAAACAATGAAATTTTATCTCTCAATAAATTATTCACATTTGAATAAATTAAATCAAATATAACATCAAAACAGGGCATCATTCATGCAAGCACAATGATAAATGCATTCCATGCAAAGAGGATGCTTCCTCATTCAAAACCTACAAACTTGATAACATAATATCAATAATACCTTACAAAACCATCATTCATTCCGAGTTTTATGATGCATGCACCTTAGAATCTTAATTTTTGTTTAAACAAAGAAATCAAATTTATAAAATTGTTATTTGAAAAGTTTGAAAAACTTGAGATTGTAGTGAAATATTATGTCAAGTTCTTCAATTTTGTAAATGACAATTATAGTATGCAATGAACCCATCAAATTTTTTAATAAAATGCTCTGCCTAGTTCTCATTCAAAAAACTATCTTTAAGTTTCTTCGATACTTCACTGCAATTTTTTTTTACATAAAGTACCTAATGCAAGACTTTTGTAAATGACATGTGATACAGCTGTGTACAGACAAAAACTTACATTAGTAAAAGGTTTAGTAAAACAAATTCAAGAAGGGGTAGCTTTAGAATCATGTCAAATTTTCATCAATGGCAATTTTTGAAAACAGAGTTGATAGAGTTGTTATATTTTTCAATATCTTGAGATGCCATAATCACTTTTTATTCAAAATATAGAACACAACTTGTATAACTTGTACATGGTCATTGAAGAGTTCTTTGAGACAAATAACAAAATAAAAGTGTTCTATACACACTGACCAGTCTACAAATCCCATCAAAATGAATATTTGTAATGGTTTAACAAATGCGATGAAAAGTCAACCAAGCCTCAGATAAATAAAGGACATGTATGGTTTCCCAACAAACTATTACTGTTCTTGTCATGAAAACACCTCATATAAAAAAAGATGGTTAAAGTTTGTCAACTGGTCGAGTAAGGTTATATGCTCTAGTTAAAAATCATATGCTAATTAAACAATACATTTCTTGAACTATTTCCTTGATACATGATTTTGAAACCAGACAAATCAATAGGAAATAGCAGCCCACTTAGATTTAACAATTACAATACTGGTACTCTACACGATTTTAGAAGAAGACATCATCGTAACAGATGAGAAAATGGTCTTTGTAATAAATAAAGTAAAACTATCACAAAGTCAACCCTGTTCATGAGAAATATTGGTAAGCAAGCAGATGAAAATTGTAAGGGTTTAAATTAAGTAATTTAAAGAGAGACTGATAGACTATTCATTGAATAATGTGTGTTTTGCTGTTACTACTTTTTTCTATTTTTCTTGGTTTCAATGCTGCGCAAACATTTATTCAAATTCATGTGTTAAGCAAGTGTTAAGTGTTCAAAATAGAATACTTGGAAACATTGAACACTACAAAATAAGACCACAACAAATAAAGAATTTCACAAAAAGGATAACCATGAGATTACATAGACATATCCATTTACATTATACAGAATTCTTTGACAGGGCCAAATTAAAACATAGATGGTATCATTAATAAAGTATGGCACAACAATAATAGTTGATATTGGATAGAAAAAGGAAAGGTGTAAGACTGCCTTTGTACCAGCTAAAACAATCAATCATATCGTATTTGTTTTACATCGATTGTGAAGGAAGCTGAAAGCTTGTTCAAAGCCACTCTCGATGACTGCTTCCTGGATACTAAACCAGTAATCGCGCCGGTTTGTGGGTTAGTCCCTGAAATTTTCACCCCGCCTAACGGGGATTCGAACCCGGGACCTTCGGTACAAGAGCCCAACACTCTACCCCTGCACCAATGTCGCCCAAAGCTAAAACACATCGACTTCATGACCAGAGGTGTAAAGAGCCATGACTCAAGGTTATAAAGCTTAACTCAAATACGGTAAAATGTCTATACCTCAAAGTTGAAGGAACCTAATGAACATGTTTAACATATAGAGAGGGTTTGAAGGAAAGATGTCTGGAATATCTAGACAGAGAGAGAGGGAGAGCATATACTTTGGGATCCCATATTTACTTTGACATATAGAAGAATTTGACAATCAGAAGTTTGAGGTATTGATATTCTGCTGTATCTCATTTACTGAGTGGTCAACATTTGACTGCCAATTAGCAACTTAATTGCTTCAATCGAAAGTAACAAAGCCATATTAATTACACCAAACTGTATCCAATAGCACTCATATAGATCATGAAAAAAGTCAAATATAAACCATCATTAAAAAGCTTCATTAAGGCTGCATATAACCTGAGCTAAGCATTTATAACCTTTGAACCAGTTTAAAGGTGCTTGCTCACAGAAGAGAAAATTCAAAAGTCAAAATAAAACATTGTTGATTTGTCATTTTAAATTGTATATCAAACAACAATACAAAAACCTGTATTGCTGTTTGATATACAATTAAAAGTAGCAATTGAAAGCATAATCAATTAAAGAAGCATCAATTTAATCTTAGTATGAACAGTTTTTTTGTGGTAGATCTCAAAAGCAATTTTGCTTCAAATGACCATTCATCGGTGTGCACCTTTTATTTATATCACAGTACAGTTGTTGTGAAGTTTTGAAGAAATCTATTTCTAACTTCCAGATATTCTCAGATCTGTGAACACACTCCTTTTGAACTAAAAACAGCTTACATAGAACTATACAAACACACATATTACAGAGCTATGACATACCAAATACTATAGTCTAACCCTTAAAGTGCTGGAACTGCCTTAATGGTTATGCAACCAGGTTAGATTCATGCCAGCCATCAAGTTAATTGGCAGCTTGCCTGTGATCTAACCTGTTTGCTACTCTGAGTATCTTTTCTCCTTAAAATTCAGCAAATATTTAAGGTTTTGGAAAGAAGACGACATAAAAATCTATTTTTAGAAAATTCCCCAACATTCTAAGGGTTATAGTCTAAATAGAGAAAGCTAGGATCTGGTTCCACTGGACTACATTACTAGACTCACCAATGTCGTGAACAAGTGGTAAAAGATAAAATAGATCGCGACTAGGGGAGCGATTTTCTCCCCTGTTATCCACATGACGTCATGCATAACATCGATCCATCCCTTCTGTGTTTGAATTTGAAACATTGACATGAAGGCCTACAGTGTGGTTTGGAGGAAGAGAGCAGCAAAAAGAGATAAAGAAAAGCATGATTTAGTATGTATAATATGGTGATTAGAGACTGCAGAGCTATGGCAGGGATGGCAAAATCTGATTTTGATTTACTTATCCATAAATGCCAAATGCTTTTCTGTTCATGTCCATATGATGGTTATATGGTATATTTCAGTAATAACTTGCCTTGTTTGTCTGTTATTGCTTTTGGACAAGCTGGGCAATACACACAACTGATTTCTCACATGTACAATATAACCATTATATGGACAAGTTGAGGGTTCAATGCAAGACTATAGCAAGTGCTTCACACAGTCACATGAAGCACTTACTAGAGTATTGCGCTGAACCCTTGAAGTGTAGAAAAGGATTTGAAATAAATCTATCTTTCTCTGATTTGGGCACCCCTAGCTATGGTATGATAGAAGCTGAGATAAAGGAAGGCGTATATTAGAACATTTTGTATATATTGTTTTGGAAGCTACAAGATTAATCATATTTTCCGGGTACTCATATTCTAATGAGTACCGACCACATTGAAGTACCAAAAAAGGAATTACCATCTTTTATTACATTCCTAACCATTGTAAACGCGGTTTTCCCTGTGTGTTAAAATAACATATTTTACAAATACAAAAAAATGGCTGAATTCAATTGGCTTTCTTATGTTCCAATGAGCTTGCGTCATGCTACACCTATATCACAACTTCAAAGTGGGATTAAAAAAATCACTTCTTCATATTCATTCAAACAGCATTTTTTTGAAAGGTACCACAAAAAGAAGAAACACTTCTAGAAATGTGATAGAAATGTAATAATAATGATATTCCAAATCTCTGGCTCCATAAGGTAAAGGTTGAACATGTGTAGTCACTAGAATCCTATTTTCTAGTTTAAAAGTATACAAGCGCTCAAATTCTTTTATTTTTTTATTATATGGGTTTTACATCACATCAACATTATTTCAGTTATGTAGCGATGCCCGACTCTTAATGATGGAGGAAGACCCCATACTCGACTGCCCATAAGGGCTGGTCAAGGCGGGTAGAACCATTGGCATTCCGTAAGTCAGTCGGGAGACTGCCTCTCATGAAAATCCATATCCCTCTCAGGATTTGAACCCACGCGGAGAGGGGCCATGTGATTTCAAGTTCTGTACTCTAACCACTAGGCCACGGAGGCCCCCCTACAAGCGCTCAAAAAAACAACAACTGCAAAACTGGGTAAAATGAGTTATACTTTATGATAGGCGAAAAACCACAGGAACATGACAATATAACATCTGCACTGTTTATTATCTACTTTTTCAAAGTGCTTCACAAATTTGGTGTACACCAATTAAACCTCATTGTTTACATTCGAGTAACATCTAAAATAGCAAGGGGCACTCGGATTAACAAGTGGCGATCACCTGGTTAAAAAACTCATGTTGAATTTAAGTTATTTTTAAAATAATTTTTTCAATTATTCTAGAACTTTCGCAATTTTAAATGAATATGAGCAGAAGTATGGCTTTGATAAAAGAACATGTTTCTCTTTTCAAATATATCAAACGTGTAAGAATTGCCTAGTACTGAATAAGAAGTGGATTAACATCATCAGCAGTGTAAAGTTGACCATCCAACTAGTCAAGAGTAAAATGTGCAATAAAACAAGTGATTTAAAATGTTATTTGACTCAATAGCCACTTGTGGTAGGTGTTTGTTGGATGCTAATAAAAAGGCGAAAAAGAAAGTAAACAACTCTAAATGCCTAGGATCAAGTTAATCATGATAAATAGAATCTGACATTGTGTGAAGAGTGTAGAAAAGTGATTTAGAAAGTGTGCTTTGTTCTGTTGCAAATCATACCTTAATTTATTGCTGAAAATTGATAATGAAGTCTGCAATTAAAATAATCAAACAAATAACACCTCAGAAAATTCTCAGAGATTACCAATATAAAGAGCTGAGAGAACAAAGCATGGCAAAACACATGTCTCTAAAGCAACAACAAATCAAAGGTCTGTATGATATAAATAATTTGTAACACCAAATCCGATGAAATGCATTGATTAATAAGTGATAAGCAATGACATGGCTGTCACAAAAGGAAAAATTGCTCATCATGAGCAAATCATCATTTTGTCACAATGTTCTTGAACTTGATATGCAGCAAAACTATTAACAATAATTCGAAAATTTAAAAATATTTATCTAAAGTACCGCTATCCATAATCTATCTTAAGTATACTCTATAGCTGCAATTTCAAGGAAGACAACTTCTTTTTTCTTTTAAGAAACTCACTAAAAACAAGTGTTTCCTTTTCTAAAAAGCAATAACATTTCATGTTATCAACATTATAGGCAATTTCATGTTTGATGTTATTAACATCATAATAACATTTTATGTTATAAACATCATATCTATTCATAGTTAAAAACCTAGACAATATAGATAAATTATCATATTGACGCTATCAATAATGTTCTGCACACTGAGCATCCCATGTCTACAGGGTTATGTTGAATTCAACTGACATCTGATTTGTCATGTTTCAAAAACAAACCCCTTTGAATACATGCACAAGACACAAGCTTTTCATAGCAAACTGTGGTTACATTTTGTATATAGATATATATTTCTCGATGTGCACAGGAAATGCAACATTGTCAGCGTGCAGCTTAGGGGTTTGAATTAAAACATTATTAGTAAAACAGTGAACAGTAACCAGTTACACAGAGTCAGTGTATCTGCGGAGTTTCTTTCCCTCTAGAAAAATTTGGTACCACATAATCCTCACACATTTATAAGTTTGAACTTATTTATTTCACATCGATTGTGAAACAATATCTTATAACTTAGATTAATCACTCTTGATTCTGCTTCCTGGATCAAAACCAGTTCTTGCGCAGAGCGTAAATTTACGAAAGGTTGCAAGACAGAACCTGCTCCTCACTGGTTTCAAACCCATGATCCTTGAGTTCAGAGGCTGATGCTCTACCCCTGGACAATTATCCTATATAGGGAACATATCAATTAGATTTGTCTTGATGAAACGATTACCGGGTAAATAACAATGATTTCAATTAGTACCCAAAGAACACAGTTGACACCAAGAAATTAAAAAGTTAGAAAATGAAATGTGCCTCCTTTCTGGCCTATTGTGATACATATTTTCTAGATGGAAAGAAACAAAGCGTATGGAAAGGAATAACATCAAAGAATAGATGTGTTAGTAAACATACCTTCACAAACCAATATTGCATGTTATACATGACTCTTTACAGATATAAAAAGTAACATTAAGTTATTTCATCCAACTGTCTTAACCTATTATCAAACAATAATGACATTTGACCAGTTTGTTTCAGATATGACTTTGGAAAATATTGTTGGACAAGGAGAAATTGCTCGTAACAAGCAAGTTCTCCTTTTCTTACAAGGTTTTCTGCCCTATCAAGAGATTACTTTTCAATTTCATCATTTTGACATTATGAAATGTCGTCTGCAAACTCTTTCAATTTGGAACAGTAGATAACTTGGCATTTGGTAAAGGATTAAAATAACAGGATATTTTGACAATGCAATATTGGAAAAATAAGCATATGAATAGTAAACATAAAAATATTTTTTGGGAAATGGCAAACATTTCTTAAATAACTGTCAAAAATTCATCTTGAGAAACTAGAAATTTTCTAGGTTATTTTATTAAAGATCTATCTTACTCTTGATGATATTCAAACTCCATTTAGATTTGAGACATGTATTGGCAATATTCAGTATTGTGAAAATAAGTACATGTACAGTAGCACATTATATTTCAAATGATAACATTTCTGACACATTAGAAAAGCAGTCCTTTTCTGATTGTACATATGATGCATTATGTCAAAAGCTGAAATTTCTCATTAGATCAGAAGTATATGAAGAAAGTTTAAGAAGCCAATATGAAAGGTTAAAGGGATGGCTTTTTGAAATACCTCTTGAAAAATGCAAATAGCTGAAGAATAGTATGATTTGCAAAGGTTTCAAATGGCTACTTTATGATGATGGAACATTACACAAAATCACATCAACATCAATTGCATAAAAAATGTTACCATTTAAAAATAATTTGTGTGCATCAACACATTTAGGGCACATATATTTCAGCAATAACAGAGAACACACTTGTTTCAAAATGAAACATAAATTCATCCGTTTGGTTGTGTATAGACAATTATTTAATGAGACATTTGAGTATAAAAGGTTCACTCTTGCTGCAAACAAACATTTTGTTTTAAGTTTAAAAATATGTCTAGCAATATCACTTTAAATTTTCTATAACATTAAACATTTAATGCCTTACTATGGCTGTAAAATGTGTTCATGGTTCTAATTTTGCTGCAGTTTACAAGATCTTTTTTTTTCAAAGACGAGAAAAAGCACACTTAGTATAATTTAAGAAAATATGCGTCAAAAATTGCTCTAAATCTAATTCATTTCTAAGCAATTCATTGGATAATTAACAACCAAGTCAAAAAGAAGAAATCCATTTATCATCATAAAATATTTAACACATCATACAATCTTTAAGAAAAAAAAACAACATTCTAATTTCAAAGAGAATCTAGGTGATATGACCAGACAGTTATAAACATATTAGTTAAAGGTTACTTTCAACAATTCAAGTTTTATGACTTCTTGCTTATAAGATATATATTTCAACACTTGAAAAATAGTAATAAACTCTTAATTGAAAATATATTGTTAACT
The DNA here is from genome assembly GCA_947846245.1 of Cerastoderma edule. Taxonomy (NCBI): domain Eukaryota; kingdom Metazoa; phylum Mollusca; class Bivalvia; order Cardiida; family Cardiidae; genus Cerastoderma; species Cerastoderma edule. Next base: position 21,510,082 of record OX401419.1, read on the forward strand.
AAAAAAAGGAAAATACTTGTTACAATTCCTTTATACTTGTTACAATTCCTTTATAGTCTTTGGTAAAAAATATTGTAAAGAAAATATATGAGAAATTATTCACAGTTGATTCTTTAATAATTTGCAGCAAAAACAATCTTGACGTGAACGCTTTAGGAAAAATGTACATCTCATTGGCAAGAAGTTAACATTACAGAATCATGGGTCTCACTCAGAAGAAATCTGTATTATTGAATGCAAAGAGTGTCACTTCAGGCAGCATACAATATTTTTAGATTTCATCTGAGTGAGGGTTAAAACTTTCAACATTATTTCAAGGAGGTATAGGCTTCAACAAAGCATCAATCAAAGGTATATTTTAGGAAGAGATATATTTTCGTCCAACTCCTTTTAAATGAAGCAATTAAAGAAACTAGAGTTTCCCAATAAGCGATAAGTTACTGGTCATCCAAAATCAACACATCCTTCAAACTTGTATAAGCCATAATGAAATAATTATGTTTATCAACGCGCCACATCCTAAGCAGATGATGATTGACCAATTTGACAAATGATGCAGTCAGAATCGTTTTAGGTAACCACTCCTGAACAGTGATTGAAAGGTTTTTGAGTCTGAAGGTATCATAAACGGACTCAAGTCCTTCAGAAAGCCATACTGGAACTTTTGTATTAAGCCATTAGTTGATTTATACACCAAAATTCTGTCTCTTTTTTGTTTGGTTGCTCAAACAAGATTAACTGTATCCATATTTGGAGTTTGCAATTGCGAGTATCGACAAAAAGAATAATTATAATTGACAATTAATTTCTGGTCCCAATGGTCTAAAACGACAATTCTTTAGCGTACCAAAATAGAACATTAAAACTAAACATAAGAATACATATTTTATCTTAAAATCCATGTGTTCAAGCCTCTTTAATTGCTCCATTCACATATAACATAGCAGTCCAAAAGCATCATGAAACTTGTATGCATTCTATAACAAAGCAGCAGTTGCCATGGCGATCACCTTGACCTTCCCAACTTACCACGCTAACAAACTGATGATAAACCACAAAGAATAGCCCTACAATGACCCTTAACCCCTCATTTGTTGTATGAACCAATGTTTTATTCAAGACCTCGACCCAGCCTTCCTGGGTCAGGATCTGGAACATTGACATAAACGCCTGGAAAGGAAAAATGGTTCATTAGTCAGAATGATAATTTAGGGCTAAACTGGAAACGGCTGTAACTCATTGTTTAACCCATTACCAAACAATAAGGACATTTGACCAGTTTGTTGCAGACGACTCTGGAAAACATTGTGGGAAAACGAGAAATACAAGCAATTTCTCATTTTCCTAAAATGTGTTCTGCCCTATTAGGAGATTATTATTCAATTTCATCAAAATTGTAATGTCGTCTGCAAACTCTTTCAATTTGGTACAGTCGAATTTTTGGCTTTTGGTAAAGGGTTAAACACATTCAGGTACAAGTTTTCTGGCCAACCCTCAAAATATACTTTTTTAAATGGAAAATCTAAGTGAAAAAAGAAAATGGAAATGATGATGATTTTTGTTCTTCAATATATGACTGAAGAGAGATAATGGGACAATGAAAGCATTACTTCAAGGCAAAAGACTTAATTAAGTCTCACAAGTTGGAAACTTCTGTGCTTGTCTCTATTACAATAAAAGATTTGATTTCAACAAACAATGTTAATTTCCTTTTCTGTTAAAACATCTAACAGCAGATGCTTCCAAACCAACTAAGTATTGATGTGATCTGAAATATTCAATATAAATTTCACAAGTTATCATGAAAAATAAAATCATTATAACCAAAGCTTTTTCGTCATATTTAAAGCCTTATAAAATACGATAACATTCATCTGGTGGAAGACATATCATATGCTAATGTGGTTGGGTCTGTACTCTCAGCATTGTGATTACGCTGTCTGTAAATCAGTAAAGAATTAATTCATCTACAGGACCCTGAGAATGTTGCCTCAAAAAGAGAATTCAATTGCATGGAACAAGTTCCTTTTAACCCATTACCAGACAATAAAGATATTTGACCACTTTGTTGCAGACTACTTTGAAAAACATTGTGGGATAAGGAGAAATTGCTCGGAAAGAGCAATTTTTCCTTTTCCAACAATATTTTCTGCCCCATCAGAAGATAACTTTACAATTTCTTTACATTTGAAAGGTCATCTGCAAACTCTTTCAATTTCGTCGTCGAAAATTTTGCACTTGGTAAAGGGTTAATCAGACAGCTCTACTCAAGGCTCCAAGACTATGAATAACAACATGTACGATTCTGTATTGATAGAACACAATGTCATGGTCACTGATAAGCAAAGTGTGTATGGTAAATGCTTTTGTAATTCCTTAATCCATACTATAACATTTTGCAGTCTGCTTCAGAAGATTAAAGAAACCATTGTGACAAAAAGGGGAAAATTGCTTACAACAAGCTCTTTTCCCATTTGTCACAATGATTTCTATCTAAAGTCAAATACAATATTCTTTCTTACACTTCATAGATGCAATCTGCTGTTGCTTTGAATTTGGAACAGATCCAAATTTCACATATGGGGGAACCAGGATACCTGCATTTGTATCCGAATACTTGTATATTTACACAGGGAAAATCTCAAAGCTTTCCTATAATCAATACTAACCTTGGGGAATGTCTCAAAGTTCTCAAAGCCTTCTATGGAGCAGAACAGCTGTAGACTGATGCTGGAGGCAATAATCAATAGACACATGGTGAACAGTACAATACTGCCCAGTTTCTTGCCAGGTCCAAATATCTGAAATATCAAGCAACTATGCATGTTTTAACTCATTACAAGACGAGCAATTTTTCCTTTTCCCACAATGATTTCTGCCCTATCAAAAGGTTATTTTTCAATTTCATCACATTTCAAAATGTCGTCTGCAAACAATTTGGTGTTTGGTAAAGAGTACCCTTATAGTACTGGAATCCACTTCTTGCTTATGCAAACAGGTTTCTTTGAATGTCCGCTTTATCGGACCTTAAGCTTATGCAAACAGGTTAGATCCAGGCCAGCTGCTTAGAAATTGGCGGCTAGCCTGTGATCCAACCTGTTTGCTACTTTGAGTTTCTTTCCTCACCAAAATTAAACAGACATTTAAAGTTTTAGGAAATCAGACGACACAAAAATGTAATTTTGAAAAATATCCAACATCCTAAGGGTTAATTATTCCCCCAGAATGAGACAGGGTGGCATTTTCATATAAAGTATTTTGTTTGTTTAGTATTAAACGACGTATGAACAATGTTTTAGTTATGTACAGACTTTCCTGGATCAACAAGTACTAGGCTAGGCCTCTGAAGTGACTTGTCAAACGTCAGTGGTGTTGGTGGGGCTCAAGCCCCCCCCCCTTGCCTACTACACATTGTTATGTATGATTAACCTACTTTTCCCTACATGAAACTGTAATTTACACAAATTCAAAGCAAAAGTATGAAACAATTTGTAACATAGATTTTAAAACAAATCTATGTCATTTGATTGGAAACAATTGTGACAAATGAATGAATCTAAAATTTGGAGACTGCCTCTCATGAAATTCCAAATGTTGTTGATAGGATTTGGACCCACATGGATAGAGATCATGAGATTTCAAGTTCTGTACTTCAACCCCTAGGAAACAGAGGCCATTAGCAAAAACTAAATCAAAATATAATCAAAGATAAGAAAGAAAACAGAGAAACATTTTCAGTGAGAAAATATGTGTCAAGCTTATTTACACTTTGTTGCAATGATTTCTATCCATCATAACTTAAAAAAATGCAGTCATATAAGTGCTCATATGTCAGTTAGTTTTACCTTGTAGCAGAAATCCTCAAGCATTGGAGATGCCTTTATCAACCTTCCAACTCGCAAAACCTGAAAAAATAAACATTCCAACCCTTCAAAAAGTCTGTTTTAAGCGTTCAAATGGGAATTAAAAAATATTTTTCATTTACTATGCTATTTTCTTCAACTTATGATTGAAAAGAAAATGAAAAAAAAAAAAAAAAAAAAAAACCACAAAACAATTTGTATACTATAACATTGTTGTGTACGTTGATACTCAATAGGTTAGTCTATTGTTAAGTTTAAACTTATATGTTTCAGATCAATTGTGAAACAGGTTCTAACAACTTAAATGAATCACTCCTGATTTTGCTCCCTGAATTCAAAACCAGTCTTGAGAATGTGGATTAATGAAAGTTTGCAAGGCAGCTCATGCTACTCACAGGAGTCAAACCCACGACCCTTGTGTCGCCAACGCTCTACCCTGGTCCACTGACCTCTGGTTAATCTTTAATCCATTACCAAACAATGATGACATTTGACTACTTTGTTGCAGACGACTCTGGAAAACGTTGTGGGAAAAGGAGAAATGAATTACTCATTTCTCCTTTTTCCACAATGTTTTCTACTCTATCACATTTGGAAATGTCTGCACTATCTTTCAATTTGGGAAAGTCGAAAAATTGGGCATTTGGTAAAGGGTTAAACTGTTGTTTACCTGGAAGTATGTAAGCTGTGTTCTGTACCAGCCTGGGATAATGTGTAGAGTTGTCCCGATAGCCAGACAAAGTTCAAACTTGTGTAACGACCTTCTCCAGTATCCACGGATACCCAGGCACAAGATCTTAAACAGGGCCTCAAGGTCAAATAAGACGGTGAAGAAAACCTGTAATGAGAAGAAATGTGAGGGTAAACCTTTACTTTGTTTTATAATCACATGTATGTGTTTTCTGTAAATGATTTTAATTTTAACTCTCATAGTGCTAGAACCAACTTCATGCTTATGCAAACAGGTTAGATCCAGACCAGTCTCCAATTTACAAGTAAATTAGCGGCTGACCTGTGATCTAACCAGTTAGCTACTCTGTTTATCTTTTATTATCAAAATTAATCATAGATTTAAGGTATTGGAAAGTGGACCACCCGAAAGAAAGTTACCCAGCATTCGAAGGGTTAAGCTGTCACAAAAAAAAACAGTACGAAGAAATTGCATGTATAATTCAGTAGGACTTGCGGTAAAACCTTCCTCCTTAGATGTTCATTGCAGTAGGCTTCAGAGGGTAAATCAAATAACACCATATCTATGAAAGCAGTTTCTGCCTATGTTACTAACTTAGTATGGTTTCCATCTCAGTATCAAATGAATAGAAGGTTATCTTTTCCTTTCTTACGACATTTTCTAGCAAACAGCTTCATTGGAACAACAAAAATTTAAGCATGACTTCTTGAGGACAACAAAAGAACTAACAAGGCTGTCATCTATATCTATCAAAAAATTGCAATCTTTGTGACAATATATACCTCAATATAGTAGAATGTATCCTGGGTGTTGTAAGGATCCACTTTATCATGGTCAAAGTGGAGACTCGCCTCAACAATAGCACTGGCTAGAACCATCAACAGAACAAACGCATGGAAGGGGCTTGAACGCAGAACCTGCTGAAATATTGGAGGCGCCAACCCTTTGGGTTTGTTCTCATCTAATATCACCATCTTCCAGGTTTTACCTTCATGTTGAATCACCTGTAAATGGTAATTAGACATTTATGGGAAAAGTATCTTACAATTTTTACTTTTCCTATAACGGATATGTTATATGAGGGACATGATTGTAGGTTAAATAAGCATAAGAAAAAATATGTATTCATAAATTTAACATTAAAAAAAAAAATACTTAAAAACACTTAAAAACAAAGAAGGAAACAGTACAAGAAAAGTAATCAAAAATCAAAACAAGAAAATAAGCTTGATATCATATAAAAATTTACTATGCTTTGCATTACAAAAAAAAATAAGAAACATTTTATAATTGTTTAGCATTAGTTTTTTGAGTTTTTAATGAACCATATGATTATGGAGTAAGGGATTAATGAATGAATCATTTTACCTGGGAAGAGTCAGAGTCTGCCACGCCCCCTCTAGACCCCCACATCTGTTGGAGTTGGACCCGGAACTCAGCAAAAGATTCAATGATAACAGCAATAAAGATATTCTGTAAGTCAATAATGGAATAGATTAATCTTTCTATTATCTTTTGTAAGAGGTTTATGAGAGAAACATGATTAAATTTTATATCATCAAAGCAGTATTAAAACGACTCTCTCATACAGATTGAGATTTTAACTTTTCAATGTTCTCCTTTAGCAACAATCATGTTCTATTGTCTTCTTAAGCAAACATCATTTGAAAAAAAATCAGCAATTACGAATAAATAAATCTAAATCAGGTTTCGCTAACTCTGAACAACAAACTGCAATTCCTATCACCACAAAAGGCTTTGGGAGGATCCAAAGTGAGAAAAAGGACTGATGAAAAGTGATAATCATAAACAATGAAACAATAATGACAAGATGACAAATTGCTTGTTATAAGCAAATTGTCCTTTGGTCATGGCGGTTTCTAATGTATGATGCTGCATGAAAAAGGGGGTTAATATATTTTCATTTACATACCTAATATCATAACCTTACCTTTACTAACCAGGCCAAGAGGAATATAAGAGTGAAGAAATAGATAATGGCTATTGAAGACTCTAAACTGTCTGTCGCCCGATACATGATAAACACCCAGCCTTCTTGGGAAGCAGCCTCGTACACAGTGAAAAAACTGGTATCTGGAACAGATGAGGATATGTGATTGATTCAGAGATATGTCATTTACCCCCTTCATTTAAAATGAAGATGTCAACAATCGAAGGTCTGTAATAGTTAAAATAATGGTGTCTGTGGTGTTAAGTGTTGTATATAACTACCAGCAATGAAAGAATAAATCCTGAAATTGTGCATCAAGGGATCAAAGGAGAACACTGTGATTTATGGAATAAACCTATTATGAGCAGTTACTCATATTGTCACAATTGTTTCTGCAATCCTTTACGGGAGATAGTATGGGATAAAAAAAACCACACATTTATGTAGGAAAATGCTAAATTTGAGAGGCAAGTCAAGAGTTATTTGATAACTATTTGAGTACTGGTTTAGAATCTAGGATGTATGCAATGAGAGTAGCTTTGAACAGGCTTTAAGCTTCCTTCCAAATCCATGCAAAACAAATAAGGTAAAAAATCAAAAAATACCAATATTAGTGACTTACATAGCTCATCAAACCCATTAAATCCCCGGTCGTTGATGTCTATATCTAGTGGTACACATTTCATGCCTGAAGGGCAGTGGTAGCCAGGTTGTTCCTTGGGAGAACAGTAGGTGTCAGGTATGGCCAGATCAAACAAGGTTATAGCACTGAAAGATTTGTGAACAATTAAAAAAAAACATTGATGAACTTTACGATTTTTCCTTTAAGGCACTCACCATCTGAACATTTGCCAAATCACCTCAAAATAAATATTTTTTCTTTCACCCTTATAGTGCTGGAACCCACTTCATGCTTATGCAAACAGGTTAGATCACAGGCCATCCGCCAAGTCAATTTACCGCTGGCCTGTGATCTAACCTGTTTGCTACTCTGAGTATCATTCCTCATCAAAATTAAACAGATTTATTAGGTTTTGAAAAGCAGACAACACAAAAATCTATTTTTAGAAAATTACCTAGCAGTCTAAGGCTTAAAAAACATTGATGAATTTAACGATTTTTTCTTCAAAGCGGTCCCTACATCTAAATGTCAATCAAACCATTGCCAAATCACCTCAAAATGAATATTTCAAACAGTTTAACCTAAGAAACTGTCAACAAACCTCTGACATGAACAAATGCACATGGACACTGCATCAAATTACACCTATTTTAAAATCACCTTCAACAGTCATTTAAGCAGTGTTAAGTGGACTGGATATTGATTGAATTGAGTTCTCGAATTCGATTGAAACTTAAATAAATAAATACTCTTAGTTGACTAAATTACATTGCGTATACACACTAAATCTTGGTAAAAGCAATTTTAATGCGTACCTCAAGTCTGTGACATTTTCTTTGACACAATGGAATTTCAGCTGACCAAATAACTGGACACCCAGTATTCCGTATAAGGACATGAAGAACAGGAAGAATATGGTCACATTGTAAATCTGTTGACTTGAACGCCTGTAAACAATGGATAGGAAAAAACAACATTAATAACCCTTCTACTCTTTCATACTCATAACATTGACCAATCTGAACAACATAACTCACTGACATGTTTCAAGCAATTTCTATTTGTGCACCAAGGTTTCTACCAATTCTTATTTCCATTATGTAAATGTGCATTTTGATATATCAACTCTGTTGATGCTTTGGCACCTCTTAAACATATTATAGTTAATGGGATTCATAAGATGTCTTTAAAGACGCATAGTCCTTAATAACCACCACTTGTTCTTTTATACAGAAATATGACTTAATTCTTTCCAACCTACAATGCAATGTCATTACGATGTGTTTGAATCAGTCAAATTTATGAAATATCATACTGATGAGTCAACTTGCTTTTGGTACAAGAATATCACCTTGGGAAATATTTTTATAGATTCATTCAAACATCAGGTGCAAATGTTTTGCAAGTTCAAATGTAAGTATAAAAACAATGACACTCCTTATTCAGCATGAAAATAAAAAGGTTGTAGAAGAACTTACTTGAAAATTGAATTGATTCTGTTCTTTGGTAAAGAGAACTTGAGGAATACACGGAAAACCCGCACCAGAATCAGCGGCCGCAGACATCTCAAAATGGACCAGTAGGAGTATGCAGAAACAACCTTTGTCAGCTCAAAAACCTGCACCACAAAAACAGAACTAAGTGTCTAGAGTGAAGGATGATGATTTTCTGGAACCTGAGAAACAAAACTTGGAAGTTTTTTCGTATAATCAAGTGCTTGAAGATTCAACACATGACCTATATAGGAAAATAAAAATTTCCATACTGAATAATTGTCGTCTGCTATTTCTTTGAATTTTGACTAACCACAATTCCCCATAAATAAATTGCAATTCATGCATTAATAATAGAAAAAATAAACAGAAAAAGAAATTAGAGAAAGGTACATTCATAGAAAAAAGTAATGTCTACATAATAATGTTTCATACCAACAACAGATTTGCTTTTTCTAATATTAAGGCAAGAGAATCTTATCTTGTAGTTTTAAAGTACTGTGGCCCCAATAAACTAAGTGCTTAATGGATAATGATCTTAACACATTCCCAAACAATAGCAACATCTGACCACTTTGTTGCAGACGACTTAAGAAAACATTAAGGGAAAAGGAGAAATTGCTCGTAACAAGCAATTTTTCCTTTTCCCATATGGTTTTCTGCCCTATCAGAAGATTATTTTCCAATATCATCACATTTTGAAATGTCGTCTGCAAACTCTTTCATCTTGGGACAGTCAAAAGTTTGTTTGTTTGGGAAAGGGTTAAGGAACATCTTACCTGTAGCAATACTGATACCCATAAACACACAACCATGAAGAAATCAAACTGACACCATCTGTCCTTTAGATAGGGGACTTCACCCTGTTATAGAGACAAAAACATGTTTGCACTTTACCTTTAACTCTACAATAACACACTTTCCTGCATATGCTGTAGAAAATATTTTACAACCCAGTGTGACAAAAAAAGAATTTACACCTAATGAGCAATTATCCATATGGTCACAATGGTTTTACCTAACATGATGAATAAAATGGGTTTATTATCTTATCATCATTATCATAATAAATACATATAACTAGTGTTAATATTGTCTCATCTGCTGTTGCCTTTAATTATGGACCAGCCGCAAATTCTTTTATAGGAGAAATGAATCAAAATACAGGAAAATATGACTTTGATCTGGAGCATGGGAGAAACACCATTGCATGATTACATACCTTTAGAATTCCCCGGATATGCATTTTGGCAATCATTTCTGCTGTGAACAGGAATGTAACAATCAGATCCAGGGTGAAAGTCAGATATTCCAGGGAGGGGACATTACTGAATGTGGCCGGAGTATTCATACTGACCGACATTACACTGACAAGGGCACAGCCACGAAACAACCATCTCACCTAAACACGAAATAAATTTGTTAAAGCTGCTTGATCACAGATCTGAGTTAAAGTTTAATATCTTTATAGCTGTACAAAGGCTCTATTGTTGTATAATCAGTGATAATGATTTTTTTTTTAATTTTGGAATCTGGTATAGGACAAATTGTAAATTCTTTTCTCTAAAAATTTGTATTTTTCAGGAATAACTAAATTCAAACATTATTTTTATTGGTAAATTGGGAAAAATACTGCATATCAGCTGTGCACACTTCGAGTTTTGGGGCTTTTTTAATCTATTTTGCTTACAACAGCTATTTGATTTTGAAATGTTTTTCATACATTAAAGAAGTGAGTGAACAGTTCTTGGAATAGTTCTAGCATTGTCTGTATACTCAACAATCCCTGGCAGTGTTCTCAATAAGAATTGGTTGAACAGGCCAATTAAAAAAATTTAATAGGCCACTTGAAGGGGGCTCATGGGCGTTCTTGACATCTTTGAATTCGAACCAGCCAAAACATAATATGATGCGGTCATTTTCTTTAATTTGCCAAGAACACTGCCTGGCAGAGTATGCTCATCATAGATAGGAACATTATTTACCCATTCTTTATTGACCCAGTCAATATCTGCATTGTCGTTGAGATTTTCGTCTGGCCCATAATCTGATAAAGGCAGATTCTCCCTGAAGCTGGTTTTCCGGTTGACTAACATGGTTACAGTGCACCTTGTATCAACAGCAGGAATCTATTGCAGCAGTTGCATGGCCTCACATGCGATGTTCAAGACGGAGAAGTGATCAATTCCAGGCCATTTCATCAGGGCCATGGAACACCTGCTTGCATCTATAGTACAGATAGTCTCCAACTCCTAGAATATGCTGTTGGGAAAAAGGATATACAATAGTTATATTGCTTTGTTTTTTGTTTTAAGCACAATTGAAAATGTTTAATACTTGTCATACTTTTTTTTATCTATATCTATCACAATATTTTAAGCACAAATTGTGTTCATGAACATTTTAATCCCCTCTTTACCTTTTTTAACTCTTTCCCAAACAACAAATTTTCAGTGTCCCAAATTGAAAGAGTTTGCAGATGACATTTCAAAATATGATGAAATTGGACATTAATCTTCTAATAGGACAGAAAACATCTCGTTACGAGCAATTTCTCCTTTTCCCACAATATTTTCTAAAGACGTCTGAAACAAAGTCGTCAAATGACAATATTGTTTGGGAAAGGGTTAATTGACTTAGCCAGATGGTATGTAACGGCAGACAACAATTCATCAAACATGAAAATTGACCTTTGCTTTACAATCTCTGGCAGAAATCATGGTTACAAAAAGAATAAACTGTTAACCTTTTGTCACAGTGGGTTCTTGCTTTTCAGTTTTGCATACATTGTTTTCAATGAATGCATATGAACAAAACGGTTTAAAAAAAAAAATCTGGGAGATGAATACGAGTCATATCACAGCACCAACATTTATTTATGCTTGGTGTGTAGCTTAACTTAAACACATGCTCCGACGTACATGTATTACCGATGATTCCATAAATTGCCAGATTTCTGGCGGATGCACCCTCTGATCAAATAACTTCCGCTGTGGTTAGTTTGTTGTTTTCACTGACCATTGCACAATGTCTTTTTAACAGATAAATAACAGTATTACAAAATATTTATGATAAAGGCAGGGAAATGCTGATTTTCTAGGTAGATTTCCTTATCTGATTATAATTTTGATTCATGTATAGGAACTCAATAAACAAATTTGCAAAAAAATGTTCCAAATGACATGGCAGACAGCTGTTGTTTACGAATTGACCTCTGACCTTTTTTCCAGATGAACAAACAAGGTGAATTTATACAATCATCGGTAATTGGGAGTTTCTGTTCCTTTTTTTGGCTTCAATAATTTCATTATTGCAAACTTGAAATTCAATTTTCATGGTAACAACAAGTTTATTTTACTTCTTAATGATAGTGATTAACAAAAATATGAATGAATATTCATATTAACCTTGAAATATTTAAATATATAGGGTTGAGATTAAAATACTCGAAATTTGCTTCTTACGTAAACGGTATTTGGTATACCCAGTATATCTATCCTGGTAGCATTACTTTTGGACATTACAACAGAAAAGCAGTAAAGGTTAATCAAGTGTATCATTTCCATTAAGAATTAAACCAACAATAGAACTTTATCAACGCGCAACCTACGCATGAAAGACCGTTATGCAAGACGGAAAGCGATAAAAAAAAGATGACCGTCCGCAGGAGATGACCGTCCGCAGGAGATGACCGTCCGAAACTAATGCCAAAACATATCTCAAAGTTCAGATTATTCTTTTGTACGGTAACCCATCATGATCTTCAATTGACTTTTCTTGATTATCGAGGCAAAAATAGAAAGAAGACTCACCCGTCCTTCAATCATGCAACTGTACAAACTATTTTAATCCATAAGGCAGACTGTTTAGAAAAATTGCTTGTGTATCTTCGTGTGTCTTTCCATTTTTAGACAGATAAAAAGCCCGGATATTGGATTTATTTTACTATAACACCGGCTGCTGAAGCTGGCAAGCAATCTCCACACATGATTACTTCCCTTTACTAGTCTGCAGCCTGATTAAAAGGGAGACCACTGCGTAGCAGAATGGCTGATATGACTTACCGAATTATCTGCCGCTGGCTCAGTAACACGGATGATTCCAGCTGTATCGTGTGAAAGTCTCAAAGTCTATTTCTGGTTCATATGGACTGCTGGCACAATGTGCTTTTGAATTTTCGGCGACAAAGATGAAATAATAAAGATTGACAACCTTACATGATAGTAATTGTTTGCACCAGTGAAGAACAACACTCATTTGTACATAACGATGTTTGGAACCGTATACCTCATTCATTGAATACCTACACAATTAAAAAAATGTCTATTCAAGCAGATACGATAAAACTATGATATTTTAACCTTATGTATGGGCAAAACTTATTTAAAAGTAGAGTTCATCTAGGACTAATTAAACGAGTCGTATCCTCTTATCACGATCTTCAGACGGAGACTGGTGATGGTTTGCCGCTTGAATGTTGTGTTCCACTGTGCCAATGGTGCCTTGGCATATTGAAATAAATGCGGGTTGATCAAATAGTCAAGGTATTTTAAGACATGTAGCTAAAATTTTACACATGTAATATATCTTCACGTACAAAACCTTAACCCGTTCCCCCATATGTAATATTTGGGTCAGATGTAGGCCTACTTTTGGGCTCCTCGGTCAAGTGGTCATCGTAAGGTTAAACTGAATATTACATAGATGGATCATGTAATCCATTTAAAGTAAAATGTCTCATACGAATGGAATGACAACATATCTATCTAATGCTACATAAACCTAATTTACCAATATGGTCTCAACTCTGGTCAATTTAATCGTTTGATGAAAACAAACAGCACATTTATCGTGAAGATAAATAATATACTGTTGAGCGTGTAAAACAAACGGATTGTAATTCCTCTACTGATCGATTTAATATTGATGATATAACGTCTGCAGTCTCAAAACTTAATAGAAACAAAGCTTGCTCGCATGATTGTATTTATAATGAACATATCATATATGGTGGCATCTTTCTTCATAAGTTTTTATTGGAGTTATATAACAATATGTTTAAATTTTCATATGTCCCAAAAATCCTTAAATATGGTATTATTGTCACACTCTTTAAGGGTGGTAATAAACGAAAGGACGACCCGAATAATTATCGGGCAATTACCCTGTCGTCAGCCATTCTGAAACTATATGAATCGTTATTACTAAAAAGTGTTAAACCAGAATTAAACATAATATTGAATCCCTTACAGTTTGGTTTTCAAAAGGGGGTAAGCTGCACAATGACTTCGTTTTTATTGAAAGAATGTATCTTTTATGCGAAGGAATCAAACAGCAAATTGTTCACCTGTTTTTTGGATATCAAAAAGGCCTTTGATAAAGTGTGGCACAATGGACTTTTTTATAAACTGTTAAAAATGGGGTTAAGTGTACATTCTCTCAAAGCCGTAATGAGTATCTATGCCGATTCTAAATGTAGTGTTTTGTTTAGAGGATATCAATCAGAGTCATTTTCTGTCACAGTTGGAACTAGACAAGGAGGACTGAGCTCACCTTTTTTCTATTTATGTTTTATTAATGGATTGCTCTGTGAACTTGAAAATAGTAGTTATGGTCTTCGTTTAGGTGATATCCGTTTACCATGTATTACATCTGCTGACGACATGGTGCTCCTTAGTCTGTCTAAGAGAGGCCTTGGCCGCCTTATAGATATTTGCCATTCATATTCAAAGAAATGGTTATTCGAGTATAATGCTTTAAAATGTGCTGTAATTGTTTTCAACGAAACTAAGTTTGATTACACCAGAACAAATAGAACATGGTCAATAGGCTTAAATACTATACAGGAACAAGAGAGTTATACACATCTGGGTATTATCTGTGATAAATACTTATCACTTAGTGAAAGTATTAAACAGAGTTCTTTAAAACTTAGGGGTTGCTATATGAGTTTATGTGATACCGGTATGAACGGGTTATGTTTTCATCCGTTTACAAATAGAAAATTATACAATTCTGTCGTGATACCAAAGGGCCTATTTGGTTGTGAAATGTTTTACTCGCTGTCTCAAAAAGACCGACTTCAATTAGAAAGGTCTCATCGATTCTGTCTCAAACGCATGCAAGGCATTCATAAACTTACCAGAACAGATATTGTACTTGGAATGTTAAGGATGCTGAGCATAGAATGTATTATTGACAAACGAAAGCTTAATCTATTAGGACAACTTTGTCAACTTGATACAGATAGTAAGATAAAACAAGTTTTTTTGTACCGTCTCTGTAGTTATTTTATGAATGGAAGTAGTCAGCTTGGATACTTTCCTGATATATGTACTATTCTGGCCAGCTATAAGTTAGAAGAACACTTAAAATCTTATTATAGTAGTGGTACTTTTTTACAATACAGATGCTGGAAGAATACTACAAAGCATCGTGTAGATTTGGTATTTAACCAGTCTTGGTCGGATCAAATTCGAATGAATAACGACCTAGAGATGCAAATATTTGCTTTAATTCATCCAGCCTTTTGTGAAAGCATATTTTGGTATATTAGCAAAAGCAATTACAAATACACAAATGTATGTAGAAATATAGTTAAGATGATATCTACTTTAGGTAGATCTTATGAAGATGTTCTTTGTATCAAATGTGGAGTTTTCTATAGGAATGAAATGTTACATTGCCTAATTCACTGCTCTTCTGTTATTGGTATAAGACAGAATTTATACAAGATGATTCATGATAAGCATGGTGAACGTGTTTATGAGCACTATGACTTATCTGATGATAATAGAAAAGCATGTATCTTGCTTGGGGCTCCATTTCAAGATTTAATCAATCTTTTGAATGTTAGCCATATTGATTTTATAATGACAATGTTATGTTACATTGACTGCATGTGGAAAAACTTTAGAACTTAGCCGATATTGGTGGACTTTATTTCATCCCATTTTTACTCTTAATATACAAGTATATATTAATAATCTTGAGGAAGTTGAATAGTCGGTACGGCATCGCCCTTAAGTGCTGTTTAATGTAACTAAATTTTGAAAAGTTATCCACTGACGTAATGAAATTGTTTAAGATATATGTGTTTATGTAGCATAAAATTACTATAAATACATGTAATCCATTATGTTCTAATCATATATGTTGATTTCTAAATGTTTTTTTTTTTCTCTCTTTCTTTTCTTTATAAATTGTAAATTTGTGTTATTTGTATGTTAGTTTGAAAATGTAATCTTCATCATTTGGAGGAAATAAAGATATGAAATGAAATGAGTGAAATAGTCCAAATAAGCAAGAGCCTCTGGGATCAAAACTCTTCAATGTGTCGACTTTCTTATTACATGATGCTGACGATCCCACCACTATTTATAAATGTTTTAATAATTTTAATGAAAACACAGGTTTTCTGCATCTTTGGAATAAAGAAACTGAAAACGGCATTTCATTCAGTGACGAGGATTGTTTAACCCTATCCCAAACAGTAACGACATATGACCACTTTGTTGCAGAAGACTTTAGAAAACATTGTAGGAAGAGGAGAAATTACTCGTGACGAGCAATTTTTCCTTTTCCTACAATGTTTTCTGTCCTACCAGAAGACTTTTTTCCAATCTCATCACATTTTGAAATGTTGTCTGCAAACTCTGTCAATTTGGGACAGTCGAAAATGTGTTGTTTGGGAAAGGATTTAATCCCGTCACAATCAATGAAATAGTCCCTTTATAATCAGATAACACCTTTCGGCGTGGTTTTAAATCTCGGTTTGAGAAAACATATATAAGGAGGTTCATTAGAGGAAAAAACTTACGGAGTTTCAGTCACCAATTTGTTTATGGTAGTTGTTGGTTCGAGACAGAGTGGTAGAAGATACAACTTGTATACGATAGCTACTGGTGCGATGCACAGAGGTACCCAACCAGCCTTCTGAATGGGAATTATGGGTTCGAGGCATAGAGGTAACGGCTCTATCTTGTGTGTTGTAGTTGTTGGTTTGAGACAGAGCGGTAGAGGGTCCACATAGTATATGCTAGTTACAAATGCGTTGCACAGAGGAACCAAACCAACTATGTGAATGGCAGTTATGGTTTCGAGACACAGGGGTAATGGGTCTACCTTGTGTGTGGTGGTTATAGGTTTGATACACAGAGGTTTAGTTAAATCATATTTCATTGCATTATTCTGCATGAGTTACAAGGCATACTTACGACATCAGATAAACATGTATTTAAAGAAGACATGAAAAGGCAGAACATAATTACAATTGGATTGGGCTACACGTTATAATAACATTAGCGATTGGTCCTCCTAGGTACAGTGGTTGAGAATCAACCGTGTGTATCGAAGTTGCAAGTAACGAAGGTACAAAGTCTACTTTGAGTTAGAATTATGTAGATTGTTCTGACTCAAACGAACTGTTTTCGTTTTCTCTACATGATATAATTAAATACTGATTAACGGCATTTCTTATACTGTAGTAATGAATAACAATCGTACTTTAGATTTTCCTCTTTTATTCCAACTAGTGGTAAAAACAACCCTTTTTTATTCAGTATATCTTTAACTAAACGATATCTTCTGTTGTAGAGATCTTGAAAGAAAATTGGGCTTGCCTCGATATTTTGCCCAAGCAAATAATCCTATTTTACATCTGTACACTACAGTGATTCTGTATATGCTACCAGACTATCCAAGGAGTCGATATATCTACCAATGGCATAAATAGACAAATGGGATCCTATCAATTATATATTTTAACAAGTTGAGAAACTGAACAAGAACATACACATGGTGAAATCCAACGTGTTTGTCAAATGAGAACGGTCAATCAAACACGCATTCGTTGTATTGAAGCTGAGACTGTAGGGCGTCTAGTGAAGACAGGTCACCGTAAACGGAGTGTCCCTGGACGTACAGATATGCAGGGTCAGATACGATCTGTAGAATCGCAGAAATGTCCATCGTCGTACCTTGGAGGAAGGTAGAGACGACAGCGATTGTAACACCGTCGGCTTTCAAAGCTTCCGCCTGCTCCAGAACGGAAGTTAGCTCGGTGATCTCCTCCGAGATAAATAAAATGGCGACCTTTCTAGATCCGGTCCTGTGTCCGTTTCCGGAAGTAAACACGTTGTTTCTGATGTGATTCAATGCGTTAGTGTAGTTGGATGTGCCCGGTATCTGTTTGTCCTTTGTAAAGTAACTTCTGACGCCGGATAACGTGTAGTGTGTAACGAAGTCGAACTGTTCAGCGACAGTGTCATTAAACTTTGCCCCACTAAAATGGACGCTTGTTTCGCCAATCGGGGTGCGAGAAACGATTGCCTTTAAAGCGTCTAGCAGGTAGTTGTATTTCTTGATATCTGCCACCGATTCTAATAGAAGGAAAACGTCTGCAGATTGAACGGCGCAGTCTGAAAAAAACGTATGATTGAAAACAAGAGTTAATTTAACTGGAATTGTCGCTCGGCATACTCTGGTCTGGCCAAAGTTAGAATTAATGATGCCGCAAAAAGCAAAGGTGCTCGATTCATACACCATAGCCATTAATGTTTTATACCTCTTGTGGCAAATACTTGTTATTAACGAAATTCAATACCCGGTGTAATTTGTTGACACTACTTCGCATCAAATAATCGATGTATTAAATGCTTTCCTCTGTTGTGGTTTGGGTTGAAATTCATCAAAACTAAGTCCATCGTCCTAAACAGGAACATTTCTAGATCAAAATACTGAGCCTGCTTTCATTCAAATAACCTAAAGGTACAGTCTTTCATTTGCCTTGTCTGTGTTAAAAGGTCTATAATTACATATTAGAAATGTTACTTTTTGAAATCAATCGTATTCGACAGATGAAATAACAGCATAGATTTCTAACGTACTATAAGTCTGGATTATAGAATGCTTTCCGTTCATAATCATGCAGATGAAAATATTGAACATTCATATCGCAGATATTGCAAACAGTTTAATCGTTTTCTAGTTAACAACGACCCTAACAATAAGTGGTATTTTAAATACTATCTCACGTTGGTCTTTGGAAACCGGTGTGATAACAGGAGAACAGAAAGGACATTGCGTTTAATCATTTTTATTTCTGCTGACCTATATTGCTTTCGATGAAGACCCGTCACAGGTTTTCATATAAGATACTGTAAAGAGTCTCAATAAAGCCAATCAATTGTGTGTCCTTCTTTATAGTGAACGGAGAACCACGAGGGAAAAGGAGCTCTTAGCAAAATGGGTTACTAACAACTTACCCGGACATATATCCATTGCATGGCGTCTATGCAACCATTGTTTCAAGTCGTCTGTGACCGGTGAGAACACGTGACTGAAGTCGGTTGCCATATCAATTAGACCTTGGTGGAGGATCTGGTCTCCAAAGCCCACGGAAACCACGGTAACACCCGAACCTTTCAGAAGATCCGCCTCCGCCAGTAAAGCTGATGGACTCGAGACCATGCCG